>CAMPDV010000210.1:0-489998 GCA_946699065.1 Loxodes magnus
GACGTCCCATAGTCTCACCGTAGAATCAATGACTTTCCGATACGATGAACTCTGAATAACTGGATATAGCACAGCATATACATAACTAGTGTGACCACTCATGGTCTTACAGGTACCTGTCTTGACGTCCCATAGTCTCACCGTCTAATCATGACTTCCCGATACGATGAACTCTGAATCACTGGATATAGCCACAGCATATACATAACTAGTGTGACCACTCATGGTCTTACAGGTACCTGTCTTGACGTCCATAGTCTCACCGTCTAATCATGACTTCCCGATACGATGAACTCTGAATCACTGGATATAGCCACAGCATATACATAATGTGTGTGACCACTCATGGTCTTACAGGTACCTGTCTTCACGTCCCATAGTCTCACCGTCTTATCTCTACTTCCCGATACGATGAACTCCGAATCACTGGATATAGCCACAGAGAATACATAACTTGTGTGACCACTCATGGTCTTAAATGTACCTGTCTTGACGTCCCATAGTCTCACTGTCTAATAATGACTTCCCGATACGATGAACTCTGAGTCACTGGATATAGCCACAGATAATACATAACTAGTGTGACCACTCATGGTCTTACAGGTACCTGTCTTCACGTCCCATAGTCTCACCGTCTTATCTCTACTTCCCGATACGATGAACTCTGAATCACTGGATATAGCCACAGAATATACATAATGTGTGTGACCACTCATGGTCTTACAGGTACCTGTCTTGACGTCCCATAGTCTCACCGTCTTATCTCTACTTCCCGATACGATGAACTCTGAATCACTGGATATAGCCACAGCAGATACATAACTAGTGTGACCACTCATGGTCTTACAGGTACCTGTCTTGACGTCCCATAGTCTCACCGTCTTATCTCTACTTCCCGATACGATGAACTCTGAATCACTGGATATAGCCACAGATGATACATAACTAGTGTGACCACTCATGGTCTTACAGGTACCTGTCTTGACGTCCCATAGTCTCACCGTCTAATCATGACTTCCCGATACGATGAACTCTGAATCACTGGATATAGCCACAGCATATACATAATGTGTGTGACCACTCATGGTCTTACAGGTACCTGTCTTGACGTCCCATAGTCTCACCGTCTAATCATGACTTCCCGATACGATGAACTCTGAATCACTGGACATAGCCACAGCATATACATAATGTGTGTGACCACTCATGGTCTTACAGGTACCTGTCTTCACGTCCCATAGTCTCACCGTCTTATCTCTACTTCCCGATACGATGAACTCCGAATCACTGGATATAGCCACAGAGAATACATAACTTGTGTGACCACTCATGGTCTTACAGGTACCTGTCTTGACGTCCCATAGTCTCACCGAATAATAATGACTTCCCGATACGATGAACTCTGAGTCACTGGATATAGCCACAGATAATACATAACTAGTGTGACCACTCATGGTCTTACAGGTACCTGTCTTGACGTCCCATAGTCTCACCGTCTAATCATGACTTCCCGATACGATGAACTCTGAATCACTGGATATAGCCACAGCATATACATAACTAGTGTGACCACTCATGGTCTTACAGGTACCTGTCTTGACGTCCCATAGTCTCACTGTCTTATCATTACTTCCCGATACGATGAACTCTGAATAACTGGATATAGCCACAGATCATACATAACTAGTGTGACCACTCATGGTCTTACAGGTACCTGTCTTGACGTCCCATAGTCTCACCGTCTTATCTCTACTTCCCGATACGATGAACTCTGAATCTCTGGATATAGCCACAGATAATACAGAATTAGTGTGACCACTCATGGTCTTAAAGGTACCTGTCTTGACGTCCCATAGTCTCACCGTCTCATCATCACTTCCCGATACGATGAACTCTGAATCACTGGATATAGCACAGCATATACATAACTAGTGTGATCACTCATGGTCTTACAGGTACCTGTCTTGACGTCCCATAGTCTCACCGTATAATCATAACTTCCCGATACGATGAACTCTGAATCACTGGATATAGCCACAGATCATACATAACTAGTGTGACCACTCATGGTCTTACAGGTACCTGTCTTGACGTCCCATAGTCTCACTGTCTTATCATTACTTCCCGATACGATGAACTCCGAATCACTGGATATAGCCACAGATAATACAGAACTAGTGTGACCACTCATGGTCTTACAGGTACCTGTCTTGACGTCCCATAGTCTCACTGTCTTATCATCACTTGCCGATACGATGAACTCTGAATCACTGGATATAGCCACAGATCATACATAATGTGTGTGACCACTCATGGTCTTACAGGTACCTGTCTTGACGTCCCATAGTCTCACCGTCTAATCATGACTTCCCGATACGATGAACTCCGAATCACTGGATATAGCCACAGCATATACATAACTAGTGTGACCACTCATGGTCTTACAGGTACCTGTCTTGACGTCCCATAGTCTCACCGTAGAATCAATGACTTTCCGATACGATGAACTCTGAATAACTGGATATAGCACAGCATATACATAACTAGTGTGACCACTCATGGTCTTACAGGTACCTGTCTTGACGTCCCATAGTCTCACCGTCTAATCATGACTTCCCGATACGATGAACTCTGAATCACTGGATATAGCCACAGATGATACATAACTAGTGTGACCACTCATGGTCTTACAGGTACCTGTCTTGACGTCCCATAGTCTCACCGTCTTATCTCTACTTCCCGATACGATGAACTCTGAATCTCTGGATATAGCCATAGCATATTCATAACTAGTGTGACCACTCATGGTCTTACAGGTACCTGTCTTGACGTCCCATAGTCTCACTGTCTTATCATTACTTCCCGATACGATGAACTCTGAATCACTGGATATAGCCACAGATGATACATAACTAGTGTGACCACTCATGGTCTTACAGGTACCTGTCTTCACGTCCCATAGTCTCACCGTCTTATCTCTACTTCCCGATACGATGAACTCTGAATCTCTGGATATAGCCATAGCATATTCATAATGTGTGTGACCACTCATGGTCTTACAGGTACCTGTCTTGACGTCCCATAGTCTCACCGTCTTATCTCTACTTCCCGATACGATGAACTCTGAATCACTGGATATAGCCACAGATGATACATAACTAGTGTGACCACTCATGGTCTTACAGGTACCTGTCTTGACGTCCCATAGTCTCACCGTAGAATCAATGACTTTCCGATACGATGAACTCTGAATAACTGGATATAGCACAGCATATACATAACTAGTGTGACCACTCATGGTCTTACAGGTACCTGTCTTGACGTCCCATAGTCTCACCGTCTTATCTCTACTTCCCGATACGATGAACTCTGAATCACTGGATATAGCCACAGATGATACATAACTAGTGTGACCACTCATGGTCTTACAGGTACCTGTCTTGACGTCCCATAGTCTCACTGTCTTATCATTACTTCCCGATACGATGAACTCTGAATCACTGGATATAGCCACAGATGATACATAACTAGTGTGACCACTCATGGTCTTACAGGTACCTGTCTTGACGTCCCATAGTCTCACCGTCTTATCTCTACTTCCCGATACGATGAACTCTGAATCTCTGGATATAGCCATAGCATATTCATAATGTGTGTGACCACTCATGGTCTTACAGGTACCTGTCTTGACGTCCCATAGTCTCACCGTCTTATCTCTACTTCCCGATACGATGAACTCTGAATCACTGGATATAGCCACAGATGATACATAACTAGTGTGACCACTCATGGTCTTACAGGTACCTGTCTTGACGTCCCATAGTCTCACCGTAGAATCAATGACTTTCCGATACGATGAACTCTGAATAACTGGATATAGCACAGCATATACATAACTAGTGTGACCACTCATGGTCTTACAGGTACCTGTCTTGACGTCCCATAGTCTCACCGTCTAATCATGACTTCCCGATACGATGAACTCTGAATCACTGGATATAGCCACAGCATATACATAACTAGTGTGACCACTCATGGTCTTACAGGTACCTGTCTTGACGTCCCATAGTCTCACCGTCTAATCATGACTTCCCGATACGATGAACTCTGAATCACTGGATATAGCCACAGCATATACATAATGTGTGTGACCACTCATGGTCTTACAGGTACCTGTCTTGACGTCCCATAGTCTCACTGTCTTATCATTACTTCCCGATACGATGAACTCTGAATCACTGGATATAGCCACAGATAATACATAACTAGTGTGACCACTCATGGTCTTACAGGTACCTGTCTTGACGTACCATAGTATCACCGTCTAATCTGCACTTCCCGATACGATGAACTCTGAATCACTGGATATAGCCACAGAATATACATAATGTGTGTGACCACTCATGGTCTTACAGGTACCTGTCTTCACGTCCCATAGTCTCACCGTCTTATCTCTACTTCCCGATACGATGAACTCTGAATCACTGGATATAGCCACAGAATATACATAATGTGTGTGACCACTCATGGTCTTACAGGTACCTGTCTTGACGTCCCATAGTCTCACCGTCTAATCATGACTTCCCGATACGATGAACTCTGAATCACTGGATATAGCCACAGATCATACATAACTAGTGTGACCACTCATGGTCTTAAATGTACCTGTCTTCACGTCCCATAGTCTCACCGTCTTATCTCTACTTCCCGATACGATGAACTCTGAATCACTGGATATAGCCACAGATAATACAGAACTAGTGTGACCACTCATGGTCTTAAAGGTACCTGTCTTGACGTCCCATAGTCTCACCGTCTCATCATCACTTCCCGATACGATGAACTCTGAATCACTGGATATAGCCACAGATCATACAGAACTAGTGTGACCACTCATGGTCTTACAGGTACCTGTCTTGACGTCCCATAGTCTCACTGTCTTATCATTACTTCCCGATACGATGAACTCTGAATCACTGGATATAGCCACAGATGATACATAACTAGTGTGACCACTCATGGTCTTACAGGTACCTGTCTTGACGTCCCATAGTCTCACCGTCTTATCTCTACTTCCCGATACGATGAACTCTGAATCTCTGGATATAGCCATAGCATATTCATAATGTGTGTGACCACTCATGGTCTTACAGGTACCTGTCTTGACGTCCCATAGTCTCACCGTCTTATCTCTACTTCCCGATACGATGAACTCTGAATCACTGGATATAGCCACAGCATATAAATAACTAGTGTGACCACTCATGGTCTTACAGGTACCTGTCTTCACGTCCCATAGTCTCACCGTCTAATCTCTACTTCCCGATACGATGAACACTGAATCACTGGATATAGCCACAGCAGATACATAATGTGTGTGACCACTCATGGTCTTACAGGTACCTGTCTTGACGTCCCATAGTCTCACCGTCTTATCTCTACTTCCCGATACGATGAACTCTGAATCACTGGATATAGCCACAGATAATACATAACTAGTGTGACCAGTCATGGTCTTACAGGTACCTGTCTTGACGTCCCATAGTCTCACCGTATTATCATCACTTCCCGATACGATGAACTCTGAATCACTGGATATAGCTACAGCATATACAGTTTTCGTGTGACCACTCATGGTCTTACAGGTACCTGTCTTGACGTCCCATAGTCTCACCGTTTTATCTCTACTTCCCGATACGATGAACTCTGAATCACTGGATATAGCCACAGATAATACAGAATTAGTGTGACCACTCATGGTCTTAAAGGTACCTGTCTTGACGTCCCATAGTCTCACCGTCTCATCATCACTTCCCGATACGATGAACTCTGAATCACTGGATATAGCCACAGATCATACAGAACTAGTGTGACCACTCATGGTCTTACAGGTACCTGTCTTGACGTCCCATAGTCTCACTGTCTTATCATTACTTCCCGATACGATGAACTCTGAATAACTGGATATAGCACAGCATATACATAACTAGTGTGACCACTCATGGTCTTACAGGTACCTGTCTTCACGTCCCATAGTCTCACCGTCTAATCATAACTTCCCGATACGATGAACACTGAATCACTGGATATAGCCACAGATAATACATAACTAGTGTGACCACTCATGGTCTTACAGGTACCTGTCTTGACGTCCCATAGTCTCACCGTCTTATCTCTACTTCCCGATACGATGAACTCTGAATCACTGGATATAGCCACAGCATATAAATAACTAGTGTGACCACTCATGGTCTTACAGGTACCTGTCTTCACGTCCCATAGTCTCACTGTCTTATCATTACTTCCCGATACGATGAACTCTGAATCACTGGATATAGCCACAGCATATACATAATGTGTGTGACCACTCATGGTCTTACAGGTACCTGTCTTTACGTCCCATAGTCTCACCGTCTTATCTCTACTTCCCGATACGATGAACTCTGAATCACTGGATATAGCCACAGATGATACATAACTAGTGTGACCACTCATGGTCTTACAGGTACCTGTCTTGACGTCCCATAGTCTCACCGTACAATCATAACTTCCCGATACGATGAACTCTGAATCACTGGATATAGCCACAGAGAATACATAACTAGTGTGACCACTCATGGTCTTACAGGTACCTGTCTTGACGTCCCATAGTCTCACCGTCTAATCATGACTTCCCGATACGATGAACTCTGAATCACTGGATATAGCCACAGCATATACATGACTAGTGTGACCACTCATGGTCTTACAGGTACCTGTCTTGACGTCCCATAGTCTCACCGTCTAATCTGCACTTCCCGATACGATGAACTCTGAATCACTGGATATAGCCACAGATAATACATAACTAGTGTTACCACTCATGGTCTTACAGGTACCTGTCTTGACGTTCCATAGTCTCACCGTATAGTCTACACTTCCCGATACGATGAACTCTGAATCACTGGATATAGCCACAGCATATACATGACTAGTGTGACCACTCATGGTCTTACAGGTACCTGTCTTGACATCCCATAGTCTCACCGTCTAATCTGCACTTCCCGATACGATGAACTATGAATCACTGGATATAGCCACAGCATATACATGACTAGTGTGACCACTCATGGTCTTACAGGTACCTGTCTTGACGTCCCATAGTCTCACCGTCTAATCATGACTTCCCGATACGATGAACTCTGAATCACTGGATATAGCCACAGCATATACATAATGTGTGTGACCACTCATGGTCTTACAGGTACCTGTCTTCACGTCCCATAGTCTCACCGTCTTATCTCTACTTCCCGATACGATGAACTCCGAATCACTGGATATAGCCACAGAGAATACATAACTAGTGTGACCACTCATGGTCTTACAGGTACCTGTCTTGACGTCCCATAGTCTCACCGTCTTATCTCTACTTCCCGATACGATGAACTCTGAGTCACTGGATATAGACACAGATAATACATAACTAGTGTGACCACTCATGGTCTTACAGGTACCTGTCTTGACGTCCCATAGTCTCACCGTCTAATCTCCACTGCCCGATACGATGAACTCTGAATCACTGGATATAGCCACAGATCATACAGAACTAGTGTGACCACTCATGGTCTTACAGGTACCTGTCTTGACGTCCCATAGTCTCACCGAATAATAATGACTTCCCGATACGATGAACTCTGAATCACTGGATATAGCCACAGCATATACATAACTAGTGTGACCACTCATGGTCTTACAGGTACCTGTCTTGACGTCCCATAGTCTCACCGTCTTATCTCTACTTCCCGATACGATGAACTCTGAATAACTGGATATAGCACAGCATATACATAACTAGTGTGACCACTCATGGTCTTACAGGTACCTGTCTTCACGTCCCATAGTCTCACCGTCTAATCATAACTTCCCGATACGATGAACACTGAATCACTGGATATAGCCACAGATAATACATAACTAGTGTGACCACTCATGGTCTTACAGGTACCTGTCTTGACGTCCCATAGTCTCACCGTCTTATCTCTACTTCCCGATACGATGAACTCTGAATCACTGGATATAGCCACAGCATATAAATAACTAGTGTGACCACTCATGGTCTTACAGGTACCTGTCTTCACGTCCCATAGTCTCACTGTCTTATCATTACTTCCCGATACGATGAACTCTGAATCACTGGATATAGCCACAGCATATACATAATGTGTGTGACCACTCATGGTCTTACAGGTACCTGTCTTTACGTCCCATAGTCTCACCGTCTTATCTCTACTTCCCGATACGATGAACTCTGAATCACTGGATATAGCCAAAGATCATACATAACTAGTGTGACCACTCATGGTCTTACAGGTACCTGTCTTGACGTCCCATAGTCTCACCGTACAATCAATGACTTTCCGATACGATGAACTCTGAATCACTGGATATAGCACAGCATATACATAACTAGTGTGACCACTCATGGTCTTACAGGTACCTGTCTTTACGTCCCATAGTCTCACCGTCTTATCTCTACTTCCCGATACGATGAACTCTGAATCACTGGATATAGCCACAGATGATACATAACTAGTGTGACCACTCATGGTCTTACAGGTACCTGTCTTCACGTCCCATAGTCTCACCGTCTTATCTCTACTTCCCGATACGATGAACTCTGAATCACTGGATATAGCCACAGCATATACATAATGTGTGTGACCACTCATGGTCTTACAGGTACCTGTCTTTACGTCCCATAGTCTCACCGTCTTATCTCTACTTCCCGATACGATGAACTCTGAATCTCTGGATATAGCCATAGCATATTCATAACTAGTGTGACCACTCATGGTCTTACAGGTACCTGTCTTGACGTCCCATAGTCTCACTGTCTTATCATTACTTCCCGATACGATGAACTCTGAATCACTGGATATAGCCACAGATCATACATAATCTGTGTGACCACTCATGGTCTTACAGGTACCTGTCTTGACGTCCCATAGTCTCACCGTCTTATCTCTACTTCCCGATACGATGAACTCTGAATCACTGGATATAGCTACAGCATATACAGTTTTTGTGTGACCACTCATGGTCTTACAGGTACCTGTCTTGACGTCCCATAGTCTCACCGTACAATCATAACTTCCCGATACGATGAACTCTGAATCACTGGATATAGCACAGCATATACATAACTAGTGTGACCACTCATGGTCTTACAGGTACCTGTCTTGACGTCCCATAGTCTCAACGTCTCATCTCTACTTCCCGATACGATGAACTCTGAATCACTGGATATAGCCACAGATCATACATAATCTGTGTGACCACTCATGGTCTTACAGGTACCTGTCTTGACGTCCCATAGTCTCACCGTCTCATCATCACTTCCCGATACGATGAACTCTGAATCACTGGATATAGCCACAGCAGATACATAACTAGTGTGACCACTCATGGTCTTACAGGTACCTGTCTTGACGTCCCATAGTCTCACCGTCTAATCTCCACTGCCCGATACGATGAACTCTGAATCACTGGATATAGCCACAGATCATACAGAACTAGTGTGACCACTCATGGTCTTACAGGTACCTGTCTTGACGTCCCATAGTCTCACCGTCTTATCTCTACTTCCCGATACGATGAACTCTGAATCACTGGATATAGCCACAGATCATACATAATCTGTGTGACCACTCATGGTCTTACAGGTACCTGTCTTGACGTCCCATAGTCTCACTGTCTTATCATTACTTCCCGATACGATGAACTCTGAATCACTGGATATAGCCACAGATCATACATAATCTGTGTGACCACTCATGGTCTTACAGGTACCTGTCTTGACGTCCCATAGTCTCACCGTCTTATCTCTACTTCCCGATACGATGAACTCTGAATCACTGGATATAGCTACAGCATATACATAACTAGTGTGATCACTCATGGTCTTACAGGTACCTGTCTTGACGTCCCATAGTCTCACCGTATAATCATAACTTCCCGATACGATGAACTCTGAATCACTGGATATAGCCACAGATCATACATAACTAGTGTGACCACTCATGGTCTTACAGGTACCTGTCTTGACGTCCCATAGTCTCACCGAATAATAATGACTTCCCGATACGATGAACTCTGAATCACTGGATATAGCCACAGCATATACATAACTAGTGTGACCACTCATGGTCTTACAGGTACCTGTCTTGACGTCCCATAGTCTCACCGTCTTATCTCTACTTCCCGATACGATGAACTCTGAATAACTGGATATAGCACAGCATATACATAACTAGTGTGACCACTCATGGTCTTACAGGTACCTGTCTTCACGTCCCATAGTCTCACCGTCTTATCATAACTTCCCGATACGATGAACAATGAATCACTGGATATAGCCACAGATAATACATAACTAGTGTGACCACTCATGGTCTTACAGGTACCTGTCTTGACGTCCCATAGTCTCACCGTCTTATCTCTACTTCCCGATACGATGAACTCTGAATCACTGGATATAGCCACAGCATATAAATAACTAGTGTGACCACTCATGGTCTTACAGGTACCTGTCTTCACGTCCCATAGTCTCACTGTCTTATCATTACTTCCCGATACGATGAACTCTGAATCACTGGATATAGCCACAGCATATACATAATGTGTGTGACCACTCATGGTCTTACAGGTACCTGTCTTTACGTCCCATAGTCTCACCGTCTTATCTCTACTTCCCGATACGATGAACTCTGAATCACTGGATATAGCCACAGATCATACATAACTAGTGTGACCACTCATGGTCTTACAGGTACCTGTCTTGACGTCCCATAGTCTCACCGTCTTATCTCTACTTCCCGATACGATGAACTCTGAATCACTGGATATAGCCACAGCATATACATAACTAGTGTGACCACTCATGGTCTTACAGGTACCTGTCTTGACGTCCCATAGTCTCACCGTCTTATCTCTACTTCCCGATACGATGAACTCTGAATCACTGGATATAGCCACAGATGATACATAACTAGTGTGACCACTCATGGTCTTACAGGTACCTGTCTTCACGTCCCATAGTCTCACCGTCTTATCTCTACTTCCCGATACGATGAACTCTGAATCACTGGATATAGCCACAGATGATACATAACTAGTGTGACCACTCATGGTCTTACAGGTACCTGTCTTGACGTCCCATAGTCTCACCGTCTTATCTCTACTTCCCGATACGATGAACTCTGAATCTCTGGATATAGCCATAGCATATTCATAACTAGTGTGACCACTCATGGTCTTACAGGTACCTGTCTTGACGTCCCATAGTCTCACTGTCTTATCATTACTTCCCGATACGATGAACTCTGAATCACTGGATATAGCCACAGCATATACATAACTAGTGTGACCACTCATGGTCTTACAGGTACCTGTCTTGACGTCCCATAGTCTCACCGTCTTATCTCTACTTCCCGATACGATGAACTCTGAATCACTGGATATAGCCACAGCATATACATAATCTGTGTGACCACTCATGGTCTTACAGGTACCTGTCTTGACGTCCCATAGTCTCACTGTCTTATCATTACTTCCCGATACGATGAACTCTGAATAACTGGATATAGCACAGCATATACATAACTAGTGTGATCACTCATGGTCTTACAGGTACCTGTCTTGACGTCCCATAGTCTCAACGTCTCATCTCTACTTCCCGATACGATGAACTCTGAATCACTGGATATAGCCACAGATCATACATAACTAGTGTGACCACTCATGGTCTTACAGGTACCTGTCTTGACGTCCCATAGTCTCACTGTCTTATCATTACTTCCCGATACGATGAACTCTGAATAACTGGATATAGCACAGCATATACATAACTAGTGTGATCACTCATGGTCTTACAGGTACCTGTCTTGACGTCCCATAGTCTCACCGTATAATCATAACTTCCCGATACGATGAACTCTGAATCACTGGATATAGCCACAGATCATACATAACTAGTGTGACCACTCATGGTCTTACAGGTACCTGTCTTGACGTCCCATAGTCTCACCGAATAATAATGACTTCCCGATACGATGAACTCTGAATCACTGGATATAGCCACAGCATATACATAACTAGTGTGACCACTCATGGTCTTACAGGTACCTGTCTTGACGTCCCATAGTCTCACCGTCTTATCTCTACTTCCCGATACGATGAACTCTGAATAACTGGATATAGCACAGCATATACATAACTAGTGTGACCACTCATGGTCTTACAGGTACCTGTCTTGACGTCCCATAGTCTCACCGTCTAATCATAACTTCCCGATACGATGAACACTGAATCACTGGATATAGCCACAGATAATACATAACTAGTGTGACCACTCATGGTCTTACAGGTACCTGTCTTGACGTCCCATAGTCTCACCGTCTTATCTCTACTTCCCGATACGATGAACTCTGAATCACTGGATATAGCCACAGCATATAAATAACTAGTGTGACCACTCATGGTCTTACAGGTACCTGTCTTCACGTCCCATAGTCTCACTTTCTTATCATTACTTCCCGATACGATGAACTCTGAATCACTGGATATAGCCACAGCATATACATAATGTGTGTGACCACTCATGGTCTTACAGGTACCTGTCTTTACGTCCCATAGTCTCACCGTCTTATCTCTACTTCCCGATACGATGAACTCTGAATCACTGGATATAGCCACAGATCATACATAACTAGTGTGACCACTCATGGTCTTACAGGTACCTGTCTTGACGTCCCATAGTCTCACCGTCTTATCTCTACTTCCCGATACGATGAACTCTGAATCACTGGATATAGCCACAGCATATACATAACTAGTGTGACCACTCATGGTCTTACAGGTACCTGTCTTGACGTCCCATAGTCTCACCGTCTTATCTCTACTTCCCGATACGATGAACTCTGAATCACTGGATATAGCCACAGATGATACATAACTAGTGTGACCACTCATGGTCTTACAGGTACCTGTCTTCACGTCCCATAGTCTCACCGTCTTATCTCTACTTCCCGATACGATGAACTCTGAATCACTGGATATAGCCACAGATGATACATAACTAGTGTGACCACTCATGGTCTTACAGGTACCTGTCTTGACGTCCCATAGTCTCACCGTCTTATCTCTACTTCCCGATACGATGAACTCTGAATCACTGGATATAGCCACAGATCATACATAATCTGTGTGACCACTCATGGTCTTACAGGTACCTGTCTTGACGTCCCATAGTCTCACTGTCTTATCATTACTTCCCGATACGATGAACTCTGAATCACTGGATATAGCCACAGATCATACATAATCTGTGTGACCACTCATGGTCTTACAGGTACCTGTCTTGACGTCCCATAGTCTCACCGTCTTATCTCTACTTCCCGATACGATGAACTCTGAATCACTGGATATAGCTACAGCATATACAGTTTTTGTGTGACCACTCATGGTCTTACAGGTACCTGTCTTGACGTCCCATAGTCTCACCGTACAATCATAACTTCCCGATACGATGAACTCTGAATCACTGGATATAGCACAGCATATACATAACTAGTGTGACCACTCATGGTCTTACAGGTACCTGTCTTGACGTCCCATAGTCTCAACGTCTCATCTCTACTTCCCGATACGATGAACTCTGAATCACTGGATATAGCCACAGATCATACATAATCTGTGTGACCACTCATGGTCTTACAGGTACCTGTCTTGACGTCCCATAGTCTCACCGTCTCATCATCACTTCCCGATACGATGAACTCTGAATCACTGGATATAGCCACAGCAGATACATAACTAGTGTGACCACTCATGGTCTTACAGGTACCTGTCTTGACGTCCCATAGTCTCACCGTCTAATCTCCACTGCCCGATACGATGAACTCTGAATCACTGGATATAGCCACAGATCATACAGAACTAGTGTGACCACTCATGGTCTTACAGGTACCTGTCTTGACGTCCCATAGTCTCACCGTCTTATCTCTACTTCCCGATACGATGAACTCTGAATCACTGGATATAGCCACAGCATATACATAACTAGTGTGACCACTCATGGTCTTACAGGTACCTGTCTTGACGTCCCATAGTCTCACCGTCTTATCTCTACTTCCCGATACGATGAACTCTGAATCACTGGATATAGCCACAGCATATACATAATCTGTGTGACCACTCATGGTCTTACAGGTACCTGTCTTGACGTCCCATAGTCTCACCGTCTCATCATCACTTCCCGATACGATGAACTCTGAATAACTGGATATAGCACAGCATATACATAACTAGTGTGATCACTCATGGTCTTACAGGTACCTGTCTTGACGTCCCATAGTCTCACCGTCTAATCTCTACTTCCCGATACGATGAACTCTGAATCACTGGATATAGCCACAGATCATACATAACTAGTGTGACCACTCATGGTCTTACAGGTACCTGTCTTGACGTCCCATAGTCTCACCGTCTAATCTCCACTGCCCGATACGATGAACTCTGAATCACTGGATATAGCCACAGCATATACATAACTAGTGTGACCACTCATGGTCTTACAGGTACCTGTCTTGACGTCCCATAGTCTCACTGTCTTATCATTACTTCCCGATACGATGAACTCTGAATAACTGGATATAGCCACAGATCATACAGAACTAGTGTGACCACTCATGGTCTTACAGGTACCTGTCTTGACGTCCCATAGTTTCACCGTCTTATCTCTACTTCCCGATACGATGAACTCTGAATCTCTGGATATAGCCATAGCATATTCATAATGTGTGTGACCACTCATGGTCTTACAGGTACCTGTCTTGACGTCCCATAGTCTCACTGTCTTATCATTACTTCCCGATACGATGAACTCTGAATCACTGGATATAGCCACAGATCATACATAACTAGTGTGACCACTCATGGTCTTACAGGTACCTGTCTTGACGTCCCATAGTCTCACTGTCAAATCTCCACTGCCCGATACGATGAACTCTGAATCACTGGATATAGCCACAGCATATACATAACTAGTGTGACCACTCATGGTCTTACAGGTACCTGTCTTGACGTCCCATAGTCTCACTGTCTTATCATCACTTCCCGATACGATGAACTCTGAATCACTGGATATAGCCACAGAGAATACATAACTAGTGTGACCACTCATGGTCTTACAGGTACCTGTCTTGACGTCCCATAGTCTCACCGTCTTATCTCTACTTCCCGATACGATGAACTCTGAATCACTGGATATAGCCACAGCATATACATAACTAGTGTGACCACTCATGGTCTTACAGGTACCTGTCTTGACGTCCCATAGTCTCACTGTCTTATCATTACTTCCCGATACGATGAACTCTGAATCACTGGATATAGCCACAGATCATACATAACTAGTGTGACCACTCATGGTCTTACAGGTACCTGTCTTGACGTCCCATAGTCTCACTGTCAAATCTCCACTGCCCGATACGATGAACTCTGAATCACTGGATATAGCCACAGATCATACATAACTAGTGTGACCACTCATGGTCTTACAGGTACCTGTCTTGACGTCCCATAGTCTCACCGTCTAATCATGACTTCCCGATACGATGAACTCTGAATCACTGGATATAGCCACAGATAATACATAACTAGTGTGACCACTCATGGTCTTACAGGTACCTGTCTTGACGTCCCATAGTCTCACCGTCTTATCTCTACTTCCCGATACGATGAACTCTGAGTCACTGGATATAGCCACAGATCATACATAACTAGTGTGACCACTCATGGTCTTACAGGTACCTGTCTTGACGTCCCATAGTCTCACCGTCTTATCATAACTTCCCGATACGATGAACACTGAATCACTGGATATAGCCACAGATAATACATAACTAGTGTGACCACTCATGGTCTTACAGGTACCTGTCTTCACGTCCCATAGTCTCACCGTCTTATCTCTACTTCCCGATACGATGAACTCTGAATCACTGGATATAGCCACAGCATATAAATAACTAGTGTGACCACTCATGGTCTTACAGGTACCTGTCTTCACGTCCCATAGTCTCACTGTCAAATCTCCACTGCCCGATACGATGAACTCTGAATCACTGGATATAGCCACAGCATATACATAACTAGTGTGACCACTCATGGTCTTACAGGTACCTGTCTTGACGTCCCATAGTCTCACTGTCTTATCATCACTTCCCGATACGATGAACTCTGAATCACTGGATATAGCCACAGAGAATACAGAACTAGTGTGACCACTCATGGTCTTACAGGTACCTGTCTTGACGTCCCATAGTCTCACCGAATAATAATGACTTCCCGATACGATGAACTCTGAATCTCTGGATATAGCCATAGCATATTCATAATGTGTGTGACCACTCATGGTCTTACAGGTACCTGTCTTGACGTCCCATAGTCTCACCGTCTTATCTCTACTTCCCGATACGATGAACTCTGAATCACTGGATATAGCCACAGCATATACATAACTAGTGTGACCACTCATGGTCTTACAGGTACCTGTCTTGACGTCCCATAGTCTCACCGTCTTATCTCTACTTCCCGATACGATGAACTCTGAATCACTGGATATAGCCACAGCATATAAATAACTAGTGTGACCACTCATGGTCTTACAGGTACCTGTCTTCACGTCCCATAGTCTCACCGTCTTATCTCTACTTCCCGATACGATGAACTCTGAATCACTGGATATAGCCACAGATGATACATAACTAGTGTGACCACTCATGGTCTTACAGGTACCTGTCTTGACGTCCCATAGTCTCACCGTCTTATCTCTACTTCCCGATACGATGAACTCTGAATCTCTGGATATAGCCATAGCATATTCATAACTAGTGTGACCACTCATGGTCTTACAGGTACCTGTCTTGACGTCCCATAGTCTCACTGTCTTATCATTACTTCCCGATACGATGAACTCTGAATCACTGGATATAGCCACAGATCATACATAATCTGTGTGACCACTCATGGTCTTACAGGTACCTGTCTTGACGTCCCATAGTCTCACCGTCTTATCTCTACTTCCCGATACGATGAACTCTGAATCACTGGATATAGCTACAGCATATACAGTTTTTGTGTGACCACTCATGGTCTTACAGGTACCTGTCTTGACGTCCCATAGTCTCACCGTACAATCATAACTTCCCGATACGATGAACTCTGAATCACTGGATATAGCACAGCATATACATAACTAGTGTGACCACTCATGGTCTTACAGGTACCTGTCTTGACGTCCCATAGTCTCAACGTCTCATCTCTACTTCCCGATACGATGAACTCTGAATCACTGGATATAGCCACAGATCATACATAATCTGTGTGACCACTCATGGTCTTACAGGTACCTGTCTTGACGTCCCATAGTCTCACCGTCTCATCATCACTTCCCGATACGATGAACTCTGAATCACTGGATATAGCCACAGCAGATACATAACTAGTGTGACCACTCATGGTCTTACAGGTACCTGTCTTGACGTCCCATAGTCTCACCGTCTAATCTCCACTGCCCGATACGATGAACTCTGAATCACTGGATATAGCCACAGATCATACAGAACTAGTGTGACCACTCATGGTCTTACAGGTACCTGTCTTGACGTCCCATAGTCTCACCGAATAATAATGACTTCCCGATACGATGAACTCTGAATCACTGGATATAGCCACAGCATATACATAACTAGTGTGACCACTCATGGTCTTACAGGTACCTGTCTTGACGTCCCATAGTCTCACCGTCTTATCTCTACTTCCCGATACGATGAACTCTGAATCACTGGATATAGCCACAGCATATACATAATCTGTGTGACCACTCATGGTCTTACAGGTACCTGTCTTGACGTCCCATAGTCTCACTGTCTTATCATTACTTCCCGATACGATGAACTCTGAATAACTGGATATAGCACAGCATATACATAACTAGTGTGATCACTCATGGTCTTACAGGTACCTGTCTTGACGTCCCATAGTCTCACCGTCTAATCTCTACTTCCCGATACGATGAACTCTGAATCACTGGATATAGCCACAGATCATACATAACTAGTGTGACCACTCATGGTCTTACAGGTACCTGTCTTGACGTCCCATAGTCTCACCGTCTAATCTCCACTGCCCGATACGATGAACTCTGAATCACTGGATATAGCCACAGCATATACATAACTAGTGTGACCACTCATGGTCTTACAGGTACCTGTCTTGACGTCCCATAGTCTCACTGTCTTATCATTACTTCCCGATACGATGAACTCTGAATAACTGGATATAGCCACAGATCATACAGAACTAGTGTGACCACTCATGGTCTTACAGGTACCTGTCTTGACGTCCCATAGTTTCACCGTCTTATCTCTACTTCCCGATACGATGAACTCTGAATCTCTGGATATAGCCATAGCATATTCATAATGTGTGTGACCACTCATGGTCTTACAGGTACCTGTCTTGACGTCCCATAGTCTCACTGTCTTATCATTACTTCCCGATACGATGAACTCTGAATCACTGGATATAGCCACAGATCATACATAACTAGTGTGACCACTCATGGTCTTACAGGTACCTGTCTTGACGTCCCATAGTCTCACTGTCAAATCTCCACTGCCCGATACGATGAACTCTGAATCACTGGATATAGCCACAGCATATACATAACTAGTGTGACCACTCATGGTCTTACAGGTACCTGTCTTGACGTCCCATAGTCTCACTGTCTTATCATCACTTCCCGATACGATGAACTCTGAATCACTGGATATAGCCACAGAGAATACAGAACTAGTGTGACCACTCATGGTCTTACAGGTACCTGTCTTGACGTCCCATAGTCTCACCGAATAATAATGACTTCCCGATACGATGAACTCTGAATCTCTGGATATAGCCATAGCATATTCATAATGTGTGTGACCACTCATGGTCTTACAGGTACCTGTCTTGACGTCCCATAGTCTCACCGTCTTATCTCTACTTCCCGATACGATGAACTCTGAATCACTGGATATAGCCACAGATGATACATAACTAGTGTGACCACTCATGGTCTTACAGGTACCTGTCTTGACGTCCCATAGTCTCACCGTCTTATCTCTACTTCCCGATACGATGAACTCTGAATCACTGGATATAGCCACAGCATATAAATAACTAGTGTGACCACTCATGGTCTTACAGGTACCTGTCTTCACGTCCCATAGTCTCACCGTCTTATCTCTACTTCCCGATACGATGAACTCTGAATCACTGGATATAGCCACAGATGATACATAACTAGTGTGACCACTCATGGTCTTACAGGTACCTGTCTTGACGTCCCATAGTCTCACCGTCTTATCTCTACTTCCCGATACGATGAACTCTGAATCTCTGGATATAGCCATAGCATATTCATAACTAGTGTGACCACTCATGGTCTTACAGGTACCTGTCTTGACGTCCCATAGTCTCACTGTCTTATCATTACTTCCCGATACGATGAACTCTGAATCACTGGATATAGCCACAGATCATACATAATCTGTGTGACCACTCATGGTCTTACAGGTACCTGTCTTGACGTCCCATAGTCTCACCGTCTTATCTCTACTTCCCGATACGATGAACTCTGAATCACTGGATATAGCTACAGCATATACAGTTTTTGTGTGACCACTCATGGTCTTACAGGTACCTGTCTTGACGTCCCATAGTCTCACCGTACAATCATAACTTCCCGATACGATGAACTCTGAATCACTGGATATAGCACAGCATATACATAACTAGTGTGACCACTCATGGTCTTACAGGTACCTGTCTTGACGTCCCATAGTCTCAACGTCTCATCTCTACTTCCCGATACGATGAACTCTGAATCACTGGATATAGCCACAGATCATACATAATCTGTGTGACCACTCATGGTCTTACAGGTACCTGTCTTGACGTCCCATAGTCTCACCGTCTCATCATCACTTCCCGATACGATGAACTCTGAATCACTGGATATAGCCACAGCAGATACATAACTAGTGTGACCACTCATGGTCTTACAGGTACCTGTCTTGACGTCCCATAGTCTCACCGTCTAATCTCCACTGCCCGATACGATGAACTCTGAATCACTGGATATAGCCACAGATCATACAGAACTAGTGTGACCACTCATGGTCTTACAGGTACCTGTCTTGACGTCCCATAGTCTCACCGAATAATAATGACTTCCCGATACGATGAACTCTGAATCACTGGATATAGCCACAGCATATACATAACTAGTGTGACCACTCATGGTCTTACAGGTACCTGTCTTGACGTCCCATAGTCTCACCGTCTTATCTCTACTTCCCGATACGATGAACTCTGAATCACTGGATATAGCCACAGCATATACATAATCTGTGTGACCACTCATGGTCTTACAGGTACCTGTCTTGACGTCCCATAGTCTCACTGTCTTATCATTACTTCCCGATACGATGAACTCTGAATAACTGGATATAGCACAGCATATACATAACTAGTGTGATCACTCATGGTCTTACAGGTACCTGTCTTGACGTCCCATAGTCTCACCGTCTAATCTCTACTTCCCGATACGATGAACTCTGAATCACTGGATATAGCCACAGATCATACATAACTAGTGTGACCACTCATGGTCTTACAGGTACCTGTCTTGACGTCCCATAGTCTCACCGTCTAATCTCCACTGCCCGATACGATGAACTCTGAATCACTGGATATAGCCACAGCATATACATAACTAGTGTGACCACTCATGGTCTTACAGGTACCTGTCTTGACGTCCCATAGTCTCACTGTCTTATCATTACTTCCCGATACGATGAACTCTGAATAACTGGATATAGCCACAGATCATACAGAACTAGTGTGACCACTCATGGTCTTACAGGTACCTGTCTTGACGTCCCATAGTTTCACCGTCTTATCTCTACTTCCCGATACGATGAACTCTGAATCTCTGGATATAGCCATAGCATATTCATAATGTGTGTGACCACTCATGGTCTTACAGGTACCTGTCTTGACGTCCCATAGTCTCACTGTCTTATCATTACTTCCCGATACGATGAACTCTGAATCACTGGATATAGCCACAGATCATACATAACTAGTGTGACCACTCATGGTCTTACAGGTACCTGTCTTGACGTCCCATAGTCTCACTGTCAAATCTCCACTGCCCGATACGATGAACTCTGAATCACTGGATATAGCCACAGCATATACATAACTAGTGTGACCACTCATGGTCTTACAGGTACCTGTCTTGACGTCCCATAGTCTCACTGTCTTATCATCACTTCCCGATACGATGAACTCTGAATCACTGGATATAGCCACAGAGAATACAGAACTAGTGTGACCACTCATGGTCTTACAGGTACCTGTCTTGACGTCCCATAGTCTCACCGAATAATAATGACTTCCCGATACGATGAACTCTGAATCTCTGGATATAGCCATAGCATATTCATAATGTGTGTGACCACTCATGGTCTTACAGGTACCTGTCTTGACGTCCCATAGTCTCACTGTCTTATCATTACTTCCCGATACGATGAACTCTGAATCACTGGATATAGCCACAGATCATACATAACTAGTGTGACCACTCATGGTCTTACAGGTACCTGTCTTGACGTCCCATAGTCTCACTGTCAAATCTCCACTGCCCGATACGATGAACTCTGAATCACTGGATATAGCCACAGATCATACATAACTAGTGTGACCACTCATGGTCTTACAGGTACCTGTCTTGACGTCCCATAGTCTCACCGTCTAATCATGACTTCCCGATACGATGAACTCCGAATCACTGGATATAGCCACAGATCATACATAACTAGTGTGACCACTCATGGTCTTACAGGTACCTGTCTTGACGTCCCATAGTCTCACCGTATAATCATAACTTCCCGATACGATGAACTCTGAATCACTGGATATAGCCACAGCATATAAATAACTAGTGTGACCACTCATGGTCTTACAGGTACCTGTCTTGACGTCCCATAGTCTCACCGTATAATAATGACTTCCCGATACGATGAACTCTGAATCACTGGATATAGCCACAGCATATACATAATGTGTGTGATCACTCATGGTCTTACAGGTACCTGTCTTGACGTCCCATAGTCTCACCGTCTTATCATTACTTCCCGATACGATGAACTCTGAATCACTGGATATAGCCACAGATCATACATAACTAGTGTGACCACTCATGGTCTTACAGGTACCTGTCTTGACGTCCCATAGTCTCACCGTCTTATCTCTACTTCACGATACGATGAACTCTGAATCACTGGATATAGCCACAGATCATACATAACTAGTGTGACCACTCATGGTCTTACAGGTACCTGTCTTGACGTCCCATAGTCTCACCGTATAATCATAACTTCCCGATACGATGAACTCTGAATCACTGGATATAGCCACAGAGAATACATAACTTGTGTGACCACTCATGGTCTTACAGGTACCTGTCTTGACGTCCCATAGTCTCACCGTCTTATCTCTACTTCTCGATACGATGAACTCTGAATCACTGGATATAGCCACAGATCATACATAACTAGTGTGACCACTCATGGTCTTACAGGTACCTGTCTTGACGTCCCATAGTCTCACCGTATAATCATAACTTCCCGATACGATGAACTCTGAATCACTGGATATAGCCACAGCATATAAATAACTAGTGTGACCACTCATGGTCTTACAGGTACCTGTCTTGACGTCCCATAGTCTCACCGTCTTATCTCTACTTCCCGATACGATGAACTCTGAATCACTGGATATAGCCACAGATCATACATAATCTGTGTGACCACTCATGGTCTTACAGGTACCTGTCTTGACGTCCCATAGTCTCACCGTCTCATCATCACTTCCCGATACGATGAACTCTGAATCACTGGATATAGCCACAGATCATACATAACTAGTGTGACCACTCATGGTCTTACAGGTACCTGTCTTGACGTCCCATAGTCTCACCGTCTTATCTCTACTTCCCGATACGATGAACTCTGAATCACTGGATATAGCCACAGATCATACATAACTAGTGTGACCACTCATGGTCTTACAGGTACCTGTCTTGACGTCCCATAGTCTCACCGTATAATCATAACTTCCCGATACGATGAACTCTGAATCACTGGATATAGCCACAGCATATAAATAACTAGTGTGACCACTCATGGTCTTACAGGTACCTGTCTTGACGTCCCATAGTCTCACCGTCTTATCTCTACTTCCCGATACGATGAACTCTGAATCACTGGATATAGCCACAGATCATACATAACTAGTGTGACCAATCATGGTCTTACAGGTACCTGTCTTGACGTCCCATAGTCTCACCGTATAATCATAACTTCCCGATACGATGAACTCTGAATCACTGGATATAGCCACAGCATATAAATAACTAGTGTGACCACTCATGGTCTTACAGGTACCTGTCTTGACGTCCCATAGTCTCACCGTCTAATCTCCACTGCCCGATACGATGAACTCTGAATCACTGGATATAGCCACAGATCATACAGAACTAGTGTGACCACTCATGGTCTTACAGGTACCTGTCTTCACGTCCCATAGTCTCACCGTCTTATCTCTACTTCCCGATACGATGAACTCTGAATCACTGGATATAGCCACAGATCATACATAACTAGTGTGACCACTCATGGTCTTACAGGTACCTGTCTTGACGTCCCATAGTCTCACCGTCTTATCTCTACTTCCCGATACGATGAACTCTGAATCACTGGATATAGCCACAGATCATACATAACTAGTGTGACCACTCATGGTCTTACAGGTACCTGTCTTGACGTCCCATAGTCTCACCGTATAATCATAACTTCCCGATACGATGAACTCTGAATCACTGGATATAGCCACAGATCATACATAACTAGTGTGACCACTCATGGTCTTACAGGTACCTGTCTTGACGTCCCATAGTCTCACCGTATAATCATAACTTCCCGATACGATGAACTCTGAATCACTGGATATAGCCACAGCATATAAATAACTAGTGTGACCACTCATGGTCTTACAGGTACCTGTCTTGACGTCCCATAGTCTCACCGTCTAATCTCTACTTCCCGATACGATGAACTCTGAATCACTGGATATAGCCACAGATCATACATAACTAGTGTGACCACTCATGGTCTTACAGGTACCTGTCTTGACGTCCCATAGTCTCACCGTATAATCATAACTTCCCGATACGATGAACTCTGAATCACTGGATATAGCCACAGAGAATACATAACTTGTGTGACCACTCATGGTCTTACAGGTACCTGTCTTGACGTCCCATAGTCTCACCGTCTTATCTCTACTTCCCGATACGATGAACTCTGAATCACTGGATATAGCCACAGATCATACATAACTAGTGTGACCACTCATGGTCTTACAGGTACCTGTCTTGACGTCCCATAGTCTCACCGTATAATCATAACTTCCCGATACGATGAACTCTGAATCACTGGATATAGCCACAGCATATAAATAACTAGTGTGACCACTCATGGTCTTACAGGTACCTGTCTTGACGTCCCATAGTCTCACCGTATAATCATAACTTCCCGATACGATGAACTCTGAATCACTGGATATAGCCACAGATCATACATAACTAGTGTGACCACTCATGGTCTTACAGGTACCTGTCTTGACGTCCCATAGTCTCACCGTATAATCATAACTTCCCGATACGATGAACTCTGAATCACTGGATATAGCCACAGCATATAAATAACTAGTGTGACCACTCATGGTCTTACAGGTACCTGTCTTGACGTCCCATAGTCTCACCGTATAATCATAACTTCCCGATACGATGAACTCTGAATCACTGGATATAGCCACAGATCATACATAACTAGTGTGACCAATCATGGTCTTACAGGTACCTGTCTTGACGTCCCATAGTCTCACCGTATAATCATAACTTCCCGATACGATGAACTCTGAATCACTGGATATAGCCACAGCATATAAATAACTAGTGTGACCACTCATGGTCTTACAGGTACCTGTCTTGACGTCCCATAGTCTCACCGTCTAATCTCCACTGCCCGATACGATGAACTCTGAATCACTGGATATAGCCACAGATCATACAGAACTAGTGTGACCACTCATGGTCTTACAGGTACCTGTCTTGACGTCCCATAGTCTCACCGTCTTATCATAACTTCCCGATACGATGAACTCTGAATCACTGGATATAGCCACAGATCATACATAACTAGTGTGACCACTCATGGTCTTACAGGTACCTGTCTTGACGTCCCATAGTCTCACCGTCTTATCTCTACTTCCCGATACGATGAACTCTGAATCACTGGATATAGCCACAGATCATACATAACTAGTGTGACCACTCATGGTCTTACAGGTACCTGTCTTGACGTCCCATAGTCTCACCGTATAATCATAACTTCCCGATACGATGAACTCTGAATCACTGGATATAGCCACAGATCATACATAACTAGTGTGACCACTCATGGTCTTACAGGTACCTGTCTTGACGTCCCATAGTCTCACCGTATAATCATAACTTCCCGATACGATGAACTCTGAATCACTGGATATAGCCACAGAGAATACATAACTTGTGTGACCACTCATGGTCTTACAGGTACCTGTCTTGACGTCCCATAGTCTCACCGTCTTATCTCTACTTCCCGATACGATGAACTCTGAATCACTGGATATAGCCACAGATCATACATAACTAGTGTGACCACTCATGGTCTTACAGGTACCTGTCTTGACGTTCCATAGTCTCACCGTATAATCATAACTTCCCGATACGATGAACTCTGAATCACTGGATATAGCCACAGCATATAAATAACTAGTGTGACCACTCATGGTCTTACAGGTACCTGTCTTGACGTCCCATAGTTTCACCGTATAATCATAACTTCCCGATACGATGAACTCTGAATCACTGGATATAGCCACAGAGAATACATAACTTGTGTGACCACTCATGGTCTTACAGGTACCTGTCTTGACGTCCCATAGTCTCACCGTATAATCATAACTTCCCGATACGATGAACTCTGAATCACTGGATATAGCCACAGCATATACATAACTAGTGTGACCACTCATGGTCTTACAGGTACCTGTCTTGACGTCCCATAGTCTCACCGTCTTATCTCTACTTCCCGATACGATGAACTCTGAATCACTGGATATAGCCACAGATAATACATAACTAGTGTGACCACTCATGGTCTTACAGGTACCTGTCTTGACGTCCCATAGTCTCACCGTATAATCATAACTTCCCGATACGATGAACTCTGAATCACTGGATATAGCCACAGCATATACATAATGTGTGTGACCACTCATGGTCTTACAGGTACCTGTCTTCACGTCCCATAGTCTCACCGTCTTATCATAACTTCCCGATACGATGAACTCTGAATCACTGGATATAGCCACAGATCATACATAACTAGTGTGACCACTCATGGTCTTACAGGTACCTGTCTTGACGTCCCATAGTCTCACCGTCTTATCTCTACTTCCCGATACGATGAACTCTGAATCACTGGATATAGCCACAGATCATACATAACTAGTGTGACCACTCATGGTCTTACAGGTACCTGTCTTGACGTCCCATAGTCTCACCGTATAATCATAACTTCCCGATACGATGAACTCTGAATCACTGGATATAGCCACAGATCATACATAACTAGTGTGACCACTCATGGTCTTACAGGTACCTGTCTTGACGTCCCATAGTCTCACCGTATAATCATAACTTCCCGATACGATGAACTCTGAATCACTGGATATAGCCACAGAGAATACATAACTTGTGTGACCACTCATGGTCTTACAGGTACCTGTCTTGACGTCCCATAGTCTCACCGTCTTATCTCTACTTCCCGATACGATGAACTCTGAATCACTGGATATAGCCACAGATCATACATAACTAGTGTGACCACTCATGGTCTTACAGGTACCTGTCTTGACGTCCCATAGTCTCACCGTATAATCATAACTTCCCGATACGATGAACTCTGAATCACTGGATATAGCCACAGCATATAAATAACTAGTGTGACCACTCATGGTCTTAAAGGTACCTGTCTTGACGTCCCATAGTCTCACCGTCTTATCTCTACTTCCCGATACGATGAACTCTGAATCACTGGATATAGCCACAGATCATACATAACTAGTGTGACCACTCATGGTCTTACAGGTACCTGTCTTGACGTCCCATAGTCTCACCGTATAATCATAACTTCCCGATACGATGAACTCTGAATCACTGGATATAGCCACAGCATATAAATAACTAGTGTGACCACTCATGGTCTTACAGGTACCTGTCTTGACGTCCCATAGTCTCACCGTCTTATCTCTACTTCCCGATACGATGAACTCTGAATCACTGGATATAGCCACAGATCATACATAACTAGTGTGACCACTCATGGTCTTACAGGTACCTGTCTTGACGTCCCATAGTCTCACCGTATAATCATAACTTCCCGATACGATGAACTCTGAATCACTGGATATAGCCACAGCATATACATAATGTGTGTGACCACTCATGGTCTTACAGGTACCTGTCTTCACGTCCCATAGTCTCACCGTCTTATCTCTACTTCCCGATACGATGAACTCTGAATCACTGGATATAGCTACAGCATATACAGTTTTTGTGTGACCACTCATGGTCTTACAGGTACCTGTCTTGACGTCCCATAGTCTCACCGTACAATCATAACTTCCCGATACGATGAACTCTGAATCACTGGATATAGCCACAGCATATACATAATGTGTGTGACCACTCATGGTCTTACAGGTACCTGTCTTGACGTCCCATAGTCTCACCGTCTTATCATTACTTCCCGATACGATGAACTCTGAATCACTGGATATAGCCACAGATAATACATAACTAGTGTGACCACTCATGGTCTTACAGGTACCTGTCTTGACGTTCCATAGTCTCACCGTATAATCATAACTTCCCGATACGATGAACTCTGAATCACTGGATATAGCCACAGCATATAAATAACTAGTGTGACCACTCATGGTCTTACAGGTACCTGTCTTGACGTCCCATAGTTTCACCGTATAATCATAACTTCCCGATACGATGAACTCTGAATCACTGGATATAGCCACAGAGAATACATAACTTGTGTGACCACTCATGGTCTTACAGGTACCTGTCTTGACGTCCCATAGTCTCACCGTATAATCATAACTTCCCGATACGATGAACTCTGAATCACTGGATATAGCCACAGCATATACATAATGTGTGTGACCACTCATGGTCTTACAGGTACCTGTCTTGACGTCCCATAGTCTCACCGTCTTATCTCTACTTCCCGATACGATGAACTCTGAATCACTGGATATAGCCACAGCATATACATAACTAGTGTGACCACTCATGGTCTTACAGGTACCTGTCTTGACGTCCCATAGTCTCACTGTCTTATCATTACTTCCCGATACGATGAACTCTGAATAACTGGATATAGCCACATCATATACATAATGTGTGTGACCACTCATGGTCTTACAGGTACCTGTCTTGAGGTCCCATAGTCTCACTGTCTTATCATTACTTCCCGATACGATGAACTCTGAATCACTGGATATAGCCACAGATCATACATAATCTGTGTGACCACTCATTGTCTTACAGGTACCTGTCTTGACGTCCCATAGTCTCACCGTCTTATCTCTACTTCCCGATACGATGAACTCTGAATCACTGGATATAGCCACAGCATATACATAACTAGTGTGACCACTCATGGTCTTACAGGTACCTGTCTTGACGTCCCTTAGTCTCACTGTCTTATCATTACTTCCCGATACGATGAACTCTGAATAACTGGATATAGCCACAGATCATACAGAACTAGTGTGACCACTCATGGTCTTACAGGTACCTGTCTTGACGTCCCATAGTCTCACCGTATAATCATAACTTCCCGATACGATGAACTCTGAATCACTGGATATAGCCACAGCATATAAATAACTAGTGTGACCACTCATGGTCTTACAGGTACCTGTCTTGACGTCCCATAGTCTCACCGTCTAATCTCTACTTCCCGATACGATGAACACTGAATCACTGGATATAGCCACAGATAATACATAACTAGTGTGACCACTCATGGTCTTACAGGTACCTGTCTTGACGTCCCATAGTCTCACCGTATAATCATAACTTCCCGATACGATGAACTCTGAATCACTGGATATAGCCACAGCATATACATAATGTGTGTGACCACTCATGGTCTTACAGGTACCTGTCTTCACGTCCCATAGTCTCACCGTCTAATCATGACTTCCCGATACGATGAACTCTGAATCACTGGATATAGCCACAGCATATACATAACTAGTGTGACCACTCATGGTCTTACAGGTACCTGTCTTGACGTCCCATAGTCTCACTGTCTTATCATTACTTCCCGATACGATGAACTCTGAATAACTGGATATAGCCACAGATCATACAGAACTAGTGTGACCACTCATGGTCTTACAGGTACCTGTCTTGACGTCCCATAGTTTCACCGTCTTATCTCTACTTCCCGATACGATGAACTCTGAATCTCTGGATATAGCCACAGCATATACATAACTAGTGTGATCGCTCATGGTCTTACAGGTACCTGTCTTGACGTCCCATAGTCTCACCGTCTAATCATGACTTCCCGATACGATGAACTCTGAATCACTGGATATAGCCACAGCATATAAATAACTATTGTGACCACTCATGGTCTTACAGGTACCTGTCTTGACGTCCCATAGTTTCACCGTATAATCATAACTTCCCGATACGATGAACTCTGAATCACTGGATATAGCCACAGAGAATACATAACTTGTGTGACCACTCATGGTCTTACAGGTACCTGTCTTGACGTCCCATAGTCTCACCGTATAATCATAACTTCCCGATACGATGAACTCTGAATCACTGGATATAGCCACAGCATATACATAATGTGTGTGACCACTCATGGTCTTACAGGTACCTGTCTTCACGTCCCATAGTCTCACCGTCTAATCATGACTTCCCGATACGATGAACTCTGAATCACTGGATATAGCCACATCATATACATAATGTGTGTGACCACTCATGGTCTTACAGGTACCTGTCTTGAGGTCCCATAGTCTCACTGTCTTATCATTACTTCCCGATACGATGAACTCTGAATCACTGGATATAGCCACAGATCATACATAATCTGTGTGACCACTCATTGTCTTACAGGTACCTGTCTTGACGTCCCATAGTCTCACCGTCTTATCTCTACTTCCCGATACGATGAACTCTGAATCACTGGATATAGCCACAGCATATACATAACTAGTGTGACCACTCATGGTCTTACAGGTACCTGTCTTGACGTCCCTTAGTCTCACTGTCTTATCATTACTTCCCGATACGATGAACTCTGAATAACTGGATATAGCCACAGATCATACAGAACTAGTGTGACCACTCATGGTCTTACAGGTACCTGTCTTGACGTCCCATAGTCTCACCGTCTTATCTCTACTTCCCGATACGATGAACTCTGAATCACTGGATATAGCCACAGCATATACATAATGTGTGTGACCACTCATGGTCTTACAGGTACCTGTCTTCACGTCCCATAGTCTCACCGTCTTATCATAACTTCCCGATACGATGAACTCTGAATCACTGGATATAGCCACAGATCATACATAACTAGTGTGACCACTCATGGTCTTACAGGTACCTGTCTTGACGTCCCATAGTCTCACCGTCTAATCATGACTTCCCGATACGATGAACTCTGAATCACTGGATATAGCCACAGCATATACATAACTAGTGTGACCACTCATGGTCTTACAGGTACCTGTCTTGACGTCCCATAGTCTCACTGTCTTATCATTACTTCCCGATACGATGAACTCTGAATAACTGGATATAGCCACATCATATACATAATGTGTGTGACCACTCATGGTCTTACAGGTACCTGTCTTGACGTCCCATAGTCTCACCGTCTAATCATGACTTCCCGATACGATGAACTCTGAATCACTGGATATAGCCACAGATCATACATAACTAGTGTGACCACTCATGGTCTTACAGGTACCTGTCTTGACGTCCCATAGTCTCACTGTCTTATCATTACTTCCCGATACGATGAACTCTGAATAACTGGATATAGCCACATCATATACATAATGTGTGTGACCACTCATGGTCTTACAGGTACCTGTCTTGACGTCCCATAGTCTCACCGTCTAATCATGACTTCCCGATACGATGAACTCTGAATCACTGGATATAGCCACAGCATATACATAACTAGTGTGACCACTCATGGTCTTACAGGTACCTGTCTTGACGTCCCATAGTCTCACTGTCTTATCATTACTTCCCGATACGATGAACACTGAATCACTGGATATAGCCACAGATCATACATAACTAGTGTGACCACTCATGGTCTTACAGGTACCTGTCTTGACGTCCCATAGTCTCACCGTCTTATCTCTACTTCCCGATACGATGAACTCTGAATCACTGGATATAGCTACAGCATATACAGTTTTTGTGTGACCACTCATGGTCTTACAGGTACCTGTCTTGACGTCCCATAGTCTCACCGTCTAATCTCCACTGCCCGATACGATGAACTCTGAATCACTGGATATAGCCACAGCATATACATAACTAGTGTGACCACTCATGGTCTTACAGGTACCTGTCTTGACGTCCCATAGTCTCACTGTCTTATCATTACTTCCCGATACGATGAACTCTGAATAACTGGATATAGCCACAGATCATACAGAACTAGTGTGACCACTCATGGTCTTACAGGTACCTGTCTTGACGTCCCATAGTTTCACCGTCTTATCTCTACTTCCCGATACGATGAACTCTGAATCTCTGGATATAGCCATAGCATATTCATAATGTGTGTGACCACTCATGGTCTTACAGGTACCTGTCTTGACGTCCCATAGTCTCACTTTCTTATCATTACTTCCCGATACGATGAACTCTGAATCACTGGATATAGCCACAGATCATACATAACTAGTGTGACCACTCATGGTCTTACAGGTACCTGTCTTGACGTCCCATAGTCTCACTGTCAAATCTCCACTGCCCGATACGATGAACTCTGAATCACTGGATATAGCCACAGCATATACATAACTAGTGTGACCACTCATGGTCTTACAGGTACCTGTCTTGACGTCCCATAGTCTCACTGTCTTATCATCACTTCCCGATACGATGAACTCTGAATCACTGGATATAGCCACAGAGAATACAGAACTAGTGTGACCACTCATGGTCTTACAGGTACCTGTCTTGACGTCCCATAGTTTCACCGTCTTATCTCTACTTCCCGATACGATGAACTCTGAATCTCTTGATATAGCCATAGCATATTCATAATGTGTGTGACCACTCATGGTCTTACAGGTACCTGTCTTGACGTCCCATAGTCTCACTGTCTTATCATTACTTCCCGATACGATGAACTCTGAATCACTGGATATAGCCACAGATCATACATAACTAGTGTGACCACTCATGGTCTTACAGGTACCTGTCTTGACGTCCCATAGTCTCACTGTCAAATCTCCACTGCCCGATACGATGAACTCTGAATCACTGGATATAGCCACAGATCATACATAACTAGTGTGACCACTCATGGTCTTACAGGTACCTGTCTTGACGTCCCATAGTCTCACCGTCTAATCATGACTTCCCGATACGATGAACTCCGAATCACTGGATATAGCCACAGATCATACATAACTAGTGTGACCACTCATGGTCTTACAGGTACCTGTCTTGACGTCCCATAGTCTCACCGTATAATCATAACTTCCCGATACGATGAACTCTGAATCACTGGATATAGCCACAGCATATAAATAACTAGTGTGACCACTCATGGTCTTACAGGTACCTGTCTTGACGTCCCATAGTCTCACCGTATAATAATGACTTCCCGATACGATGAACTCTGAATCACTGGATATAGCCACAGCATATACATAATGTGTGTGATCACTCATGGTCTTACAGGTACCTGTCTTGACGTCCCATAGTCTCACCGTCTTATCATTACTTCCCGATACGATGAACTCTGAATCACTGGATATAGCCACAGATCATACATAACTAGTGTGACCACTCATGGTCTTACAGGTACCTGTCTTGACGTCCCATAGTCTCACCGTCTTATCTCTACTTCACGATACGATGAACTCTGAATCACTGGATATAGCCACAGATCATACATAACTAGTGTGACCACTCATGGTCTTACAGGTACCTGTCTTGACGTCCCATAGTCTCACCGTATAATCATAACTTCCCGATACGATGAACTCTGAATCACTGGATATAGCCACAGAGAATACATAACTTGTGTGACCACTCATGGTCTTACAGGTACCTGTCTTGACGTCCCATAGTCTCACCGTCTTATCTCTACTTCCCGATACGATGAACTCTGAATCACTGGATATAGCCACAGATCATACATAACTAGTGTGACCACTCATGGTCTTACAGGTACCTGTCTTGACGTCCCATAGTCTCACCGTATAATCATAACTTCCCGATACGATGAACTCTGAATCACTGGATATAGCCACAGCATATAAATAACTAGTGTGACCACTCATGGTCTTACAGGTACCTGTCTTGACGTCCCATAGTCTCACCGTCTTATCTCTACTTCCCGATACGATGAACTCTGAATCACTGGATATAGCCACAGATCATACATAATCTGTGTGACCACTCATGGTCTTACAGGTACCTGTCTTGACGTCCCATAGTCTCACCGTCTCATCATCACTTCCCGATACGATGAACTCTGAATCACTGGATATAGCCACAGATCATACATAACTAGTGTGACCACTCATGGTCTTACAGGTACCTGTCTTGACGTCCCATAGTCTCACCGTCTCATCATCACTTCCCGATACGATGAACTCTGAATCACTGGATATAGCCACAGATCATACATAACTAGTGTGACCACTCATGGTCTTACAGGTACCTGTCTTGACGTCCCATAGTCTCACCGTCTTATCTCTACTTCCCGATACGATGAACTCTGAATCACTGGATATAGCCACAGATCATACATAACTAGTGTGACCACTCATGGTCTTACAGGTACCTGTCTTGACGTCCCATAGTCTCACCGTCTTATCTCTACTTCCCGATACGATGAACTCTGAATCACTGGATATAGCCACAGATCATACATAACTAGTGTGACCACTCATGGTCTTACAGGTACCTGTCTTGACGTCCCATAGTCTCACCGTATAATCATAACTTCCCGATACGATGAACTCTGAATCACTGGATATAGCCACAGCATATAAATAACTAGTGTGACCACTCATGGTCTTACAGGTACCTGTCTTGACGTCCCATAGTCTCACCGTCTTATCATCACTTCCCGATACGATGAACTCTGAATCACTGGATATAGCCACAGATCATACATAACTAGTGTGACCACTCATGGTCTTACAGGTACCTGTCTTGACGTCCCATAGTCTCACCGTATAATCATAACTTCCCGATACGATGAACTCTGAATCACTGGATATAGCCACAGAGAATACATAACTTGTGTGACCACTCATGGTCTTACAGGTACCTGTCTTGACGTCCCATAGTCTCACCGTCTTATCTCTACTTCCCGATACGATGAACTCTGAATCACTGGATATAGCCACAGATCATACATAACTAGTGTGACCACTCATGGTCTTACAGGTACCTGTCTTGACGTCCCATAGTCTCACCGTATAATCATAACTTCCCGATACGATGAACTCTGAATCACTGGATATAGCCACAGCATATACATAACTAGTGTGACCACTCATGGTCTTACAGGTACCTGTCTTGACGTCCCTTAGTCTCACTGTCTTATCATTACTTCCCGATACGATGAACTCTGAATAACTGGATATAGCCACAGATCATACATAACTAGTGTGACCAATCATGGTCTTACAGGTACCTGTCTTGACGTCCCATAGTCTCACCGTATAATCATAACTTCCCGATACGATGAACTCTGAATCACTGGATATAGCCACAGCATATAAATAACTAGTGTGACCACTCATGGTCTTACAGGTACCTGTCTTGACGTCCCATAGTCTCACCGTCTAATCTCCACTGCCCGATACGATGAACTCTGAATCACTGGATATAGCCACAGATCATACATAACTAGTGTGACCACTCATGGTCTTACAGGTACCTGTCTTGACGTCCCATAGTCTCACCGTATAATCATAACTTCCCGATACGATGAACTCTGAATCACTGGATATAGCCACAGCATATACATAACTAGTGTGACCACTCATGGTCTTACAGGTACCTGTCTTGACGTCCCTTAGTCTCACTGTCTTATCATTACTTCCCGATACGATGAACTCTGAATAACTGGATATAGCCACAGATCATACATAACTAGTGTGACCACTCATGGTCTTACAGGTACCTGTCTTGACGTCCCATAGTCTCACCGTATAATCATAACTTCCCGATACGATGAACTCTGAATCACTGGATATAGCCACAGCATATAAATAACTAGTGTGACCACTCATGGTCTTACAGGTACCTGTCTTGACGTCCCATAGTCTCACCGTCTAATCTCTACTTCCCGATACGATGAACTCTGAATCACTGGATATAGCCACAGATCATACATAACTAGTGTGACCACTCATGGTCTTACAGGTACCTGTCTTGACGTCCCATAGTCTCACCGTATAATCATAACTTCCCGATACGATGAACTCTGAATCACTGGATATAGCCACAGAGAATACATAACTTGTGTGACCACTCATGGTCTTACAGGTACCTGTCTTGACGTCCCATAGTCTCACCGTCTTATCTCTACTTCCCGATACGATGAACTCTGAATCACTGGATATAGCCACAGATCATACATAACTAGTGTGACCACTCATGGTCTTACAGGTACCTGTCTTGACGTCCCATAGTCTCACCGTATAATCATAACTTCCCGATACGATGAACTCTGAATCACTGGATATAGCCACAGCATATACATAACTAGTGTGACCACTCATGGTCTTACAGGTACCTGTCTTGACGTCCCTTAGTCTCACTGTCTTATCATTACTTCCCGATACGATGAACTCTGAATAACTGGATATAGCCACAGATCATACATAACTAGTGTGACCAATCATGGTCTTACAGGTACCTGTCTTGACGTCCCATAGTCTCACCGTATAATCATAACTTCCCGATACGATGAACTCTGAATCACTGGATATAGCCACAGCATATAAATAACTAGTGTGACCACTCATGGTCTTACAGGTACCTGTCTTGACGTCCCATAGTCTCACCGTCTAATCTCCACTGCCCGATACGATGAACTCTGAATCACTGGATATAGCAACAAGATCATACAGAACTAGTGTGACCACTCATGGTCTTACAGGTACCTGTCTTCACGTCCCATAGTCTCACCGTCTTATCATAACTTCCCGATACGATGAACTCTGAATCACTGGATATAGCCACAGATCATACATAACTAGTGTGACCACTCATGGTCTTACAGGTACCTGTCTTGACGTCCCATAGTCTCACCGTCTTATCTCTACTTCCCGATACGATGAACTCTGAATCACTGGATATAGCCACAGATCATACATAACTAGTGTGACCACTCATGGTCTTACAGGTACCTGTCTTGACGTCCCATAGTCTCACCGTATAATCATAACTTCCCGATACGATGAACTCTGAATCACTGGATATAGCCACAGCATATAAATAACTAGTGTGACCACTCATGGTCTTACAGGTACCTGTCTTGACGTCCCATAGTCTCACCGTCTAATCTCTACTTCCCGATACGATGAACTCTGAATCACTGGATATAGCCACAGATCATACATAACTAGTGTGACCACTCATGGTCTTACAGGTACCTGTCTTGACGTCCCATAGTCTCACCGTATAATCATAACTTCCCGATACGATGAACTCTGAATCACTGGATATAGCCACAGAGAATACATAACTTGTGTGACCACTCATGGTCTTACAGGTACCTGTCTTGACGTCCCATAGTCTCACCGTCTTATCTCTACTTCCCGATACGATGAACTCTGAATCTCTGGATATAGCCATAGCATATTCATAACTAGTGTGACCACTCATGGTCTTACAGGTACCTGTCTTGACGTCCCATAGTCTCACCGTCTAATCATTAATTCCCGATACGATGAACTCTGAATCACTGTACATAGCTACTGCATATACAACACTAGTGTGACCACTCATGGTCTTACAGGTACCTGTCTTGACGTCCCATAGTCTCACTGTCTAATCATGACTTCCCGATACGATGAACTCCGAATCACTGGATATAGCCACAGATCATACATAACTAGTGTGACCACTCATGGTCTTACAGGTACCTGTCTTGACGTCCCATAGTCTCACCGTATAATCATAACTTCCCGATACGATGAACTCTGAATCACTGGATATAGCCACAGCATATAAATAACTAGTGTGACCACTCATGGTCTTACAGGTACCTGTCTTGACGTCCCATAGTCTCACCGTCTAATCTCCACTGCCCGATACGATGAACTCTGAATCACTGGATATAGCCACAGATAATACATAACTAGTGTGACCACTCATGGTCTTACAGGTACCTGTCTTGACGTCCCATAGTCTCACCTTATAATCATAACTTCCCGATACGATGAACTCTGAATCACTGGATATAGCCACAGCATATACATAATGTGTGTGACCACTCATGGTCTTACAGGTACCTGTCTTCACGTCCCATAGTCTCACCGTCTTATCTCTACTTCCCGATACGATGAACTCTGAATCACTGGATATAGCCACAGCATATACATAACTAGTGTGACCACTCATGGTCTTACAGGTACCTGTCTTGACGTCCCATAGTCTCACCGTATAATAATGACTTCCCGATACGATGAACTCTGAATCACTGGATATAGCCACAGCATATACATAATGTGTGTGATCACTCATGGTCTTACAGGTACCTGTCTTGACGTCCCATAGTCTCACCGTCTTATCATTACTTCCCGATACGATGAACTCTGAATCACTGGATATAGCCACAGAGAATACATAACTAGTGTGACCACTCATGGTCTTACAGGTACCTGTCTTGACGTCCCATAGTCTCACCGTATAATCATAACTTCCCGATACGATGAACTCTGAATCACTGGATATAGCCACAGCATATAAATAACTAGTGTGACCACTCATGGTCTTACAGGTACCTGTCTTGACGTCCCATAGTTTCACCGTATAATCATAACTTCCCGATACGATGAACTCTGAATCACTGGATATAGCCACAGAGAATACATAACTTGTGTGACCACTCATGGTCTTACAGGTACCTGTCTTGACGTCCCATAGTCTCACCGTATAATCATAACTTCCCGATACGATGAACTCTGAATCACTGGATATAGCCACAGCATATACATAATGTGTGTGACCACTCATGGTCTTACAGGTACCTGTCTTCACGTCCCATAGTCTCACCGTCTAATCATGACTTCCCGATACGATGAACTCTGAATCACTGGATATAGCCACAGCATATACATAACTAGTGTGACCACTCATGGTCTTACAGGTACCTGTCTTGACGTCCCATAGTCTCACTGTCTTATCATTACTTCCCGATACGATGAACTCTGAATAACTGGATATAGCCACATCATATACATAATGTGTGTGACCACTCATGGTCTTACAGGTACCTGTCTTGAGGTCCCATAGTCTCACTGTCTTATCATTACTTCCCGATACGATGAACTCTGAATCACTGGATATAGCCACAGATCATACATAATCTGTGTGACCACTCATTGTCTTACAGGTACCTGTCTTGACGTCCCATAGTCTCACCGTCTTATCTCTACTTCCCGATACGATGAACTCTGAATCACTGGATATAGCCACAGCATATACATAACTAGTGTGACCACTCATGGTCTTACAGGTACCTGTCTTGACGTCCCATAGTCTCACCGTCTTATCATTACTTCCCGATACGATGAACTCTGAATCACTGGATATAGCCACAGAGAATACATAACTAGTGTGACCACTCATGGTCTTACAGGTACCTGTCTTGACGTCCCATAGTCTCACCGTATAATCATAACTTCCCGATACGATGAACTCTGAATCACTGGATATAGCCACAGCATATAAATAACTAGTGTGACCACTCATGGTCTTACAGGTACCTGTCTTGACGTCCCATAGTTTCACCGTATAATCATAACTTCCCGATACGATGAACTCTGAATCACTGGATATAGCCACAGAGAATACATAACTTGTGTGACCACTCATGGTCTTACAGGTACCTGTCTTGACGTCCCATAGTCTCACCGTATAATCATAACTTCCCGATACGATGAACTCTGAATCACTGGATATAGCCACAGCATATACATAATGTGTGTGACCACTCATGGTCTTACAGGTACCTGTCTTCACGTCCCATAGTCTCACCGTCTAATCATGACTTCCCGATACGATGAACTCTGAATCACTGGATATAGCCACAGCATATACATAACTAGTGTGACCACTCATGGTCTTACAGGTACCTGTCTTGACGTCCCATAGTCTCACTGTCTTATCTCTACTTCCCGATACGATGAACTCTGAATCACTGGATATAGCCACAGCATATACATAACTAGTGTGACCACTCATGGTCTTACAGGTACCTGTCTTGACGTCCCATAGTCTCACTGTCTTATCATTACTTCCCGATACGATGAACTCTGAATAACTGGATATAGCCACAGATGATACAGAACTAGTGTGACCACTCATGGTCTTACAGGTACCTGTCTTGACGTCCCATAGTCTCACCGTATAATCATAACTTCCCGATACGATGAACTCTGAATCACTGGATATAGCCACAGCATATACATAATGTGTGTGACCACTCATGGTCTTACAGGTACCTGTCTTGACGTCCCATAGTCTCACCGTATAATCATAACTTCCCGATACGATGAACTCTGAATCACTGGATATAGCCACAGCATATACATAACTAGTGTGACCACTCATGGTCTTACAGGTACCTGTCTTGACTTCCCATAGTCTCACCGTCTTATCTCTACTTCCCGATACGATGAACTCTGAATCACTGGATATAGCCACAGCATATACATAACTAGTGTGACCACTCATGGTCTTACAGGTACCTGTCTTGACGTCCCATAGTCTCACTGTCTTATCATTACTTCCCGATACGATGAACTCTGAATAACTGGATATAGCCACATCATATACATAACTAGTGTGACCACTCATGGTCTTACAGGTACCTATCTTGACGTCCCATAGTCTCACCGTATAATCATAACTTCCCGATACGATGAACTCTGAATCACTGGATATAGCCACAGCATATACATAATGTGTGTGACCACTCATGGTCTTACAGGTACCTGTCTTCACGTCCCATAGTCTCACCGTCTAATCATGACTTCCCGATACGATGAACTCTGAATCACTGGATATAGCCACAGCATATACATAACTAGTGTGACCACTCATGGTCTTACAGGTACCTGTCTTGACGTCCCATAGTCTCACTGTCTTATCATTACTTCCCGATACGATGAACACTGAATCACTGGATATAGCCACAGATAATACATAACTAGTGTGACCACTCATGGTCTTACAGGTACCTGTCTTGACGTCCCATAGTCTCACCGTATAATCATAACTTCCCGATACGATGAACTCTGAATCACTGGATATAGCCACAGCATATACATAATGTGTGTGACCACTCATGGTCTTACAGGTACCTGTCTTGACGTCCCATAGTCTCACTGTCTTATCATTACTTCCCGATACGATGAACTCTGAATCACTGGATATAGCCACAGATCATACATAATCTGTGTGACCACTCATTGTCTTACAGGTACCTGTCTTGACGTCCCATAGTCTCACCGTCTAATCTCCACTGCCCGATACGATGAACTCTGAATCACTGGATATAGCCACAGCATATACATAACTAGTGTGACCACTCATGGTCTTACAGGTACCTGTCTTGACGTCCCATAGTCTCACTGCCTTATCTCTACTTCCCGATACGATGAACTCTGAATCACTGGATATAGCCACAGATCATACATAATCTGTGTGACCACTCATTGTCTTACAGGTACCTGTCTTGACGTCCCATAGTCTTACCGTATAATCTGCACTTCCCGATACGATGAACTCTGAATCACTGGATATAGCCAAGATCATACATAACTAGTGTGACCACTCATGGTCTTACAGGTACCTGTCTTGACGTCCCTTAGTCTCTCTGTCTTATCATTACTTCCCGATACGATGAACTCTGAATCACTGGATATAGCCACAGATCATACAGAACTAGTGTGACCACTCATGGTCTTACAGGTACCTGTCTTGACGTCCCATAGTCTCACTGTCTTATCATTACTTCCCGATACGATGAACTCTGAATCACTGGATATAGCCACAGCAGATACATAACTAGTGTGACCACTCATGGTCTTACAGGTACCTGTCTTGACGTTCCATAGTCTCACCGAATAATAATGACTTCCCGATACGATGAACTCTGAATCACTGGATATAGCCACAGCATATACATAACTAGTGTGACCACTCATGGTCTTACAGGTACCTGTCTTGACGTCCCATAGTCTCACTGTCAAATCTCCACTGCCCGATACGATGAACTCTGAATCACTGGATATAGCCACATCATATACATAATGTGTGTGACCACTCATGGTCTTACAGGTACCTGTCTTGACGTCCCATAGTCTCACTGTCTTATCATTACTTCCCGATACGATGAACTCTGAATCACTGGATATAGCCACAGATCATACATAATCTGTGTGACCATCATGGTCTTACAGGTACCTGTCTTGACGTCCCATAGTCTCACCGTCTAATCTCCACTGCCCGATACGATGAACTCTGAATCACTGGATATAGCCACAGCATATACATAACTAGTGTGACCACTCATGGTCTTACAGGTACCTGTCTTGACGTCCCTTAGTCTCACTGTCTTATCATTACTTCCCGATACGATGAACTCTGAATCACTGGATATAGCCACAGATCATACAGAACTAGTGTGACCACTCATGGTCTTACAGGTACCTGTCTTGACGTTCCATAGTCTCACCGAATAATAATGACTTCCCGATACGATGAACTCTGAATCACTGGATATAGCCACAGCAGATACATAACTAGTGTGACCACTCATGGTCTTACAGGTACCTGTCTTGACGTCCCTTAGTCTCTCTGTCTTATCATTACTTCCCGATACGATGAACTCTGAATCACTGGATATAGCCACAGCATATACATAACTAGTGTGATCACTCATGGTCTTACAGGTACCTGTCTTGACGTCCCATAGTCTCACCGTCTTATCTCTACTTCACGATACGATGAACTCTGAATCACTGGATATAGCCACAGCATATACATAACTAGTGTGACCACTCATGGTCTTACAGGTACCTGTCTTGACGTCCCATAGTCTCACCGTCTTATCTCTACTTCCCGATACGATGAACTCTGAATCACTGGATATAGCCACATCATATACATAATGTGTGTGACCACTCATGGTCTTACAGGTACCTGTCTTGACGTCCCATAGTCTCACTGTCTTATCATTACTTCCCGATACGATGAACTCTGAATCACTGGATATAGCCACAGCATATACATAACTAGTGTGACCACTCATGGTCTTACAGGTACCTGTCTTGACGTCCCATAGTCTCACTGTCTTATCATTACTTCCCGATACGATGAACTCTGAATCACTGGATATAGCCACAGATCATACATAACTAGTGTGACCACTCATGGTCTTACAGGTACCTGTCTTGACGTCCCATAGTCTCACCGTCTTATCTCTACTTCCCGATACGATGAACTCTGAATCACTGGATATAGCCACATCATATACATAATGTGTGTGACCACTCATGGTCTTACAGGTACCTGTCTTGACGTCCCATAGTCTCACTGTCTAATCATTACTTCCCGATACGATGAACTCTGAATCACTGGATATAGCCACAGCATATACATAACTAGTGTGACCACTCATGGTCTTACAGGTACCTGTCTTGACGTCCCATAGTCTCACCGTCTAATCTGCACTTCCCGATACGATGAACTCTGAATCACTGGATATAGCCACAGCATATACATAACTAGTGTGACCACTCATGGTCTTACAGGTACCTGTCTTGACGTCCCATAGTCTCACTGTCTTATCATTACTTCCCGATACGATGAACTCTGAATAACTGGATATAGCCACAGATGATACAGAACTAGTGTGACCACTCATGGTCTTACAGGTACCTGTCTTGACGTCCCATAGTCTCACCGTCTAATCTCCACTGCCCGATACGATGAACTCTGAATCACTGGATATAGCCACAGATCATACATAACTAGTGTGACCACTCATGGTCTTACAGGTACCTGTCTTGACGTCCCATAGTCTCACCGTATAATCATAACTTCCCGATACGATGAACTCTGAATCACTGGATATAGCCACAGCATATACATAACTAGTGTGACCACTCATGGTCTTACAGGTACCTGTCTTGACGTCCCATAGTCTCACCGTCTTATCTCTACTTCCCGATACGATGAACTCTGAATCACTGGATATAGCCACAGATAATACATAACTAGTGTGACCACTCATGGTCTTACAGGTACCTGTCTTGACGTCCCATAGTCTCACCGTCTTATCTCTACTTCCCGATACGATGAACTCTGAATCACTGGATATAGCCACAGCATATACATAACTAGTGTGACCACTCATGGTCTTACAGGTACCTGTCTTGACGTCCCATAGTCTCACTGTCTTATCATTACTTCCCGATACGATGAACTCTGAATAACTGGATATAGCCACAGATGATACAGAACTAGTGTGACCACTCATGGTCTTACAGGTACCTGTCTTGACGTCCCATAGTCTCACCGTATAATCATAACTTCCCGATACGATGAACTCTGAATCACTGGATATAGCCACAGCATATACATAATGTGTGTGACCACTCATGGTCTTACAGGTACCTGTCTTGACGTCCCATAGTCTCACCGTATAATCATAACTTCCCGATACGATGAACTCTGAATCACTGGATATAGCCACAGCATATACATAACTAGTGTGACCACTCATGGTCTTACAGGTACCTGTCTTGACTTCCCATAGTCTCACCGTCTTATCTCTACTTCCCGATACGATGAACTCTGAATCACTGGATATAGCCACAGCATATACATAACTAGTGTGACCACTCATGGTCTTACAGGTACCTGTCTTGACGTCCCATAGTCTCACTGTCTTATCATTACTTCCCGATACGATGAACTCTGAATAACTGGATATAGCCACATCATATACATAATGTGTGTGACCACTCATGGTCTTACAGGTACCTGTCTTGACGTCCCATAGTCTCACTGTCTTATCATTACTTCCCGATACGATGAACTCTGAATCACTGGATATAGCCACAGATAATACATAACTAGTGTGACCACTCATGGTCTTACAGGTACCTGTCTTGACGTCCCATAGTCTCACCGTCTTATCTCTACTTCCCGATACGATGAACTCTGAATCACTGGATATAGCCACAGCATATACATAACTAGTGTGACCACTCATGGTCTTACAGGTACCTGTCTTGACGTCCCATAGTCTCACTGTCTTATCATTACTTCCCGATACGATGAACTCTGAATAACTGGATATAGCCACAGATGATACAGAACTAGTGTGACCACTCATGGTCTTACAGGTACCTGTCTTGACGTCCCATAGTCTCACCGTATAATCATAACTTCCCGATACGATGAACTCTGAATCACTGGATATAGCCACATCATATACATAATGTGTGTGACCACTCATGGTCTTACAGGTACCTGTCTTGACGTCCCATAGTCTCACTGTCTAATCATTACTTCCCGATACGATGAACTCTGAATCACTGGATATAGCCACAGATAATACATAACTAGTGTGACCACTCATGGTCTTACAGGTACCTGTCTTGACGTCCCATAGTCTCACCGTCTAATCTGCACTTCCCGATACGATGAACTCTGAATCACTGGATATAGCCACAGCATATACATAACTAGTGTGACCACTCATGGTCTTACAGGTACCTGTCTTGACTTCCCATAGTCTCACCGTCTTATCTCTACTTCCCGATACGATGAACTCTGAATAACTGGATATAGCCACAGAGAATACATAACTAGTGTGACCATCATGGTCTTACAGGTACCTGTCTTGACGTCCCATAGTCTCACCGTCTAATCTGCACTTCCCGATACGATGAACTCTGAATAACTGGATATAGCCACAGATCATACATAACTAGTGTGACCACTCATGGTCTTACAGGTACCTGTCTTGACGTCCCATAGTCTCACCGTCTTATCTCTACTTCCCGATACGATGAACTCTGAATCACTGGATATAGCCACAGATAATACATAACTAGTGTGACCACTCATGGTCTTACAGGTACCTGTCTTGACGTCCCATAGTCTCACCGTCTTATCTCTACTTCCCGATACGATGAACTCTGAATCACTGGATATAGCCACAGCATATACATAACTAGTGTGACCACTCATGGTCTTACAGGTACCTGTCTTGACGTCCCATAGTCTCACTGTCTTATCATTACTTCCCGATACGATGAACTCTGAATAACTGGATATAGCCACAGATGATACAGAACTAGTGTGACCACTCATGGTCTTACAGGTACCTGTCTTGACGTCCCATAGTCTCACCGTATAATCATAACTTCCCGATACGATGAACTCTGAATCACTGGATATAGCCACAGCATATACATAATGTGTGTGACCACTCATGGTCTTACAGGTACCTGTCTTGACGTCCCATAGTCTCACCGTATAATCATAACTTCCCGATACGATGAACTCTGAATCACTGGATATAGCCACAGCATATACATAACTAGTGTGACCACTCATGGTCTTACAGGTACCTGTCTTGACTTCCCATAGTCTCACCGTCTTATCTCTACTTCCCGATACGATGAACTCTGAATCACTGGATATAGCCACAGCATATACATAACTAGTGTGACCACTCATGGTCTTACAGGTACCTGTCTTGACGTCCCATAGTCTCACTGTCTTATCATTACTTCCCGATACGATGAACTCTGAATAACTGGATATAGCCACATCATATACATAATGTGTGTGACCACTCATGGTCTTACAGGTACCTGTCTTGACGTCCCATAGTCTCACTGTCTTATCATTACTTCCCGATACGATGAACTCTGAATCACTGGATATAGCCACAGATAATACATAACTAGTGTGACCACTCATGGTCTTACAGGTACCTGTCTTGACGTCCCATAGTCTCACCGTCTTATCTCTACTTCCCGATACGATGAACTCTGAATCACTGGATATAGCCACAGCATATACATAACTAGTGTGACCACTCATGGTCTTACAGGTACCTGTCTTGACGTCCCATAGTCTCACTGTCTTATCATTACTTCCCGATACGATGAACTCTGAATAACTGGATATAGCCACAGATGATACAGAACTAGTGTGACCACTCATGGTCTTACAGGTACCTGTCTTGACGTCCCATAGTCTCACCGTATAATCATAACTTCCCGATACGATGAACTCTGAATCACTGGATATAGCCACATCATATACATAATGTGTGTGACCACTCATGGTCTTACAGGTACCTGTCTTGACGTCCCATAGTCTCACTGTCTAATCATTACTTCCCGATACGATGAACTCTGAATCACTGGATATAGCCACAGATAATACATAACTAGTGTGACCACTCATGGTCTTACAGGTACCTGTCTTGACGTCCCATAGTCTCACCGTCTAATCTGCACTTCCCGATACGATGAACTCTGAATCACTGGATATAGCCACAGCATATACATAACTAGTGTGACCACTCATGGTCTTACAGGTACCTGTCTTGACTTCCCATAGTCTCACCGTCTTATCTCTACTTCCCGATACGATGAACTCTGAATAACTGGATATAGCCACAGAGAATACATAACTAGTGTGACCATCATGGTCTTACAGGTACCTGTCTTGACGTCCCATAGTCTCACCGTCTAATCTGCACTTCCCGATACGATGAACTCTGAATAACTGGATATAGCCACAGATCATACATAACTAGTGTGACCACTCATGGTCTTACAGGTACCTGTCTTGACGTCCCATAGTCTCACCGTCTTATCTCTACTTCCCGATACGATGAACTCTGAATCTCTGGATATAGCCATAGCATATACATAATGTGTGTGACCACTCATGGTCTTACAGGTACCTGTCTTGACGTCCCATAGTCTCACCGTCTTATCTGCACTTCCCGATACGATGAACTCTGAATAACTGGATATAGCCACAGATCATACAGAACTAGTGTGACCACTCATGGTCTTACAGGTACCTGTCTTGACGTCCCATAGTCTCACCGAATAATAATGACTTCCCGATACGATGAACTCTGAATCACTGGATATAGCCACAGCATATACATAACTAGTGTGACCACTCATGGTCTTACAGGTACCTGTCTTGACGTCCCATAGTCTCACTGTCTTATCATTACTTCCCGATACGATGAACTCTGAATAACTGGATATAGCCACAGATCATACATAACTAGTGTGACCACTCATGGTCTTACAGGTACCTGTCTTGACGTCCCATAGTCTCACCGTCTTATCTCTACTTCCCGATACGATGAACTCTGAATCACTGGATATAGCCACAGCATATACATAATCTGTGTGACCACTCATGGTCTTACAGGTACCTGACTTGACGTCCCATAGTCTCACCGTATAATCATAACTTCCCGATACGATGAACTCTGAATCACTGGATATAGCCAAGATCATACAGAACTAGTGTGACCACTCATGGTCTTACAGGTACCTGTCTTGACGTCCCATAGTCTTACCGTATAATCTGCACTTCCCGATACGATGAACTCTGAATCACTGGATATAGCCACAGATCATACATAACTAGTGTGACCACTCATGGTCTTACAGGTACCTGTCTTGACGTCCCATAGTCTCACCGTCAAATCTCCACTTCCCGATACGATGAACTCTGAATCACTGGATATAGCCACAGCATATACATAACTAGTGTGACCACTCATGGTCTTACAGGTACCTGTCTTGACGTCCCATAGTCTCACCGTACAATCATAACTTCCCGATACGATGAACTCTGAATCACTGGATATAGCCAAGATCATACATAACTAGTGTGACCACTCATGGTCTTACAGGTACCTGTCTTGACGTCCCATAGTCTCACCGTCTTATCATAACTTCCCGATACGATGAACTCTGAATCACTGGATATAGCCAAGATCATACATAACTAGTGTAACCACTCATGGTCTTACAGGTACCTGTCTTGACGTCCCATAGTCTCACTGTCTTATCATTACTTCCCGATACGATGAACTCTGAATCACTGGATATAGCAACAGCATTTACATAATCTGTGTGACCACTCATGGTCTTACAGGTACCTGTCTTGACGTCCCATAGTCTCACCGTCTAATCTGCACTTCCCGATACGATGAACTCTGAATCACTGGATATAGCCACAGCATATACATAACTAGTGTGACCACTCATGGTCTTACAGGTACCTGTCTTGACTTCCCATAGTCTCACCGTCTTATCTCTACTTCCCGATACGATGAACTCTGAATAACTGGATATAGCCACAGAGAATACATAACTAGTGTGACCATCATGGTCTTACAGGTACCTGTCTTGACGTCCCATAGTCTCACCGTCTAATCTGCACTTCCCGATACGATGAACTCCGAATCACTGGATATATCCACAGAGAATACAGAACTAGTGTGACCACTCATGGTCTTACAGGTACCTGTCTTGACGTCCCATAGTCTCACCGTCTTATCTCTACTTCCCGATACGATGAACTCCGAATCACTGGATATAGCCACAGAGAATACATAACTAGTGTGACCATCATGGTCTTACAGGTACCTGTCTTGACGTCCCATAGTCTCACCGTCTAATCATGACTTCCCGATACGATGAACTCTGAATCACTGGATATAGCCACAGCATATACATAACTAGTGTGACCACTCATGGTCTTACAGGTACCTGTCTTGACGTCCCATAGTCTCACCGTATAATAATGACTTCCCGATACGATGAACTCTGAATCACTGGATATAGCCACAGCATATACATAATGTGTGTGATCACTCATGGTCTTACAGGTACCTGTCTTGACGTCCCATAGTCTCACCGTCTTATCATTACTTCCCGATACGATGAACTCTGAATCACTGGATATAGCCACAGCAGATACATAACTAGTGTGACCACTCATGGTCTTACAGGTACCTGTCTTGACGTCCCATAGTCTCACCGAATAATAATGACTTCCCGATACGATGAACTCTGAGTCACTGGATATAGACACAGATCATACATAACTAGTGTGACCACTCATGGTCTTACAGGTACCTGTCTTGACGTCCCATAGTCTCACCGTATAATCATAACTTCCCGATACGATGAACTCTGAATCACTGGATATAGCCACAGCAGATACATAACTAGTGTGACCACTCATGGTCTTACAGGTACCTGTCTTGACGTCCCATAGTCTCACCGTATAATCATAACTTCCCGATACGATGAACTCTGAATCACTGGATATAGCCACAGCATATACATAACTAGTGTGACCACTCATGGTCTTACAGGTACCTGTCTTGACTTCCCATAGTCTCACCGTCTTATCTCTACTTCCCGATACGATGAACTCTGAATAACTGGATATAGCCACAGAGAATACATAACTAGTGTGACCATCATGGTCTTACAGGTACCTGTCTTGACGTCCCATAGTCTCACCGTCTAATCTGCACTTCCCGATACGATGAACTCCGAATCACTGGATATAGCCACAGCATATACATAACTAGTGTGACCACTCATGGTCTTACAGGTACCTGTCTTGACGTCCCATAGTCTCACCGTCTTATCTCTACTTCCCGATACGATGAACTCTGAATCACTGGATATAGCCACAGCAGATACATAACTAGTGTGACCACTCATGGTCTTACAGGTACCTGTCTTGACGTCCCATAGTCTCACCGAATAATAATGACTTCCCGATACGATGAACTCTGAGTCACTGGATATAGACACAGATCATACATAACTAGTGTGACCACTCATGGTCTTACAGGTACCTGTCTTGACGTCCCATAGTCTCACCGTATAATCATAACTTCCCGATACGATGAACTCTGAATCACTGGATATAGCCACAGCAGATACATAACTAGTGTGACCACTCATGGTCTTACAGGTACCTGTCTTGACGTCCCATAGTCTCACCGTCTAATCTCTACTTCACGATACGATGAACTCTGAATCACTGGATATAGCCACAGCATATACATAACTAGTGTGACCACTCATGGTCTTACAGGTACCTGTCTTGACGTCCCATAGTCTCACCGTACAATCATAACTTCCCGATACGATGAACTCTGAATCACTGGATATAGCCACAGCATATAAATAATGTGTGTGACCACTCATGGTCTTACAGGTACCTGTCTTGACGTCCCATAGTCTCACCGTCTTATCTCTACTTCACGATACGATGAACTCTGAATCACTGGATATAGCCACAGCATATACATAACTAGTGTGACCACTCATGGTCTTACAGGTACCTGTCTTGACGTCCCATAGTCTCACCGTACAATCATAACTTCCCGATACGATGAACTCTGAATCACTGGATATAGCCACAGATAATACATAACTAGTGTGACCACTCATGGTCTTACAGGTACCTGTCTTGACGTTCCATAGTCTCACCGTCTTATCTCTACTTCCCGATACGATGAACTCTGAATCACTGGATATAGCCACAGCATATACATAACTAGTGTGACCACTCATGGTCTTACAGGTACCTGTCTTGACGTCCCATAGTCTCACCGAATAATAATGACTTCCCGATACGATGAACTCTGAGTCACTGGATATAGACACAGATCATACATAACTAGTGTGACCACTCATGGTCTTACAGGTACCTGTCTTGACGTCCCATAGTCTCACCGTATAATCATAACTTCCCGATACGATGAACTCTGAATCACTGGATATAGCCACAGCAGATACATAACTAGTGTGACCACTCATGGTCTTACAGGTACCTGTCTTGACGTCCCATAGTCTCACCGTACAATCATAACTTCACGATACGATGAACTCTGAATCACTGGATATAGCCACAGATCATACATAACTAGTGTGACCACTCATGGTCTTACAGGTACCTGTCTTGACGTCCCATAGTCTCACCGTCTTATCTCTACTTCCCGATACGATGAACTCTGAATCACTGGATATAGCCACAGCATATACATAACTAGTGTGACCACTCATGGTCTTACAGGTACCTGTCTTGACGTCCCATTGTCTCACTGTCTTATCATTACTTCCCGATACGATGAACTCTGAATAACTGGATATAGCCACAGATCATACAGAACTAGTGTGACCACTCATGGTCTTACAGGTACCTGTCTTGACGTCCCATAGTCTCACCGTCTTATCTCTACTTCCCGATACGATGAACTCTGAATCTCTGGATATAGCCATAGCATATACATAATGTGTGTGACCACTCATGGTCTTACAGGTACCTGTCTTGACGTCCCATAGTCTCACCGTCTTATCTCTACTTCCCGATACGATGAACTCTGAATCACTGGATATAGCCACAGCATATACATAACTAGTGTGATCACTCATGGTCTTACAGGTACCTGTCTTGACGTCCCATAGTCTCACCGTCTTATCTCTACTTCACGATACGATGAACTCTGAATCACTGGATATAGCCACAGCATATACATAACTAGTGTGACCACTCATGGTCTTACAGGTACCTGTCTTGACGTCCCATAGTCTCACTGTACAATCATTACTTCCCGATACGATGAACTCTGAATCACTGGATATAGCCACAGAGAATACATAACTAGTGTGACCATCATGGTCTTACAGGTACCTGCCTTGACGTCCCATAGTCTCACCGTCTAATCTCTACTTCCCGATACGATGAACTCTGAATCTCTGGATATAGCCACAGAGAATACATAACTAGTCTGACCATCATGGTCTTACAGGTACCTGTCTTGACGTCCCATAGTCTCACCGTCTTATCTCTACTTCCCGATACGATGAACTCTGAATCACTGGATATAGCCACAGCATATACATAATGTGTGTGACCACTCATGGTCTTACAGGTACCTGTCTTGACGTCCCATAGTCTCACTGTCTTATCATTACTTCCCGATACGATGAACTCTGAATCACTGGATATAGCCACAGCAGATACATAACTAGTGTGACCACTCATGGTCTTACAGGTACCTGTCTTGACGTTCCATATTCTCACCGTACAATCATTACTTCCCGATACGATGAACTCTGAATCACTGGATATAGCCACAGATAATACATAACTAGTGTGACCACTCATGGTCTTACAGGTACCTGTCTTGACGTTCCATAGTCTCACCGTCTTATCTCTACTTCCCGATACGATGAACTCTGAATCACTGGATATAGCCACAGCATATACATAACTAGTGTGACCACTCATGGTCTTACAGGTACCTGTCTTGACGTCCCATAGTCTCACTGTCTAATCATTACTTCCCGATACGATGAACTCTGAATCACTGGATATAGCCACAGATCATACATAACTAGTGTGACCACTCATGGTCTTACAGGTACCTGTCTTGACGTCCCATAGTCTCACCGTATAATCTGCACTTCCCGATACGATGAACTCTGAATCACTGGATATAGCCACATCATATACATAATGTGTGTGACCACTCATGGTCTTACAGGTACCTGTCTTCACGTCCCATAGTCACACCGTCTTATCATAACTTCCCGATACGATGAACTCTGAATCACTGGATATATCCACAGATCATACATAACTAGTGTGACCACTCATGGTCTTACAGGTACCTGTCTTGACGTCCCATAGTCTCACCGTATAATCATAACTTCCCGATACGATGAACTCTGAATCACTGGATATAGCCACAGATGATACAGAACTAGTGTGACCACTCATGGTCTTACAGGTACCTGTCTTGACGTTCCATATTCTCACCGTCGAATCATTACTTCCCGATACGATGAACTCTGAATCACTGGATATAGCCACAGATAATACATAACTAGTGTGACCACTCATGGTCTTACAGGTACCTGTCTTGACGTCCCATAGTCTCACCGTCTAATCTGCACTTCCCGATACGATGAACTCTGAATCACTGGATATAGACACAGCATATACATAACTAGTGTGATCACTCATGGTCTTACAGGTACCTGTCTTGACGTCCCATAGTCTCACTGTCTTATCATTACTTCCCGATACGATGAACTCTGAATCACTGGATATAGCCACAGCAGATACATAACTAGTGTGACCACTCATGGTCTTACAGGTACCTGTCTTGACGTTCCATATTCTCACCGTACAATCATAACTTCCCGATACGATGAACTCTGAATCACTGGATATAGCCACAGCATTTACATAATCTGTGTGACCACTCATGGTCTTACAGGTACCTGTCTTGACGTCCCATAGTCTCACTGTCTTATCATTACTTCCCGATACGATGAACTCTGAATCACTGGATATAGCCACAGCATATACATAACTAGTGTGATCACTCATGGTCTTACAGGTACCTGTCTTGACGTCCCATAGTCTCACCGTCTAATCATGACTTCCCGATACGATGAACTCTGAATCACTGGATATAGCCACAGCAGATACATAACTAGTGTGACCACTCATGGTCTTACAGGTACCTGTCTTGACGTCCCATAGTCTCACTGTCTTATCATTACTTCCCGATACGATGAACTCTGAATCACTGGATATAGCCACAGCAGATACATAACTAGTGTGACCACTCATGGTCTTACAGGTACCTGTCTTGACGTCCCATAGTCTCACCGTACAATCATAACTTCCCGATACGATGAACTCTGAATCACTGGATATAGCCACAGATCATACATAATCTGTGTGACCACTCATGGTCTTACAGGTACCTGTCTTCACGTCCCATAGTCTCACCGTCTTATCATTACTTCCCGATACGATGAACTCTGAATCACTGGATATAGCCATAGCATATACAACATTAGTGTGACCACTCATGGTCTTACAGGTACCTGTCTTGACGTCCCATAGTCTCACCGTCTTATCTCTACTTCCCGATACGATGAACTCCGAATCACTGGATATAGCCGCAGAGAATACATAACTAGTGTGACCATCATGGTCTTACAGGTACCTGTCTTGACGTCCCATAGTCTCACCGTCTAATCATGACTTCCCGATACGATGAACTCTGAATCACTGGATATAGCCACATCATATACATAACTAGTGTGTGACCACTCATGGTCTTACAGGTACCTGTCTTGACGTCCCATAGTCTCACCGTCTTATCATCACTTCCCGATACGATGAACTCTGAATCACTGGATATAGCCACAGAATATACATAACTAGTGTGACCACTCATGGTCTTACAGGTACCTGTCTTGACGTCCCATAGTCTCACCGTACAATCATAACTTCCCGATACGATGAACTCTGAATCACTGGATATAGCCACAGATCATACATAACTAGTGTGACCACTCATGGTCTTACAGGTACCTGTCTTGACGTCCCATAGTCTCACCGTCTTATCTCTACTTCCCGATACGATGAACTCTGAATCACTGGATATAGCCACAGCATATACATAACTAGTGTGATCACTCATGGTCTTACAGGTACCTGTCTTGACGTCCCATAGTCTCACTGTCTTATCATTACTTCCCGATACGATGAACTCTGAGTCACTGGATATAGCCACAGCAGATACATAACTAGTGTGACTACTCATGGTCTTACAGGTACCTGTCTTGACGTCCCATAGTCTCACCGTATAATCATAACTTCCCGATACGATGAACTCTGAATCACTGGATATAGCCACAGCATATAAATAATGTGTGTGACCACTCATGGTCTTACAGGTACCTGTCTTGACGTCCCATAGTCTCACCGTCGAATCATTACTTCCCGATACGATGAACTCTGAATCACTGGATATAGCAACAGCATTTACATAATCTGTGTGACCACTCATGGTCTTACAGGTACCTGTCTTGACGTCCCATAGTCTCACTGTCTTATCATTACTTCCCGATACGATGAACTCTGAATCACTGGATATAGACACAGCATATACATAACTAGTGTGATCACTCATGGTCTTACAGGTACCTGTCTTGACGTCCCATAGTCTCACTGTCTTATCATTACTTCCCGATACGATGAACTCTGAATCACTGGATATAGCCACAGCAGATACATAACTAGTGTGACCACTCATGGTCTTACAGGTACCTGTCTTGACGTTCCATATTCTCACCGTACAATCATAACTTCCCGATACGATGAACTCTGAATCACTGGATATAGCCACAGCATTTACATAATCTGTGTGACCACTCATGGTCTTACAGGTACCTGTCTTGACGTCCCATAGTCTCACTGTCTTATCATTACTTCCCGATACGATGAACTCTGAATCACTGGATATAGCCATAGCATATACAACATTAGTGTGACCACTCATGGTCTTACAGGTACCTGTCTTGACGTCCCATAGTCTCACCGTCTTATCTCTACTTCCCGATACGATGAACTCCGAATCACTGGATATAGCCGCAGAGAATACATAACTAGTGTGACCACTCATGGTCTTACAGGTACCTGTCTTGACGTCCCATAGTCTCACCGTCTTATCTCTACTTCCCGATACGATGAACTCTGAATCACTGGATATAGCCACAGCATATACATAACTAGTGTGATCACTCATGGTCTTACAGGTACCTGTCTTGACGTCCCATAGTCTCACTGTCTTATCATTACTTCCCGATACGATGAACTCTGAGTCACTGGATATAGCCACAGCAGATACATAACTAGTGTGACTACTCATGGTCTTACAGGTACCTGTCTTGACGTCCCATAGTCTCACCGTCTTATCTCTACTTCCCGATACGATGAACTCTGAATCACTGGATATAGCCACAGCATATACATAACTAGTGTGATCACTCATGGTCTTACAGGTACCTGTCTTGACGTCCCATAGTCTCACTGTCTTATCATTACTTCCCGATACGATGAACTCTGAATCACTGGATATAGCCACAGCATATACATAACTAGTGTGATCACTCATGGTCTTACAGGTACCTGTCTTGACGTCCCATAGTCTCACTGTCTTATCATTACTTCCCGATACGATGAACTCTGAATCACTGGATATAGCCACAGCATATAAATAATGTGTGTGACCACTCATGGTCTTACAGGTACCTGTCTTGACGTCCCATAGTCTCACCGTCGAATCATTACTTCCCGATACGATGAACTCTGAATCACTGGATATAGCAACAGCATTTACATAATCTGTGTGACCACTCATGGTCTTACAGGTACCTGTCTTGACGTCCCATAGTCTCACTGTCTTATCATTACTTCCCGATACGATGAACTCTGAATCACTGGATATAGACACAGCATATACATAACTAGTGTGATCACTCATGGTCTTACAGGTACCTGTCTTGACGTCCCATAGTCTCACTGTCTTATCATTACTTCCCGATACGATGAACTCTGAATCACTGGATATAGCCATAGCATATACAACATTAGTGTGACCACTCATGGTCTTACAGGTACCTGTCTTGACGTCCCATAGTCTCACCGTCTTATCTCTACTTCCCGATACGATGAACTCCGAATCACTGGATATAGCCGCAGAGAATACATAACTAGTGTGACCATCATGGTCTTACAGGTACCTGTCTTGACGTCCCATAGTCTCACCGTCTAATCATGACTTCCCGATACGATGAACTCTGAATCACTGGATATAGCCACATCATATACATAACTAGTGTGTGACCACTCATGGTCTTACAGGTACCTGTCTTGACGTCCCATAGTCTCACCGTCTTATCATCACTTCCCGATACGATGAACTCTGAATCACTGGATATAGCCACAGAATATACATAACTAGTGTGACCACTCATGGTCTTACAGGTACCTGTCTTGACGTCCCATAGTCTCACCGTACAATCATAACTTCCCGATACGATGAACTCTGAATCACTGGATATAGCCACAGATCATACATAATCTGTGTGACCACTCATGGTCTTACAGGTACCTGTCTTGACGTCCCATAGTCTCACCGTCTTATCTCTACTTCCCGATACGATGAACTCTGAATCACTGGATATAGCCACAGCATATACATAACTAGTGTGATCACTCATGGTCTTACAGGTACCTGTCTTGACGTCCCATAGTCTCACTGTCTTATCATTACTTCCCGATACGATGAACTCTGAATAACTGGATATAGACACAGATCATACAGAACTAGTGTGACCACTCATGGTCTTACAGGTACCTGTCTTGACGTCCCATAGTCTCACCGTCTAATCATGACTTCCCGATACGATGAACTCTGAATCACTGGATATAGCCACATCATATACATAACTAGTGTGTGACCACTCATGGTCTTACAGGTACCTGTCTTGACGTCCCATAGTCTCACCGTCTTATCATCACTTCCCGATACGATGAACTCTGAATCACTGGATATAGCCACAGAATATACATAACTAGTGTGACCACTCATGGTCTTACAGGTACCTGTCTTGACGTCCCATAGTCTCACCGTACAATCATAACTTCCCGATACGATGAACTCTGAATCACTGGATATAGCCACAGATCATACATAACTAGTGTGACCACTCATGGTCTTACAGGTACCTGTCTTGACGTCCCATAGTCTCACCGTCTTATCTCTACTTCCCGATACGATGAACTCTGAATCACTGGATATAGCCACAGCATATACATAACTAGTGTGACCACTCATGGTCTTACAGGTACCTGTCTTGACGTCCCATAGTCTCACTGTCTTATCATTACTTCCCGATACGATGAACTCTGAATAACTGGATATAGCCACAGATCATACAGAACTAGTGTGACCACTCATGGTCTTACAGGTACCTGTCTTGACGTCCCATAGTCTCACCGAATAATAATGACTTCCCGATACGATGAACTCTGAATAACTGGATATAGCCACAGATAATACATAATCTGTGTGACCACTCATTGTCTTACAGGTACCTGACTTGACGTTCCATAGTTTCATCGTCTTATCTCTACTTCCCGATACGATGAACTCTGAATCACTGGATATAGCCACAGCATATACATAACTAGTGTGACCACTCATGGTCTTACAGGTACCTGTCTTGACGTCCCATAGTCTCACTGTCTTATCATTACTTCCCGATACGATGAACTCTGAATAACTGGATATAGCCACAGATAATACATAATCTGTGTGACCACTCATTGTCTTACAGGTACCTGACTTGACGTTCCATAGTCTCATCGTCTTATCTCTACTTCCCGATACGATGAACTCTGAATCACTGGATATAGCCACAGCATATACATAACTAGTGTGACCACTCATGGTCTTACAGGTACCTGTCTTGACGTCCCATAGTCTCACCGAATAATAATGACTTCCCGATACGATGAACTCTGAATAACTGGATATAGCCACAGATAATACATAATCTGTGTGACCACTCATGGTCTTACAGGTACCTGACTTGACGTTCCATAGTCTCACCGTAGAATCATGACTTTCCGATACGATGAACTCTGAATCACTGGATATAGCCACAGCATATACATAACTAGTGTGACCACTCATGATCTTACAGGTACCTGTCTTGACGTTCCATAGTCTCACCGAATAATAATGACTTCCCGATACGATGAACTCTGAATCACTGGATATAGCCACAGCATATACATAACTAGTGTGATCACTCATGGTCTTACAGGTACCTGTCTTGACGTCCCATAGTCTCACTGTCTTATCATTACTTCCCGATACGATGAACTCTGAATCACTGGATATAGCCACAGAATATACATAACTAGTGTGACCACTCATGGTCTTACAGGTACCTGTCTTGACGTCCCATAGTCTCACCGTACAATCATAACTTCCCGATACGATGAACTCTGAATCACTGGATATAGCCACAGATCATACATAACTAGTGTGACCACTCATGGTCTTACAGGTACCTGTCTTGACGTCCCATAGTCTCACCGTCTTATCTCTACTTCCCGATACGATGAACTCTGAATCACTGGATATAGCCACAGCATATACATAACTAGTGTGATCACTCATGGTCTTACAGGTACCTGTCTTGACGTCCCATAGTCTCACTGTCTTATCATTACTTCCCGATACGATGAACTCTGAGTCACTGGATATAGCCACAGCAGATACATAACTAGTGTGACTACTCATGGTCTTACAGGTACCTGTCTTGACGTCCCATAGTCTCACCGTATAATCATAACTTCCCGATACGATGAACTCTGAATCACTGGATATAGCCAAGATCATACAGAACTAGTGTGACCACTCATGGTCTTACAGGTACCTGTCTTGACGTCCCATAGTCTCACCGTCGAATCATTACTTCCCGATACGATGAACTCTGAATCACTGGATATAGCAACAGCATTTACATAATCTGTGTGACCACTCATGGTCTTACAGGTACCTGTCTTGACGTCCCATAGTCTCACTGTCTTATCATTACTTCCCGATACGATGAACTCTGAATCACTGGATATAGACACAGCATATACATAACTAGTGTGATCACTCATGGTCTTACAGGTACCTGTCTTGACGTCCCATAGTCTCACTGTCTTATCATTACTTCCCGATACGATGAACTCTGAATCACTGGATATAGCCACAGCAGATACATAACTAGTGTGACCACTCATGGTCTTACAGGTACCTGTCTTGACGTTCCATATTCTCACCGTACAATCATAACTTCCCGATACGATGAACTCTGAATCACTGGATATAGCCACAGCATTTACATAATCTGTGTGACCACTCATGGTCTTACAGGTACCTGTCTTGACGTCCCATAGTCTCACTGTCTTATCATTACTTCCCGATACGATGAACTCTGAATCACTGGATATAGCCACAGCATATACATAACTAGTGTGATCACTCATGGTCTTACAGGTACCTGTCTTGACGTCCCATAGTCTCACTGTCTTATCATTACTTCCCGATACGATGAACTCTGAATCACTGGATATAGCCACAGCATATAAATAATGTGTGTGACCACTCATGGTCTTACAGGTACCTGTCTTGACGTCCCATAGTCTCACCGTCGAATCATTACTTCCCGATACGATGAACTCTGAATCACTGGATATAGCAACAGCATTTACATAATCTGTGTGACCACTCATGGTCTTACAGGTACCTGTCTTGACGTCCCATAGTCTCACTGTCTTATCATTACTTCCCGATACGATGAACTCTGAATCACTGGATATAGACACAGCATATACATAACTAGTGTGATCACTCATGGTCTTACAGGTACCTGTCTTGACGTCCCATAGTCTCACTGTCTTATCATTACTTCCCGATACGATGAACTCTGAATCACTGGATATAGCCATAGCATATACAACATTAGTGTGACCACTCATGGTCTTACAGGTACCTGTCTTGACGTCCCATAGTCTCACCGTCTTATCTCTACTTCCCGATACGATGAACTCCGAATCACTGGATATAGCCGCAGAGAATACATAACTAGTGTGACCATCATGGTCTTACAGGTACCTGTCTTGACGTCCCATAGTCTCACCGTCTAATCATGACTTCCCGATACGATGAACTCTGAATCACTGGATATAGCCACATCATATACATAACTAGTGTGACCACTCATGGTCTTACAGGTACCTGTCTTGACGTCCCATAGTCTCACCGTACAATCATAACTTCCCGATACGATGAACTCTGAATCACTGGATATAGCCACAGATCATACATAACTAGTGTGACCACTCATGGTCTTACAGGTACCTGTCTTGACGTCCCATAGTCTCACCGTCTTATCTCTACTTCCCGATACGATGAACTCTGAATCACTGGATATAGCCACAGCATATACATAACTAGTGTGACCACTCATGGTCTTACAGGTACCTGTCTTGACGTCCCATAGTCTCACCGTCTTATCTCTACTTCCCGATACGATGAACTCTGAATCACTGGATATAGCCACAGCATATACATAACTAGTGTGACCACTCATGGTCTTACAGGTACCTGTCTTGACGTCCCATAGTCTCACCGTACAATCATAACTTCCCGATACGATGAACTCTGAATAACTGGATATAGCCACAGATCATACAGAACTAGTGTGACCACTCATGGTCTTACAGGTACCTGTCTTGACGTCCCATAGTCTCACCGTCGAATCATTACTTCCCGATACGATGAACTCTGAATCACTGGATATAGCAACAGCATTTACATAATCTGTGTGACCACTCATGGTCTTACAGGTACCTGTCTTGACGTCCCATAGTCTCACTGTCTTATCATTACTTCCCGATACGATGAACTCTGAATCACTGGATATAGACACAGCATATACATAACTAGTGTGATCACTCATGGTCTTACAGGTACCTGTCTTGACGTCCCATAGTCTCACTGTCTTATCATTACTTCCCGATACGATGAACTCTGAATCACTGGATATAGCCACAGCAGATACATAACTAGTGTGACCACTCATGGTCTTACAGGTACCTGTCTTGACGTTCCATATTCTCACCGTACAATCATAACTTCCCGATACGATGAACTCTGAATCACTGGATATAGCCACAGCATTTACATAATCTGTGTGACCACTCATGGTCTTACAGGTACCTGTCTTGACGTCCCATAGTCTCACTGTCTTATCATTACTTCCCGATACGATGAACTCTGAATCACTGGATATAGCCACAGCATATACATAACTAGTGTGATCACTCATGGTCTTACAGGTACCTGTCTTGACGTCCCATAGTCTCACTGTCTTATCATTACTTCCCGATACGATGAACTCTGAATCACTGGATATAGCCACAGCATATAAATAATGTGTGTGACCACTCATGGTCTTACAGGTACCTGTCTTGACGTCCCATAGTCTCACCGTCGAATCATTACTTCCCGATACGATGAACTCTGAATCACTGGATATAGCAACAGCATTTACATAATCTGTGTGACCACTCATGGTCTTACAGGTACCTGTCTTGACGTCCCATAGTCTCACTGTCTTATCATTACTTCCCGATACGATGAACTCTGAATCACTGGATATAGACACAGCATATACATAACTAGTGTGATCACTCATGGTCTTACAGGTACCTGTCTTGACGTCCCATAGTCTCACCGTATAATCATAACTTCCCGATACGATGAACTCTGAATCACTGGATATAGCCATAGCATATACAACATTAGTGTGACCACTCATGGTCTTACAGGTACCTGTCTTGACGTCCCATAGTCTCACCGTCTTATCTCTACTTCCCGATACGATGAACTCCGAATCACTGGATATAGCCGCAGAGAATACATAACTAGTGTGACCATCATGGTCTTACAGGTACCTGTCTTGACGTCCCATAGTCTCACCGTCTAATCATGACTTCCCGATACGATGAACTCTGAATCACTGGATATAGCCACATCATATACATAACTAGTGTGACCACTCATGGTCTTACAGGTACCTGTCTTGACGTCCCATAGTCTCACCGTACAATCATAACTTCCCGATACGATGAACTCTGAATCACTGGATATAGCCACAGATCATACATAACTAGTGTGACCACTCATGGTCTTACAGGTACCTGTCTTGACGTCCCATAGTCTCACCGTCTTATCATAACTTCCCGATACGATGAACTCTGAATCACTGGATATAGCCACAGATCATACATAATCTGTGTGACCACTCATGGTCTTACAGGTACCTGTCTTGACGTCCCATAGTCTCACCGTCTTATCTCTACTTCCCGATACGATGAACTCTGAATCACTGGATATAGCCACAGCAGATACATAACTAGTGTGACCACTCATGGTCTTACAGGTACCTGTCTTGACGTCCCATAGTCTCACTGTCTTATCATTACTTCCCGATACGATGAACTCTGAATCACTGGATATAGCCACAGCAGATACATAACTAGTGTGACCACTCATGGTCTTACAGGTACCTGTCTTGACGTCCCATAGTCTCACTGTCTTATCATTACTTCCCGATACGATGAACTCTGAATCACTGGATATAGCCACAGCATATACATAACTAGTGTGATCACTCATGGTCTTACAGGTACCTGTCTTGACGTCCCATAGTCTCACTGTCTTATCATTACTTCCCGATACGATGAACTCTGAATCACTGGATATAGCCACAGCATATAAATAATGTGTGTGACCACTCATGGTCTTACAGGTACCTGTCTTGACGTCCCATAGTCTCACCGTCGAATCATTACTTCCCGATACGATGAACTCTGAATCACTGGATATAGCAACAGCATTTACATAATCTGTGTGACCACTCATGGTCTTACAGGTACCTGTCTTGACGTCCCATAGTCTCACTGTCTTATCATTACTTCCCGATACGATGAACTCTGAATCACTGGATATAGACACAGCATATACATAATGTGTGTGACCACTCATGGTCTTACAGGTACCTGTCTTCACGTCCCATAGTCTCACCGTCTTATCTCTACTTCCCGATACGATGAACTCCGAATCACTGCATATAGCCACAGAGAATACATAACTTGTGTGACCACTCATGGTCTTACAGGTACCTGTCTTGACGTCCCATAGTCTCACCGTCTTATCTCTACTTCCCGATACGATGAACTCTGAATCACTGGATATATCCACAGATGATACATAACTAGTGTGACCACTCATGGTCTTACAGGTACCTGTCTTGACGTCCCATAGTCTCACCGTACAATCATAACTTCCCGATACGATGAACTCTGAATCACTGGATATAGCCACAGCATATACACAACTAGTGTGACCACTCATTGTCTTACAGGTACCTGTCTTGACGTCCCATAGTCTCACCGTATAATCTGCACTTCCCGATACGATGAACTCTGAGTCACTGGATATAGCCACAGCATATACATAACTAGTGTGACCACTCATGGTCTTACAGGTACCTGTCTTGACGTCCCATAGTCTCACTGTCTTATCATAACTTCCCGATACGATGAACTCTGAATCACTGGATATAGCCACAGATAATACATAATCTGTGTGACCACTCATGGTCTTACAGGTACCTGTCTTGACGTCCCATAGTCTCACCGTATAATCATAACTTCCCGATACGATGAACTCTGAATCACTGGATATAGCAACAGCATTTACATAATCTGTGTGACCACTCATGGTCTTACAGGTACCTGTCTTGACTTCCCATAGTCTCACCGTCTTATCTCTACTTCCCGATACGATGAACTCTGAATCACTGGATATAGCCACAGCATATACATAACTAGTGTGACCACTCATGGTCTTACAGGTACCTGTCTTGACGTCCCATAGTCTCACCGAATAATAATGACTTCCCGATACGATGAACTCTGAATAACTGGATATAGCCACAGATAATACATAATCTGTGTGACCACTCATTGTCTTACAGGTACCTGACTTGACGTTCCATAGTCTCATCGTCTTATCTCTACTTCCCGATACGATGAACTCTGAATCACTGGATATAGCCACAGCATATACATAACTAGTGTGACCACTCATGATCTTACAGGTACCTGTCTTGACGTTCCATAGTCTCACCGAATAATAATGACTTCCCGATACGATGAACTCTGAATCACTGGATATAGCCACAGCAGATACATAACTAGTGTGACCACTCATGGTCTTACAGGTACCTGTCTTGACGTCCCATAGTCTCACTGTCTTATCATTACTTACCGATACGATGAACTCTGAATCACTGGATATAGCCACATCATATACATAATGTGTGTGACCACTCATTGTCTTACAGGTACCTGTCTTGACGTCCCATAGTCTCACCGTACAATCATAACTTCCCGATACGATGAACTCTGAATCACTGGATATAGCCACAGATCATACATAACTAGTGTGACCACTCATGGTCTTACAGGTACCTGTCTTGACGTCCCATAGTCTCACCGTATAATCTCTACTTCCCGATACGATGAACTCTGAATCACTGGATATAGCCACATCATATACATAATGTGTGTGACCACTCATTGTCTTACAGGTACCTGTCTTGACGTCCCATAGTCTCACCGTACAATCATAACTTCCCGATACGATGAACTCTGAATAACTGGATATAGCCACAGATCATACACAACTAGTGTGACCACTCATGGTCTTACAGGTACCTGTCTTCACGTCCCATAGTCTCACCGTCTTATCTCTACTTCCCGATACGATGAATTTTGAGTCACTGGATATAGCCATAGCATATACAACATTAGTGTGACCACTCATGGTCTTACAGGTACCTGTCTTGACGTCCCATAGTCTCACTGTCTTATCATGACTTCCCGATACGATGAACTCTGAATCACTGGATATAGCCACAGCATATACATAATGTGTGTGACCACTCATGGTCTTACAGGTACCTGTCTTCACGTCCCATAGTCTCACCGTCTTATCTCTACTTCCCGATACGATGAACTCTGAATCACTGGATATAGCCACAGATCATACATAACTAGTGTGACCACTCATGGTCTTACAGGTACCTGTCTTGACGTCCCATAGTCTCACCGTCTTATCTCTACTTCCCGATACGATGAACTCTGAATCACTGGATATAGCCAAAATCATACATAACTAGTGTGACCACTCATGGTCTTACAGGTACCTGTCTTGACGTCCCATAGTCTCACCGTCTTATCATAACTTCCCGATACGATGAACTCTGAATCACTGGATATATCCACAGATGATACATAACTAGTGTGACCACTCATGGTCTTACAGGTACCTGTCTTGACGTCCCATAGTCTCACCGTAGAATCATGACTTTCCGATACGATGAACTCTGAATCACTGGATATAGCCACAGATCATACATAACTAGTGTGACCACTCGTGGTCTTACAGGTACCTGTCTTGACGTCCCATAGTCTCACCGTCTAATCTCTACTTCCCGATACGATGAACACTGAATCACTGGATATTGCCACAGCATATACATAACTAGTGTGACCACTCATGGTCTTACAGGTACCTGTCTTGACGTCCCATAGTCTCACCGTAGAATCATGACTTTCCGATACGATGAACTCTGAATCACTGGATATAGCCACAGATCATACATAACTAGTGTGACCACTCATGGTCTTACAGGTACCTGTCTTGACGTCCCATAGTCTCACCGTCTAATCTGCACTTCCCGATACGATGAACTCTGAATCACTGGATATAGCCACAGCATATACATAACTAGTGTGACCACTCATGGTCTTACAGGTACCTGTCTTGACGTCCCATAGTCTCACCGTAGAATCATGACTTTCCGATACGATGAACTCTGAGTCACTGGATATAGCCACAGCATATACATAATGTGTGTGACCACTCATGGTCTTACAGGTACCTGTCTTCACGTCCCATAGTCTCACCGTAGAATCATGACTTTCCGATACGATGAACTCTGAATCACTGGATATAGCCACAGATCATACATAACTAGTGTGACCACTCGTGGTCTTACAGGTACCTGTCTTCACGTCCCATAGTCTCACCGTCTTATCTCTACTTCCCGATACGATGAATTTTGAGTCACTGGATATAGCCATAGCATATACAACATTAGTGTGACCACTCATGGTCTTACAGGTACCTGTCTTGACGTCCCATAGTCTCACCGTCTTATCTCTACTTCCCGATACGATGAACTCTGAGTCACTGGATATAGCCACAGCATATACATAACTAGTGTGACCACTCATGGTCTTACAGGTACCTGTCTTGACGTCCCATAGTCTCACCGTACAATCATAACTTCCCGATACGATGAACTCTGAATCACTGGATATAGCAACAGATAATACATAATCTGTGTGACCACTCATGGTCTTACAGGTACCTGTCTTGACGTTCCATAGTCTCACCGAATAATAATGACTTCCCGATACGATGAACTCTGAGTCACTGGATATAGCCAAGATCATACATAACTAGTGTGACCACTCATGGTCTTACAGGTACCTGTCTTGACGTCCCATAGTCTTACCGTCTTATCTGCACTTCCCGATACGATGAACTCTGAATCACTGGATATAGCCACAGCATATACATAATGTGTGTGACCACTCATGGTCTTACAGGTACCTGTCTTGACGTCCCATAGTCTCACCGTATAATCTGCACTTCCCGATACGATGAACTCTGTATCACTGGATATAGCCACAGCAGATACATAACTAGTGTGACCACTCATGGTCTTACAGGTACCTGTCTTGACGTCCCATAGTCTCACCGTATAATCTGCACTTCCCGATACGATGAACTCTGTATCACTGGATATAGCCACAGCAGATACATAACTAGTGTGACCACTCATGGTCTTACAGGTACCTGTCTTGACGTCCCATAGTCTTACCGTCTTATCTGCACTTCCCGATACGATGAACTCTGAATCACTGGATATAGCCACAGCATATACATAATGTGTGTGACCACTCATGGTCTTACAGGTACCTGTCTTGACGTCCCATAGTCTCACCGTATAATCTGCACTTCCCGATACGATGAACTCTGAATCACTGGATATAGCCACAGAGAATACATAACTAGTGTGACCACTCATGGTCTTACAGGTACCTGTCTTCACGTCCCATAGTCTCACCGTCTTATCTCTACTTCCCGATACGATGAATTTTGAGTCACTGGATATAGCCATAGCATATACAACATTAGTGTGACCACTCATGGTCTTACAGGTACCTGTCTTGACGTCCCATAGTCTCACCGTCTTATCTCTACTTCCCGATACGATGAACTCTGAGTCACTGGATATAGCCACAGCATATACATAACTAGTGTGACCACTCATGGTCTTACAGGTACCTGTCTTGACGTCCCATAGTCTCACCGTACAATCATAACTTCCCGATACGATGAACTCTGAATCACTGGATATAGCCACAGATAATACATAATCTGTGTGACCACTCATGGTCTTACAGGTACCTGTCTTGACGTTCCATAGTCTCACCGAATAATAATGACTTCCCGATACGATGAACTCTGAGTCACTGGATATAGCCAAGATCATACATAACTAGTGTGACCACTCATGGTCTTACAGGTACCTGTCTTGACGTCCCATAGTCTTACCGTCTTATCTGCACTTCCCGATACGATGAACTCTGAATCACTGGATATAGCCACAGCATATACATAACTAGTGTGACCACTCATGGTCTTACAGGTACCTGTCTTGACGTCCCATAGTCTCACCGTATAATCTCTACTTCCCGATACGATGAACTCTGAATCACTGGATATAGCCACATCATATACATAATGTGTGTGACCACTCATTGTCTTACAGGTACCTGTCTTGACGTCCCATAGTCTCACCGTACAATCATAACTTCCCGATACGATGAACTCTGAATCACTGGATATATCCACAGATCATACATAACTAGTGTGACCACTCATGGTCTTACAGGTACCTGTCTTGACGTCCCATAGTCTCACCGTATAATCATAACTTCCCGATACGATGAACTCTGAATCACTGGATATAGCCACAGCATATACATAACTAGTGTGACCACTCATGGTCTTACAGGTACCTGTCTTGACGTCCCATAGTCTCACTGTCTTATCATTACTTCCCGATACGATGAACTCTGAATAACTGGATATAGCCACAGATGATACATAACTAGTGTGACCACTCATGGTCTTACAGGTACCTGTCTTGACGTCCCATAGTCTCACCGTCTTATCATAACTTCCCGATACGATGAACTCTGAATCACTGGATATATCCACAGATCATACATAACTAGTGTGACCACTCATGGTCTTACAGGTACCTGTCTTGACGTCCCATAGTCTCACCGTCTAATCTGCACTTCCCGATACGATGAACTCTGAATCACTGGATATAGCACAGATGATACTTAATCTGTGCGACCACTCATGGTCTTACAGGTACCTGTCTTGACGTCCCATAGTCTTACCGTCTTATCATTACTTCCCGATACGATGAACTCTGAATCACTGGATATAGCCACAGCATATACATAACTAGTGTGACCACTCATGGTCTTACAGGTACCTGTCTTGACGTCCCATAGTCTCACTGTCTTATCATTACTTCCCGATACGATGAACTCTGAATCACTGGATATATCCACAGATCATACATAACTAGTGTGACCACTCATGGTCTTACAGGTACCTGTCTTGACGTCCCATAGTCTCACCGTCTAATCTGCACTTCCCGATACGATGAACTCTGAATCACTGGATATAGCACAGATGATACTTAACTAGTGTGACCACTCATGGTCTTACAGGTACCTGTCTTCACGTCCCATAGTCTCACCGTACAATCATAACTTCCCGATACGATGAACTCTGAATCACTGGATATAGCCACAGCATATACATAATGTGTGTGACCACTCATGGTCTTACAGGTACCTGTCTTGACGTCCCATAGTCTCACCGTATAATCTGCACTTCCCGATACGATGAACTCTGAATCACTGGATATAGCCACAGCATATACATAATGTGTGTGACCACTCATGGTCTTACAGGTACCTGTCTTGACGTCCCATAGTCTCACCGTATAATCTGCACTTCCCGATACGATGAACTCTGAATCACTGGATATAGCCACAGCAGATACATAACTAGTGTGACCATCATGGTCTTACAGGTACCTGTCTTGACGTCCCATAGTCTCACCGTATAATCTGCACTTCCCGATACGATGAACTCTGTATCACTGGATATAGCCACAGCAGATACATAACTAGTGTGACCACTCATGGTCTTACAGGTACCTGTCTTGACGTCCCATAGTCTCACTGTCTTATCATTACTTCCCGATACGATGAACTCTGAATCACTGGATATAGCCACAGAGAATACATAACTAGTGTGACCACTCATGGTCTTACAGGTACCTGTCTTCACGTCCCATAGTCTCACCGTCTTATCTCTACTTCCCGATACGATGAATTTTGAGTCACTGGATATAGCCATAGCATATACAACATTAGTGTGACCACTCATGGTCTTACAGGTACCTGTCTTGACGTCCCATAGTCTCACCGTCTTATCTCTACTTCCCGATACGATGAACTCTGAGTCACTGGATATAGCCACAGCATATACATAACTAGTGTGACCACTCATGGTCTTACAGGTACCTGTCTTGACGTCCCATAGTCTCACTGTCTTATCATAACTTCCCGATACGATGAACTCTGAATCACTGGATATAGCCACAGATAATACATAATCTGTGTGACCACTCATGGTCTTACAGGTACCTGTCTTGACGTTCCATAGTCTCACCGAATAATAATGACTTCCCGATACGATGAACTCTGAGTCACTGGATATAGCCAAGATCATACATAACTAGTGTGACCACTCATGGTCTTACAGGTACCTGTCTTGACGTCCCATAGTCTTACCGTCTTATCTGCACTTCCCGATACGATGAACTCTGAATCACTGGATATAGCCACAGAGAATACATAACTTGTGTGACCACTCATGGTCTTACAGGTACCTGTCTTGACGTCCCATAGTCTCACCGTCTTATCTCCACTGCCCGATACGATGAACTCTGAATCACTGGATATAGCCACAGCATATACATAACTAGTGTGACCACTCATGGTCTTACAGGTACCTGTCTTGACGTCCCATAGTCTCACTGTCTTATCATTACTTCCCGATACGATGAACTCTGAATAACTGGATATAGCCACAGATCATACAGAACTAGTGTGACCACTCATGGTCTTACAGGTACCTGTCTTGACGTCCCATAGTCTCATCGTCTTATCTCTACTTCCCGATACGATGAATTTTGAGTCACTGGATATAGCCATAGCATATACAACATTAGTGTGACCACTCATGGTCTTACAGGTACCTGTCTTGACGTCCCATAGTCTCACCGAATAATAATGACTTCCCGATACGATGAACTCTGAATCACTGGATATAGCCACATCATATACATAATGTGTGTGACCACTCATGGTCTTACAGGTACCTGTCTTGAGGTCCCATAGTCTCACTGTCTTATCATTACTTCCCGATACGATGAACTCTGAATCACTGGATATAGCCACAGATCATACATAATCTGTGTGACCACTCATTGTCTTACAGGTACCTGTCTTGACGTCCCATAGTCTCACCGTAGAATCATGACTTTCCGATACGATGAACTCTGAATCACTGGATATAGCCACAGATCATACATAACTAGTGTGACCACTCGTGGTCTTACAGGTACCTGTCTTCACGTCCCATAGTCTCACCGTCTTATCTCTACTTCCCGATACGATGAATTTTGAGTCACTGGATATAGCCATAGCATATACAACATTAGTGTGACCACTCATGGTCTTACAGGTACCTGTCTTGACGTCCCATAGTCTCACCGTACAATCATAACTTCCCGATACGATGAACTCTGAATCACTGGATATAGCCACAGCAGATACATAACTAGTGTGACCACTCATGGTCTTACAGGTACCTGTCTTGACGTCCCATAGTCTCACCGAATAATAATGACTTCCCGATACGATGAACTCTGAATCACTGGATATAGCCACAGCAGATACATAACTAGTGTGACCACTCATTGTCTTACAGGTACCTGACTTGACGTTCCATAGTCTCATCGTCTTATCTCTACTTCCCGATACGATGAATTTTGAGTCACTGGATATAGCCATAGCATATACAACATTAGTGTGACCACTCATGGTCTTACAGGTACCTGTCTTGACGTCCCATAGTCTCACCGTCTTATCTCTACTTCCCGATACGATGAACTCTGAGTCACTGGATATAGCCACAGCATATACATAACTAGTGTGACCACTCATGGTCTTACAGGTACCTGTCTTGACGTCCCATAGTCTCACCGAACAATCATAACTTCCCGATACGATGAACTCTGAATCACTGGATATAGCCACAGCATATACATAATGTGTGTGACCACTCATTGTCTTACAGGTACCTGTCTTGACGTCCCATAGTCTCACCGTACAATCATAACTTCCCGATACGATGAACTCTGAATCACTGGATATAGCCACAGATCATACATAATCTGTGTGACCACTCATGGTCTTACAGGTACCTGTCTTGACGTTCCATAGTCTCACCGAATAATAATGACTTCCCGATACGATGAACTCTGAATCACTGGATATAGCCACAGCATATACATAACTAGTGTGACCACTCATGGTCTTACAGGTACCTGTCTTGACGTCCCATAGTCTCACCGTACAATCATAACTTCCCGATACGATGAACTCTGAGTCACTGGATATAGCCACATCATATACATAATGTGTGTGACCACTCATTGTCTTACAGGTACCTGTCTTGACGTCCCATAGTCTCACCGTCTTATCATCACTTCCCGATACGATGAACTCTGAATCACTGGATATATCCACAGATCATACATAACTAGTGTGACCACTCATGGTCTTACAGGTACCTGTCTTGACGTCCCATAGTCTCACCGTATAATCTCCACTTCCCGATACGATGAACTCTGAATCACTGGATATAGCCACAGATGATACAGAACTAGTGTGACCATCATGGTCTTACAGGTACCTGTCTTGACGTCCCATATTCTCACCGTCTTATCTCTACTTCCCGATACGATGAACTCTGAATCACTGGATATAGCCACAGCATATACACAACTAGTGTGACCACTCATTGTCTTACAGGTACCTGTCTTGACGTCCCATAGTCTCACCGTATAATCTGCACTTCCCGATACGATGAACTCTGAATCACTGGATATAGCCACAGATCATACATAACTAGTGTGACCACTCATGGTCTTACAGGTACCTGTCTTGACGTCCCATAGTCTCACCGTCTTATCATCACTTCCCGATACGATGAACTCTGAATCACTGGATATATCCACAGATCATACATAACTAGTGTGACCACTCATGGTCTTACAGGTACCTGTCTTGACGTCCCATAGTCTCACCGAATAATAATGACTTTCCGATACGATGAACTCTGAGTCACTGGATATAGCCACAGATGATACAGAACTAGTGTGACCACTCATGGTCTTACAGGTACCTGTCTTGACGTCCCATAGTCTCACCGTCTTATCATCACTTCCCGATACGATGAACTCTGAATCACTGGATATATCCACAGATCATACATAACTAGTGTGACCACTCATTGTCTTACAGGTACCTGTCTTGACGTCCCATAGTCTCACCGAATAATAATGACTTCCCGATACGATGAACTCTGAATCACTGGATATAGCCACAGCATATACATAACTAGTGTGACCACTCATGGTCTTACAGGTACCTGTCTTGACGTCCCATAGTCTCACCGTCTAATCTGCACTTCCCGATACGATGAACTCTGAATCACTGGATATAGCACAGATGATACTTAATCTGTGCGACCACTCATGGTCTTACAGGTACCTGTCTTGACGTCCCATAGTCTTACCGTATAATCTGCACTTCCCGATACGATGAACTCTGAATCACTGGATATAGCCACAGATCATACAAAACTAGTGTGACCACTCATTGTCTTACAGGTACCTGTCTTGACGTCCCATAGTATCACTGTCTTATCACTACTTCCCGATACGATGAACTCTGAATCACTGGATATAGCCACAGCATATACATAATGTGTGTGACCACTCATGGTCTTACAGGTACCTGTCTTGACGTCCCATAGTCTCACCGTATAATCTACACTTCCCGATACGATGAACTCTGAATCACTGGATATAGCAACAGCATTTACATAATCTGTGTGACCACTCATGGTCTTACAGGTACCTGTCTTGACGTCCCATAGTCTCACCGTCTTATCTCTACTTCCCGATACGATGAACTCTGAATCACTGGATATAGCCACAGATGATACAGAACTAGTGTGACCACTCATGGTCTTACAGGTACCTGTCTTGACGTCCCATAGTATCACTGTCTTATCACTACTTCCCGATACGATGAACTCTGAATCACTGGATATAGCCACAGCATATACATAATGTGTGTGACCACTCATGGTCTTACAGGTACCTGTCTTGACGTCCCATAGTCTCACCGTATAATCTACACTTCCCGATACGATGAACTCTGAATCACTGGATATAGCCACAGATGATACAGAACTAGTGTGACCACTCATGGTCTTACAGGTACCTGTCTTGACGTCCCATAGTCTCACCGAATAATAATGACTTCCCGATACGATGAACTCTGAGTCACTGGATATAGCCACAGATGATACATAACTAGTGTGACCACTCATGGTCTTACAGGTACCTGACTTGACGTCCCATAGTCTCACCGTCTTATCTCTACTTCCCGATACGATGAACTCTGAATCACTGGATATAGCCACAGCATATACATAACTAGTGTGACCACTCATGGTCTTACAGGTACCTGTCTTGACGTCCCATAGTCTCACCGTCTTATCTCTACTTCCCGATACGATGAACTCTGAGTCACTGGATATAGCCACAGCATATACATAACTAGTGTGACCACTCATGGTCTTACAGGTACCTGTCTTGACGTCCCATAGTCTCACCGTACAATCATAACTTCCCGATACGATGAACTCTGAATCACTGGATATAGCCACAGATAATACATAATCTGTGTGACCACTCATGGTCTTACAGGTACCTGTCTTCACGTCCCATAGTCTCACCGTCTTATCTCTACTTCCCGATACGATGAACTCTGAGTCACTGGATATAGCCAAGATCATACATAACTAGTGTGACCACTCATGGTCTTACAGGTACCTGTCTTGACGTCCCATAGTATCACTGTCTTATCACTACTTCCCGATACGATGAACTCTGAATCACTGGATATAGCCACAGCATATACATAATGTGTGTGACCACTCATGGTCTTACAGGTACCTGTCTTGACGTCCCATAGTCTCACCGTATAATCTACACTTCCCGATACGATGAACTCTGAATCACTGGATATAGCAACAGCATTTACATAATCTGTGTGACCACTCATGGTCTTACAGGTACCTGTCTTGACGTCCCATAGTCTCACCGTATAATCTCTACTTCCCGATACGATGAACACTGAATCACTGGATATAGCCACAGATAATACATAACTAGTGTGACCACTCATGGTCTTACAGGTACCTGTCTTGACGTCCCATAGTCTCACCGTATAATCATAACTTCCCGATACGATGAACTCTGAATCACTGGATATAGCCACAGATCATACATAATCTGTGTGACCACTCATTGTCTTACAGGTACCTGTCTTGACGTCCCATAGTCTCACCGTACAATCTCTACTTCCCGATACGATGAACTCTGAATCACTGGATATAGCCACAGATCATACATAATCTGTGTGACCACTCATTGTCTTACAGGTACCTGTCTTGACGTCCCATAGTCTCACCGTCTTATCTCTACTTCCCGATACGATGAACTCTGAATCACTGGATATAGCCACAGATGATACAGAACTAGTGTGACCACTCATGGTCTTACAGGTACCTGTCTTGACGTCCCATAGTATCACTGTCTTATCACTACTTCCCGATACGATGAACTCTGAATCACTGGATATAGCCACAGCATATACATAATGTGTGTGACCACTCATGGTCTTACAGGTACCTGTCTTGACGTCCCATAGTCTCACCGTATAATCTACACTTCCCGATACGATGAACTCTGAATCACTGGATATAGCCACAGATCATAATTAATGTGTGTGACCACTCATGGTCTTACAGGTACCTGTCTTGACGTCCCATAGTCTCACCGAATAATAATGACTTCCCGATACGATGAACTCTGAGTCACTGGATATAGCCACAGATGATACATAACTAGTGTGACCACTCATGGTCTTACAGGTACCTGACTTGACGTCCCATAGTCTCACTGTCTTATCATTACTTCCCGATACGATGAACTCTGAATCACTGGATATAGCCATAGCATATACAACATTAGTGTGACCACTCATGGTCTTACAGGTACCTGTCTTGACGTCCCATAGTCTCACCGTCTTATCTCTACTTCCCGATACGATGAACTCTGAGTCACTGGATATAGCCACAGCATATACATAACTAGTGTGACCACTCATGGTCTTACAGGTACCTGTCTTGACGTCCCATAGTCTCACCGTACAATCATAACTTCCCGATACGATGAACTCTGAATCACTGGATATAGCCACAGATAATACATAATCTGTGTGACCACTCATGGTCTTACAGGTACCTGTCTTCACGTCCCATAGTCTCACCGTCTTATCTCTACTTCCCGATACGATGAACTCTGAGTCACTGGATATAGCCAAGATCATACATAACTAGTGTGACCACTCATGGTCTTACAGGTACCTGTCTTGACGTCCCATAGTCTTACCGTCTTATCTGCACTTCCCGATACGATGAACTCTGAATAACTGGATATAGCCACAGATGATACATAACTAGTGTGACCACTCATGGTCTTACAGGTACCTGTCTTGACGTCCCATAGTCTCACCGTCTAATCTGCACTTCCCGATACGATGAACTCTGAGTCACTGGATATAGCCACAGATGATACAGAACTAGTGTGACCACTCATGGTCTTACAGGTACCTGTCTTGACGTCCCATAGTCTCACCGTATAATCTCTACTTCCCGATACGATGAACACTGAATCACTGGATATAGCCACAGATAATACATAACTAGTGTGACCACTCATGGTCTTACAGGTACCTGTCTTGACGTCCCATAGTCTCACCGTATAATCATAACTTCCCGATACGATGAACTCTGAATCACTGGATATAGCCACAGATAATACATAACTAGTGTGACCATCATGGTCTTACAGGTACCTGTCTTGACGTCCCATAGTCTCACTGTCTTATCATTACTTCCCGATACGATGAACTCTGAATAACTGGATATAGCCACAGATGATACAGAACTAGTGTGACCACTCATGGTCTTACAGGTACCTGACTTGACGTTCCATAGTCTCATCGTCTTATCTCTACTTCCCGATACGATGAACTCTGAATCACTGGATATAGCCACAGATAATACATAATCTGTGTGACCACTCATTGTCTTACAGGTACCTGACTTGACGTCCCATAGTCTCACCGTCTTATCTCTACTTCCCGATACGATGAACTCTGAATCACTGGATATAGCCACAGCATATACATAACTAGTGTGACCACTCATGGTCTTACAGGTACCTGTCTTGACGTCCCATAGTCTCACTGTCTTATCATTACTTCCCGATACGATGAACTCTGAATCACTGGATATAGCCACAGCATATACATAACTAGTGTGATCACTCATGGTCTTACAGGTACCTGTCTTGACGTCCCATAGTCTCACCGTACAATCATAACTTCCCGATACGATGAACTCTGAATCACTGGATATAGCCACAGATCATACATAATCTGTGTGACCACTCATGGTCTTACAGGTACCTGTCTTGACGTCCCATAGTCTCACCGTCTAATCTGCACTTCCCGATACGATGAACTCTGAATCTCTGGATATAGCCATAGCATATTCATAATGTGTGTGACCACTCATGGTCTTACAGGTACCTGTCTTGACGTCCCATAGTCTCACTGTCTTATCATTACTTCCCGATACGATGAACTCTGAATAACTGGATATAGCACAGCATATAAATAACTAGTGTGACCACTCATGGTCTTACAGGTACCTGTCTTGACGTCCCATAGTCTCACCGTCTAATCATAACTTCACGATACGATGAACTCTGAATCACTGGATATAGCCACAGCAGATACATAACTAGTGTGACCACTCATGGTCTTACAGGTACCTGTCTTGACGTCCCATAGTCTCACCGTCTAATCATAACTTCACGATACGATGAACTCTGAATCACTGGATATAGCCACAGCAGATACATAACTAGTGTGACCACTCATGGTCTTACAGGTACCTGTCTTGACGTCCCATAGTCTCACCGTCTAATCATAACTTCCCGATACGATGAACTCCGAATCACTGGATATAGCCACAGAGAATACATAACTAGTGTGACCATCATGGTCTTACAGGTACCTGTCTTGACGTCCCATAGTCTCACCGTATAATCATAACTTCCCGATACGATGAACTCTGAATCACTGGATATATCCACAGATCATACATAACTAGTGTGACCACTCATGGTCTTACAGGTACCTGTCTTGACGTCCCATAGTCTCACCGTCTAATCTGCACTTCCCGATACGATGAACTCTGAATCACTGGATATAGCCACAGATAATACATAATCTGTGTGACCACTCATGGTCTTACAGGTACCTGACTTGACGTCCCATAGTCTCACCGTATAATCATAACTTGCCGATACGATGAACTCTGAATCACTGGATATAGCCACAGATAATACATAACTAGTGTGACCACTCATGGTCTTACAGGTACCTGTCTTGACGTCCCATAGTCTTACCGTATAATCTGCACTTCCCGATACGATGAACTCTGAATCACTGGATATAGCCAAGATCATGCATAACTAGTGTGACCACTCATGGTCTTACAGGTACCTGTCTTGACGTCCCATAGTCTCACCGTCTTATCTCTACTTCCCGATACGATGAACTCTGAGTCACTGGATATAGCCAAGATCATACATAACTAGTGTGACCACTCATGGTCTTACAGGTACCTGTCTTGACGTCCCATAGTCTCACCGTATAATCATAACTTCCCGATACGATGAACTCTGAATCACTGGATATAGCCACAGCATATACATAACTAGTGTGACCATCATGGTCTTACAGGTACCTGCCTTGACGTCCCATAGTCTCACCGTCTAATCTCTACTTCCCGATACGATGAACTCTGAATCTCTGGATATAGCCACAGAGAATACATAACTAGTGTGACCATCATGGTCTTACAGGTACCTGTCTTGACGTCCCATAGTCTCACCGTATTATCTCTACTTCCCGATACGATGAACTCTGAATCACTGGATATAGCCACAGATCATACATAATCTGTGTGACCACTCATTGTCTTACAGGTACCTGTCTTGACGTCCCATAGTCTCACCGTCTTATCTCTACTTCCCGATACGATGAACTCTGAATCACTGGATATAGCCACAGAATATACATAACTAGTGTGACCACTCATGGTCTTACAGGTACCTGACTTGACGTCCCATAGTCTCACCGTCTTATCTCTACTTCCCGATACGATGAACTCTGAATCTCTGGATATAGCCATAGCATATACATAATGTGTGTGACCACTCATGGTCTTACAGGTACCTGTCTTGACGTCCCATAGTCTCACCGTATTATCTCTACTTCCCGATACGATGAACTCTGAATCACTGGATATAGCCACAGATCATACATAATCTGTGTGACCACTCATTGTCTTACAGGTACCTGTCTTGACGTCCCATAGTCTCACCGTCTTATCTCTACTTCCCGATACGATGAACTCTGAGTCACTGGATATAGCCAAGATCATACATAACTAGTGTGACAACTCATGGTCTTACAGGTACCTGTCTTGACGTCCCATAGTCTCACCGTCTTATCTCTACTTCCCGATACGATGAACTCCGAATCACTGGATATAGCCACAGAGAATACATAACTAGTGTGACCATCATGGTCTTACAGGTACCTGCCTTGACGTCCCATAGTCTCACCGTCTAATCTCTACTTCCCGATACGATGAACTCTGAATCTCTGGATATAGCCACAGAGAATACATAACTAGTCTGACCATCATGGTCTTACAGGTACCTGTCTTGACGTCCCATAGTCTCACCGTCTTATCTCTACTTCCCGATACGATGAACTCTGAATCACTGGATATAGCCACAGCATATACATAATGTGTGTGACCACTCATGGTCTTACAGGTACCTGTCTTGACGTCCCATAGTCTCACCGTCTTATCTCTACTTCCCGATACGATGAACTCCGAATCACTGGATATAGCCACAGCAGATACATAACTAGTGTGACCATCATGGTCTTACAGGTACCTGTCTTGACGTCCCATAGTCTCACTGTCTTATCATTACTTCCCGATACGATGAACTCTGAATAACTGGATATAGCCACAGATGATACATAATGTGTGTGACCACTCATTGTCTTACAGGTACCTGTCTTGACGTCCCATAGTCTCACCGTCTTATCTCTACTTCCCGATACGATGAACTCTGAATCTCTGGATATAGCCATAGCATATTCATAATGTGTGTGACCACTCATGGTCTTACAGGTACCTGTCTTGACGTCCCATAGTCTCACCGTCTTATCTCTACTTCCCGATACGATGAACTCCGAATCACTGGATATAGCCACAGAGAATACATAACTAGTGTGACCATCATGGTCTTACAGGTACCTGTCTTGACGTCCCATAGTCTCACTGTCTTATCATTACTTCCCGATACGATGAACTCTGAATAACTGGATATAGCCACAGATGATACAGAACTAGTGTGACCACTCATGGTCTTACAGGTACCTGTCTTGACGTCCCATAGTCTCACCGTCTTATCTCTACTTCCCGATACGATGAACTCTGAATCACTGGATATATCCACAGATCATACATAACTAGTGTGACCACTCATGGTCTTACAGGTACCTGTCTTGACGTCCCATAGTCTCACCGTCTTATCTCTACTTCCCGATACGATGAACTCTGAATCACTGGATATAGCCACAGCATATACATAACTAGTGTGACCACTCATGGTCTTACAGGTACCTGTCTTGACGTCCCATAGTCTCACCGTCTTATCTCTACTTCCCGATACGATGAACTCTGAATCTCTGGATATAGCCATAGCATATTCATAATGTGTGTGACCACTCATGGTCTTACAGGTACCTGTCTTGACGTCCCATAGTCTCACCGTCTTATCTCTACTTCCCGATACGATGAACTCTGAATAACTGGATATAGCACAGCATATAAATAACTAGTGTGACCACTCATGGTCTTACAGGTACCTGTCTTGACGTCCCATAGTCTCACCGTCTAATCATAACTTCACGATACGATGAACTCTGAATCACTGGATATAGCCACAGCAGATACATAATCTGTGTGACCACTCATTGTCTTACAGGTACCTGTCTTGACGTCCCATAGTCTCACCGTCTAATCATAACTTCACGATACGATGAACTCTGAATCACTGGATATATCCACAGATCATACATAACTAGTGTGACCACTCATGGTCTTACAGGTACCTGTCTTGACGTCCCATAGTCTCACCGTCTAATCATAACTTCACGATACGATGAACTCTGAATCACTGGATATAGCCATAGCATATTCATAATGTGTGTGACCACTCATGGTCTTACAGGTACCTGTCTTGACGTCCCATAGTCTCACCGTCTAATCATAACTTCACGATACGATGAACTCTGAATCACTGGATATAGCCACAGCAGATACATAACTAGTGTGACCACTCATGGTCTTACAGGTACCTGTCTTGACGTCCCATAGTCTCACCGTCTAATCATAACTTCCCGATACGATGAACTCCGAATCACTGGATATAGCCACAGAGAATACATAACTAGTGTGACCATCATGGTCTTACAGGTACCTGTCTTGACGTCCCATAGTCTCACCGAATAATAATGACTTCCCGATACGATGAACTCTGAGTCACTGGATATAGCCACAGATAATACATAACTAGTGTGACCACTCATGGTCTTACAGGTACCTGTCTTGACGTCCCATAGTCTCACTGTCTTATCACTACTTCCCGATACGATGAACTCTGAATCACTGGATATAGCCACAGCATATACATAACTAGTGTGACCACTCATGGTCTTACAGGTACCTGTCTTGACGTCCCATAGTCTCACCGTACAATCATAACTTACCGATACGATGAACTCTGAATCACTGGATATAGCCACAGATCATACATAATGTGTGTGACCACTCATTGTCTTACAGGTACCTGTCTTGACGTCCCATAGTCTCACCGTCTAATCTGCACTTCCCGATACGATGAACTCTGAATCACTGGATATAGCCACAGCATATAAATAACTAGTGTGACCACTCATGGTCTTACAGGTACCTGTCTTGACGTCCCATAGTCTCACCGTCTAATCATAACTTCACGATACGATGAACTCTGAATCACTGGATATAGCCACAGCAGATACATAACTAGTGTGACCACTCATGGTCTTACAGGTACCTGTCTTGACGTCCCATAGTCTCACCGTCTAATCATAACTTCCCGATACGATGAACTCCGAATCACTGGATATAGCCACAGAGAATACATAACTAGTGTGACCATCATGGTCTTACAGGTACCTGTCTTGACGTCCCATAGTCTCACCGTATAATCATAACTTCCCGATACGATGAACTCTGAATCACTGGATATAGCCACAGCATATACATAACTAGTGTGACCACTCATGGTCTTACAGGTACCTGTCTTGACGTCCCATAGTCTCACCGTCTAATCATTACTTCCCGATACGATGAACTCTGAATCACTGGATATAGCCACAGCATATACATAATGTGTGTGACCACTCATGGTCTTACAGGTACCTGTCTTGACGTCCCATAGTCTCACCGTCTTATCTCTACTTCCCGATACGATGAACTCCGAATCACTGGATATAGCCACAGAGAATACATAACTAGTGTGACCACTCATTGTCTTACAGGTACCTGACTTGACGTTCCATAGTCTCATCGTCTTATCTCTACTTCCCGATACGATGAACTCTGAATCACTGGATATAGCCACAGCATATACATAACTAGTGTGACCACTCATGGTCTTACAGGTACCTGTCTTGACGTCCCATAGTCTCACCGTACAATCATAACTTCCCGATACGATGAACTCTGAATCACTGGATATAGCCACAGATCATACATAATGTGTGTGACCACTCATTGTCTTACAGGTACCTGTCTTGACGTCCCATAGTCTCACCGTCTAATCTGCACTTCCCGATACGATGAACTCTGAATCACTGGATATAGCCACAGCATATACATAATCTGTGTGACCACTCATTGTCTTACAGGTACCTGTCTTGACGTCCCATAGTCTCACCGTCTTATCTCTACTTCCCGATACGATGAACTCTGAATCACTGGATATAGCCACAGCATATACATAACTAGTGTGACCACTCATGGTCTTACAGGTACCTGTCTTGACGTCCCATAGTCTCACCGTAGAATCATGACTTCCCGATACGATGAACTCTGAATAACTGGATATAGCACAGCATATAAATAACTAGTGTGACCACTCATGGTCTTACAGGTACCTGTCTTGACGTCCCATAGTCTCACTGTCTTATCATTACTTCCCGATACGATGAACTCTGAATAACTGGATATAGCCACAGATGATACAGAACTAGTGTGACCATCATGGTCTTACAGGTACCTGTCTTGACGTTCCATAGTCTCACCGTCTAATCATAACTTCACGATACGATGAACTCTGAATCACTGGATATAGCCACAGCATATACATAACTAGTGTGACCACTCATGGTCTTACAGGTACCTGTCTTGACTTCCCATAGTCTCACTGTCTTATCATTACTTCCCGATACGATGAACTCTGAATAACTGGATATAGCCACAGATGATACAGAACTAGTGTGACCATCATGGTCTTACAGGTACCTGTCTTGACGTTCCATAGTCTCACCGTCTAATCATAACTTCACGATACGATGAACTCTGAATCACTGGATATAGCCACAGCAGATACATAACTAGTGTGACCACTCATGGTCTTACAGGTACCTGTCTTGACGTCCCATAGTCTCACTGTCTTATCATTACTTCCCGATACGATGAACTCTGAATAACTGGATATAGCCACAGATGATACAGAACTAGTGTGACCATCATGGTCTTACAGGTACCTGTCTTGACGTTCCATAGTCTCACCGTCTAATCATAACTTCACGATACGATGAACTCTGAATCACTGGATATAGCCACAGCATATACATAACTAGTGTGACCACTCATGGTCTTACAGGTACCTGTCTTGACGTCCCATAGTCTCACTGTCTTATCATAACTTCCCGATACGATGAACTCTGAATCACTGGATATAGCCACAGCATATACATAACTAGTGTGACCACTCATGGTCTTACAGGTACCTGTCTTCACGTCCCATAGTCTCACCGTCTTATCTCTACTTCCCGATACGATGAACTCCGAATCACTGCATATAGCCACAGAGAATACATAACTTGTGTGACCACTCATGGTCTTACAGGTACCTGTCTTGACGTCCCATAGTCTCACCGTCTTATCTCTACTTCCCGATACGATGAACTCTGAATCACTGGATATATCCACAGATCATACATAACTAGTGTGACCACTCATGGTCTTACAGGTACCTGTCTTGACGTCCCATAGTCTCATCGTCTTATCTCTACTTCCCGATACGATGAACTCTGAATCACTGGATATAGCCATAGCATATACAACATTAGTGTGACCACTCATGGTCTTACAGGTACCTGTCTTGACGTCCCATAGTCTCACCGTCTTATCATCACTTCCCGATACGATGAACTCTGAATCACTGGATATAGCCACAGAATATACATAACTAGTGTGACCACTCATGGTCTTACAGGTACCTGTCTTGACGTCCCATAGTCTCACCGTACAATCATAACTTCCCGATACGATGAACTCTGAATCACTGGATATAGCCACAGATCATACATAACTAGTGTGACCACTCATGGTCTTACAGGTACCTGTCTTGACGTCCCATAGTCTCACCGTCTTATCTCTACTTCCCGATACGATGAACTCTGAATCACTGGATATAGCCACAGCATATACATAACTAGTGTGATCACTCATGGTCTTACAGGTACCTGTCTTGACGTCCCATAGTCTCACTGTCTTATCATTACTTCCCGATACGATGAACTCTGAGTCACTGGATATAGCCACAGCAGATACATAACTAGTGTGACCACTCATGGTCTTACAGGTACCTGTCTTGACGTCCCATAGTCTCACCGTCTAATCTGCACTTCCCGATACGATGAACTCTGAATCACTGGATATAGCCACAGCATTTACATAATGTGTGTGACCACTCATGGTCTTACAGGTACCTGTCTTGACGTCCCATAGTCTCACCGTAGAATCATGACTTCCCGATACGATGAACTCTGAATCACTGGATATAGCCACAGAGAATACATAACTAGTGTGACCACTCATGGTCTTACAGGTACCTGTCTTGACGTCCCATAGTCTCACCGTCTTATCTCTACTTCCCGATACGATGAACTCTGAATCACTGGATATAGCCACAGCATATACACAACTAGTGTGACCACTCATTGTCTTACAGGTACCTGTCTTGACGTCCCATAGTCTCACCGTCTTATCTCTACTTCCCGATACGATGAACTCTGAATCACTGGATATAGCCACAGAATATACATAACTAGTGTGACCACTCATGGTCTTACAGGTACCTGTCTTGACGTCCCATAGTCTCACCGTCTAATCATGACTTCCCGATACGATGAACTCTGAATCACTGGATATAGCCACAGAGAATACATAACTAGTGTGACCACTCATGGTCTTACAGGTACCTGTCTTGACGTTCCATAGTCTCACCGAATAATAATGACTTCCCGATACGATGAACTCTGAATCACTGGATATAGCCACAGCATATACATAACTAGTGTGACCACTCATGGTCTTACAGGTACCTGTCTTGACGTCCCATAGTCTCACTGTCTTATCACTACTTCCCGATACGATGAACTCTGAATCACTGGATATAGCCACAGCATATACATAACTAGTGTGACCACTCATGGTCTTACAGGTACCTGTCTTGACGTCCCATAGTCTCACCGTCTAATCATGACTTCCCGATACGATGAACTCTGAATCACTGGATATAGCCACAGCATATACATAATGTGTGTGACCACTCATGGTCTTACAGGTACCTGTCTTGACGTCCCATAGTCTCACTGTCTTATCATAACTTCCCGATACGATGAACTCTGAATCACTGGATATAGCCACAGCATATACATAACTAGTGTGACCACTCATGGTCTTACAGGTACCTGTCTTGACGTCCCATAGTCTCACCGTCTTATCTCTACTTCCCGATACGATGAACTCTGAATCTCTGGATATAGCCACAGAGAATACATAACTAGTGTGACCATCATGGTCTTACAGGTACCTGTCTTGACGTCCCATAGTCTCACCGTATTATCTCTACTTCCCGATACGATGAACTCTGAATCACTGGATATAGCCACAGATAATACATAATCTGTGTGACCACTCATTGTCTTACAGGTACCTGTCTTGACGTTCCATAGTCTCACCGAATAATAATGACTTCCCGATACGATGAACTCTGAGTCACTGGATATAGCCACAGATAATACATAATCTGTGTGACCACTCATGGTCTTACAGGTACCTGTCTTGACGTCCCATAGTCTCACTGTCTTATCATTACTTCCCGATACGATGAACTCTGAATAACTGGATATAGCCACAGATGATACAGAACTAGTGTGACCATCATGGTCTTACAGGTACCTGTCTTGACGTTCCATAGTCTCACCGTCTAATCATAACTTCACGATACGATGAACTCTGAATCACTGGATATAGCCACAGCATATACATAACTAGTGTGACCACTCATGGTCTTACAGGTACCTGTCTTGACTTCCCATAGTCTCACCGTACAATCATTACTTCCCGATACGATGAACTCTGAATCACTGGATATAGCCACAGCATATACATAACTAGTGTGACCACTCATGGTCTTACAGGTACCTGTCTTCACGTCCCATAGTCTCACCGTCTTATCTCTACTTCCCGATACGATGAACTCCGAATCACTGCATATAGCCACAGAGAATACATAACTTGTGTGACCACTCATGGTCTTACAGGTACCTGTCTTGACGTCCCATAGTCTCACCGTCTTATCTCTACTTCCCGATACGATGAACTCTGAATCACTGGATATATCCACAGATCATACATAACTAGTGTGACCACTCATGGTCTTACAGGTACCTGTCTTGACGTCCCATAGTCTCATCGTCTTATCTCTACTTCCCGATACGATGAACTCTGAATCACTGGATATAGCCATAGCATATACAACATTAGTGTGACCACTCATGGTCTTACAGGTACCTGTCTTGACGTCCCATAGTCTCACCGTCTTATCATCACTTCCCGATACGATGAACTCTGAATCACTGGATATAGCCACAGAATATACATAACTAGTGTGACCACTCATGGTCTTACAGGTACCTGTCTTGACGTCCCATAGTCTCACCGTACAATCATAACTTCCCGATACGATGAACTCTGAATCACTGGATATAGCCACAGATCATACATAACTAGTGTGACCACTCATGGTCTTACAGGTACCTGTCTTGACGTCCCATAGTCTCACCGTCTTATCTCTACTTCCCGATACGATGAACTCTGAATCACTGGATATAGCCACAGCATATACATAACTAGTGTGATCACTCATGGTCTTACAGGTACCTGTCTTGACGTCCCATAGTCTCACTGTCTTATCATTACTTCCCGATACGATGAACTCTGAGTCACTGGATATAGCCACAGCAGATACATAACTAGTGTGACCACTCATGGTCTTACAGGTACCTGTCTTGACGTCCCATAGTCTCACCGTCTAATCTGCACTTCCCGATACGATGAACTCTGAATCACTGGATATAGCCACAGCATTTACATAATGTGTGTGACCACTCATGGTCTTACAGGTACCTGTCTTGACGTCCCATAGTCTCACCGTAGAATCATGACTTCCCGATACGATGAACTCTGAATCACTGGATATAGCCACAGAGAATACATAACTAGTGTGACCACTCATGGTCTTACAGGTACCTGTCTTGACGTCCCATAGTCTCACCGTCTTATCTCTACTTCCCGATACGATGAACTCTGAATCACTGGATATAGCCACAGCATATACACAACTAGTGTGACCACTCATGGTCTTACAGGTACCTGTCTTGACGTCCCATAGTCTCACCGTAGAATCATGACTTCCCGATACGATGAACTCTGAATCACTGGATATAGCCACAGAATATACATAACTAGTGTGACCACTCATGGTCTTACAGGTACCTGTCTTGACGTCCCATAGTCTCACCGTCTAATCATGACTTCCCGATACGATGAACTCTGAATCACTGGATATAGCCACAGAGAATACATAACTAGTGTGACCACTCATGGTCTTACAGGTACCTGTCTTGACGTTCCATAGTCTCACCGAATAATAATGACTTCCCGATACGATGAACTCTGAATCACTGGATATAGCCACAGCATATACATAACTAGTGTGACCACTCATGGTCTTACAGGTACCTGTCTTGACGTCCCATAGTCTCACTGTCTTATCACTACTTCCCGATACGATGAACTCTGAATCACTGGATATAGCCACAGCATATACATAACTAGTGTGACCACTCATGGTCTTACAGGTACCTGTCTTGACGTCCCATAGTCTCACCGTCTAATCATGACTTCCCGATACGATGAACTCTGAATCACTGGATATAGCCACAGCATATACATAATGTGTGTGACCACTCATGGTCTTACAGGTACCTGTCTTGACGTCCCATAGTCTCACTGTCTTATCATAACTTCCCGATACGATGAACTCTGAATCACTGGATATAGCCACAGCATATACATAACTAGTGTGACCACTCATGGTCTTACAGGTACCTGTCTTGACGTCCCATAGTCTCACCGTCTTATCTCTACTTCCCGATACGATGAACTCTGAATCACTGGATATAGCCACAGATCATACATAACTAGTGTGACCACTCATGGTCTTACAGGTACCTGTCTTGACGTCCCATAGTCTCACCGTCTAATCTGCACTTCCCGATACGATGAACTCTGAATCACTGGATATAGCCACAGATAATACATAATCTGTGTGACCACTCATTGTCTTACAGGTACCTGTCTTGACGTTCCATAGTCTCACCGAATAATAATGACTTCCCGATACGATGAACTCTGAATCACTGGATATAGCCACAGATCATACATAACTAGTGTGACCACTCATGGTCTTACAGGTACCTGTCTTGACGTCCCATAGTCTCACCGTCTTATCTCTACTTCCCGATACGATGAACTCTGAATCACTGGATATAGCCACAGCATATACATAACTAGTGTGATCACTCATGGTCTTACAGGTACCTGTCTTGACGTCCCATAGTCTCACTGTCTTATCATTACTTCCCGATACGATGAACTCTGAGTCACTGGATATAGCCACAGCAGATACATAACTAGTGTGACCACTCATGGTCTTACAGGTACCTGTCTTGACGTCCCATAGTCTCACCGTCTAATCTGCACTTCCCGATACGATGAACTCTGAATCACTGGATATAGCCACAGCATTTACATAATGTGTGTGACCACTCATGGTCTTACAGGTACCTGTCTTGACGTCCCATAGTCTCACCGTAGAATCATGACTTCCCGATACGATGAACTCTGAATCACTGGATATAGCCACAGAGAATACATAACTAGTGTGACCACTCATGGTCTTACAGGTACCTGTCTTGACGTCCCATAGTCTCACCGTCTTATCTCTACTTCCCGATACGATGAACTCTGAATCACTGGATATAGCCACAGCATATACACAACTAGTGTGACCACTCATGGTCTTACAGGTACCTGTCTTGACGTCCCATAGTCTCACCGTATAATCTGCACTTCCCGATACGATGAACTCTGAATCACTGGATATAGCAACAGCATTTACATAATCTGTGTGACCACTCATGGTCTTACAGGTACCTGTCTTGACGTTCCATATTCTCACCGTCTTATCTCTACTTCCCGATACGATGAACTCTGAATCACTGGATATAGCCACAGATAATACATAATCTGTGTGACCACTCATTGTCTTACAGGTACCTGTCTTGACGTCCCATAGTCTCACCGTCTAATCTGCACTTCCCGATACGATGAACTCTGAATCACTGGATATAGCCACAGATAATACATAATCTGTGTGACCATCATGGTCTTACAGGTACCTGTCTTGACGTCCCATAGTCTCACCGTCTTATCTCTACTTCCCGATACGATGAACTCTGAATCTCTGGATATAGCCATAGCATATTCATAATGTGTGTGACCACTCATGGTCTTACAGGTACCTGTCTTGACGTCCCATAGTCTCACCGTACAATCATTACTTCCCGATACGATGAACTCTGAATCACTGGATATAGCCACAGCATATACATAACTAGTGTGACCACTCATGGTCTTACAGGTACCTGTCTTGACGTTCCATATTCTCACCGTCTTATCTCTACTTCCCGATACGATGAACTCTGAATCACTGGATATAGCCACAGCATATACATAACTAGTGTGACCACTCATGGTCTTACAGGTACCTGTCTTGACGTCCCATAGTCTCCCCGTACAATCATAACTTCCCGATACGATGAACTCTGAATCACTGGATATAGCACAGCATATACATAACTAGTGTGATCACTCATGGTCTTACAGGTACCTGTCTTGACGTCCCATAGTCTCACCGTCTTATCTCTACTTCCCGATACGATGAACTCTGAATCACTGGATATAGCAACAGCATTTACATAATCTGTGTGACCACTCATGGTCTTACAGGTACCTGTCTTGACGTTCCATATTCTCACCGTCTTATCTCTACTTCCCGATACGATGAACTCTGAATCACTGGATATAGCCACAGATCATACATAACTAGTGTGACCACTCATGGTCTTACAGGTACCTGTCTTGACGTCCCATAGTCTCACCGTCTAATCTGCACTTCCCGATACGATGAACTCTGAATCACTGCATATAGCCACAGAGAATACATAACTTGTGTGACCACTCATGGTCTTACAGGTACCTGTCTTGACGTCCCATAGTCTCACCGTCTTATCTCTACTTCCCGATACGATGAACTCTGAATCACTGGATATATCCACAGATCATACATAACTAGTGTGACCACTCATTGTCTTACAGGTACCTGTCTTGACGTTCCATAGTCTCACCGAATAATAATGACTTCCCGATACGATGAACTCTGAGTCACTGGATATAGCAACAGCATTTACATAATCTGTGTGACCACTCATGGTCTTACAGGTACCTGTCTTGACGTCCCATAGTCTCACTGTCTTATCATTACTTCCCGATACGATGAACTCTGAATCACTGGATATAGCCACAGATCATACAGAACTAGTGTGACCACTCATGGTCTTACAGGTACCTGTCTTGACGTCCCATAGTCTCACCGTCTAATCTGCACTTCCCGATACGATGAACTCTGAATCACTGGATATAGCCACAGATAATACATAATCTGTGTGACCACTCATGGTCTTACAGGTACCTGTCTTGACGTCCCATAGTCTCACCGTATAATCATAACTTGCCGATACGATGAACTCTGAATCACTGGATATAGCCACAGCATATACATAACTAGTGTGACCACTCATGGTCTTACAGGTACCTGTCTTGACGTCCCATAGTCTTACCGTATAATCTGCACTTCCCGATACGATGAACTCTGAATCACTGGATATAGCCAAGATCATGCATAACTAGTGTGACCACTCATGGTCTTACAGGTACCTGTCTTGACGTCCCATAGTCTCCCCGTACAATCATTACTTCCCGATACGATGAACTCTGAATCACTGGATATAGCCACAGCATATACATAACTAGTGTGACCACTCATGGTCTTACAGGTACCTGTCTTGACGTTCCATATTCTCACCGTCTTATCTCTACTTCCCGATACGATGAACTCTGAATCACTGGATATAGCCACAGCATATACATAACTAGTGTGACCACTCATGGTCTTACAGGTACCTGTCTTGACGTCCCATAGTCTCCCCGTACAATCATAACTTCCCGATACGATGAACTCTGAATCACTGGATATAGCACAGCATATACATAACTAGTGTGATCACTCATGGTCTTACAGGTACCTGTCTTGACGTCCCATAGTCTCACCGTCTTATCTCTACTTCCCGATACGATGAACTCTGAATCACTGGATATAGCCACAGCATATACACAACTAGTGTGACCACTCATGGTCTTACAGGTACCTGACTTGACGTCCCATAGTCTCACCGTATAATCTGCACTTCCCGATACGATGAACTCTGAATCACTGGATATAGCCACAGATCATACATAACTAGTGTGACCACTCATGGTCTTACAGGTACCTGTCTTGACGTCCCATAGTCTCACCGAATAATAATGACTTCCCGATACGATGAACTCTGAGTCACTGGATATAGCCACAGATAATACATAATCTGTGTGACCACTCATTGTCTTACAGGTACCTGTCTTGACGTTCCATAGTCTCACCGAATAATAATGACTTCCCGATACGATGAACTCTGAATCACTGGATATAGCCACAGCATATACATAACTAGTGTGACCACTCATGGTCTTACAGGTACCTGTCTTGACGTCCCATAGTCTCACCGTATAATCATAACTTCCCGATACGATGAACTCTGAATCTCTGGATATAGCCACAGCATATACATAACTAGTGTGACCACTCATGGTCTTACAGGTACCTGTCTTGACGTTCCATATTCTCACCGTCTTATCTCTACTTCCCGATACGATGAACTCTGAATCACTGGATATAGCCACAGCATATACATAACTAGTGTGACCACTCATGGTCTTACAGGTACCTGTCTTGACGTCCCATAGTCTCACCGTATAATCTGCACTTCCCGATACGATGAACTCTGAATCACTGGATATAGCCACAGATAATACATAACTAGTGTGACCACTCATGGTCTTACAGGTACCTGTCTTGACGTCCCATAGTCTCACCGTCTAATCTGCACTTCCCGATACGATGAACTCTGAATCACTGGATATAGCCACAGATCATACATAATCTGTGTGACCACTCATGGTCTTACAGGTACCTGTCTTGACGTCCCATAGTCTCACCGTCTTATCTCTACTTCCCGATACGATGAACTCCGAATCACTGGATATAGCCACAGAGAATACATAACTAGTGTGACCATCATGGTCTTACAGGTACCTGTCTTGACGTCCCATAGTCTCACTGTCTTATCATTACTTCCCGATACGATGAACTCTGAATAACTGGATATAGCCAAAGATGATACAGAACTAGTGTGACCACTCATGGTCTTACAGGTACCTGTCTTGACGTCCCATAGTCTCACCGTCTTATCTCTACTTCCCGATACGATGAACTCTGAATCACTGGATATAGCAACAGCATTTACATAATCTGTGTGACCACTCATGGTCTTACAGGTACCTGTCTTGACGTTCCATATTCTCACCGTCTTATCTCTACTTCCCGATACGATGAACTCTGAATCACTGGATATAGCCACAGCATATACATAACTAGTGTGACCACTCATGGTCTTACAGGTACCTGTCTTGACGTCCCATAGTCTCACTGTCTTATCATAACTTCCCGATACGATGAACTCTGAATCACTGGATATAGCCACAGCATATACATAACTAGTGTGACCACTCATGGTCTTACAGGTACCTGTCTTGACGTTCCATATTCTCACCGTCTTATCTCTACTTCCCGATACGATGAACTCTGAATCACTGGATATAGCCACAGATAATACATAACTAGTGTGACCACTCATGGTCTTACAGGTACCTGTCTTGACGTTCCATAGTCTCACCGAATAATAATGACTTCCCGATACGATGAACTCTGAGTCACTGGATATAGCCACAGATAATACATAATCTGTGTGACCACTCATTGTCTTACAGGTACCTGTCTTGACGTCCCATAGTCTCACTGTCTTATCACTACTTCCCGATACGATGAACTCCGAATCACTGGATATAGCCACAGAGAATACATAAATAGTGTGACCATCATGGTCTTACAGGTACCTGTCTTGACGTCCCATAGTCTCACCGTAGAATCATGACTTCCCGATACGATGAACTCTGAATCACTGGATATAGCCACAGATAATACATAACTAGTGTGACCACTCATGGTCTTACAGGTACCTGTCTTGACGTCCCATAGTCTCACTGTCTTATCATTACTTCCCGATACGATGAACTCTGAATAACTGGATATAGCCACAGATGATACATAACTAGTGTGACCACTCATGGTCTTACAGGTACCTGTCTTGACGTCCCATAGTCTCACCGTAGAATCATGACTTCCCGATACGATGAACTCTGAATCACTGGATATAGCCACAGAGAATACATAACTAGTGTGACCACTCATGGTCTTACAGGTACCTGTCTTGACGTCCCATAGTCTCACCGTCTAATCTGCACTTCCCGATACGATGAACTCTGAATCACTGGATATAGCCACAGATCATACATAATCTGTGTGACCACTCATGGTTTTACAGGTACCTGTCTTGACGTCCCATAGTCTCACCGTCTTATCTCTACTTTCCGATACGATGAACTCTGAGTCACTGGATACAGCCACAGCATATACATAACTAGTGTGACCACTCATGGTCTTACAGGTACCTGTCTTGACGTCCCATAGTCTCACCGTCTTATCTCTACTTCCCGATACGATGAACTCTGAATCACTGGATATAGCCAAAATCATACATAACTAGTGTGACCACTCATGGTCTTACAGGTACCTGTCTTGACGTCCCATAGTCTCACCGTCTAATCATAACTTCCCGATACGATGAACTCTGAATCACTGGATATAGCCAAGATCATACAGAACTAGTGTGACCACTCATGGTCTTACAGGTACCTGTCTTCACGTCCCATAGTCTCACTGTCTTATCATAACTTCCCGATACGATGAACTCTGAATCACTGGATATAGCCACAGCATATACATAACTAGTGTGACCACTCATGGTCTTACAGGTACCTGTCTTGACTTTCCATAGTCTCACCGTCTTATCTCTACTTCCCGATACGATGAACTCTGAATCACTGGATATAGCCACAGATGATAAAGAACTAGTGTGACCACTCATGGTCTTACAGGTACCTGTCTTGACGTCCCATAGTCTCACCGTCTAATCTGCACTTCCCGATACGATGAACTCTGAATCACTGGATATAGCCACAGCATATACATAACTAGTGTGACCACTCATGGTCTTACAGGTACCTGTCTTGACGTCCCATAGTCTCACCGTCTTATCATAACTTGCCGATACGATGAACTCTGAATCACTGGATATAGCCACAGCATATACATAACTAGTGTGACCACTCATGGTCTTACAGGTACCTGTCTTGACGTCCCATAGTCTCACCGTCTTATCTCTACTTCCCGATACGATGAACTCTGAATAACTGGATATAGCCACAGCATATACATAACTAGTGTGACCACTCATGGTCTTACAGGTACCTGTCTTGACGTCCCATAGTCTCACTGTCTTATCATTACTTCCCGATACGATGAACTCTGAATCACTGGATATAGCCACAGCATATACATAACTAGTGTGACCACTCATGGTCTTACAGGTACCTGTCTTGACGTCCCATAGTCTCACCGTCTTATCTCTACTTCCCGATACGATGAACTCTGAATCTCTGGATATAGCCATAGCATATTCATAACTAGTGTGACCACTCATGGTCTTACAGGTACCTGTCTTGACGTCCCATAGTCTCACCGTCTAATCTGCACTTCCCGATACGATGAACTCTGAATCACTGGATATAGCCACAGCATATACATAACTAGTGTGACCACTCATGGTCTTACAGGTACCTGTCTTGACTTTCCATAGTCTCACCGTCTTATCTCTACTTCCCGATACGATGAACTCTGAATCACTGGATATAGCCACAGCAGATACATAACTAGTGTGACCACTCATGGTCTTACAGGTACCTGTCTTGACGTCCCATAGTCTCACCGTCTAATCATAACTTCCCGATACGATGAACTCCGAATCACTGGATATAGCCACAGAGAATACATAACTAGTGTGACCATCATGGTCTTACAGGTACCTGTCTTGACGTCCCATAGTCTCACCGTATAATCATAACTTCCCGATACGATGAACTCTGAATCACTGGATATAGCCACAGCATATACATAACTAGTGTGACCACTCATGGTCTTACAGGTACCTGTCTTGACGTCCCATAGTCTCACTGTCTTATCATTACTTCCCGATACGATGAACTCTGAATCACTGGATATAGCCACAGAGAATACATAACTAGTGTGACCATCATGGTCTTACAGGTACCTGTCTTGACGTCCCATAGTCTCACCGTATAATCATAACTTCCCGATACGATGAACTCTGAATCACTGGATATAGCCACAGCATATACATAACTAGTGTGACCACTCATGGTCTTACAGGTACCTGTCTTGACGTCCCATAGTCTCACCGTCTAATCATAACTTCCCGATACGATGAACTCCGAATCACTGGATATAGCCACAGAGAATACATAACTAGTGTGACCATCATGGTCTTACAGGTACCTGTCTTGACGTCCCATAGTCTCACCGTATAATCATAACTTCCCGATACGATGAACTCTGAATCACTGGATATAGCCACAGCATATACATAACTAGTGTGACCACTCATGGTCTTACAGGTACCTGTCTTGACGTCCCATAGTCTCACTGTCTTATCATTACTTCCCGATACGATGAACTCTGAATCACTGGATATAGCCACAGATCATACATAACTAGTGTGACCACTCATGGTCTTACAGGTACCTGTCTTCACGTCCCATAGTCTCACTGTCTTATCATTACTTCCCGATACGATGAACTCTGAATCACTGGATATAGCCACAGCATATACATAACTAGTGTGACCACTCATGGTCTTACAGGTACCTGTCTTGACGTCCCATAGTCTCACCGTCTTATCTCTACTTCCCGATACGATGAACTCTGAATCACTGGATATAGCCACAGCATTTACATAATCTGTGTGACCACTCATGGTCTTACAGGTACCTGTCTTGACGTCCCATAGTCTCACCGTATAATCATAACTTCCCGATACGATGAACTCTGAATCACTGGATATAGCCACAGATCATACATAACTAGTGTGACCACTCATGGTCTTACAGGTACCTGTCTTGACGTCCCATAGTCTCACCGTCTTATCATAACTTCCCGATACGATGAACTCTGAATCACTGGATATAGCCACAGAATTTACATAATCTGTGTGACCACTCATGGTCTTACAGGTACCTGTCTTGACGTCCCATAGTCTCACTGTCTTATCATTACTTCCCGATACGATGAACTCTGAATAACTGGATATAGCACAGCATATAAATAACTAGTGTGACCACTCATGGTCTTACAGGTACCTGTCTTGACGTCCCATAGTCTCACCGTCTAATCATAACTTGCCGATACGATGAACTCCGAATCACTGGATATAGCCACAGCATATACATAACTAGTGTGACCACTCATGGTCTTACAGGTACCTGTCTTGACGTCCCATAGTCTCACCGTCTAATCATAACTTCCCGATACGATGAACTCCGAATCACTGGATATAGCCACAGAGAATACATAACTAGTGTGACCATCATGGTCTTACAGGTACCTGTCTTGACGTCCCATAGTCTCACCGTATAATCATAACTTCCCGATACGATGAACTCTGAATCACTGGATATAGCCACAGCATATACATAACTAGTGTGACCACTCATGGTCTTACAGGTACCTGTCTTGACGTCCCATAGTCTCACTGTCTTATCATTACTTCCCGATACGATGAACTCCGAATCACTGGATATAGCCACAGAGAATACATAACTAGTGTGACCATCATGGTCTTACAGGTACCTGTCTTGACGTCCCATAGTCTCACCGTATAATCATAACTTCCCGATACGATGAACTCTGAATCACTGGATATAGCCACAGCATATACATAACTAGTGTGACCACTCATGGTCTTACAGGTACCTGTCTTGACGTCCCATAGTCTCACCGTCTAATCATAACTTCCCGATACGATGAACTCCGAATCACTGGATATAGCCACAGAGAATACATAACTAGTGTGACCATCATGGTCTTACAGGTACCTGTCTTGACGTCCCATAGTCTCACCGTATAATCATAACTTCCCGATACGATGAACTCTGAATCACTGGATATAGCCACAGCATATACATAACTAGTGTGACCACTCATGGTCTTACAGGTACCTGTCTTGACGTCCCATAGTCTCACTGTCTTATCATTACTTCCCGATACGATGAACTCTGAATCACTGGATATAGCCACAGATCATACATAACTAGTGTGACCACTCATGGTCTTACAGGTACCTGTCTTCACGTCCCATAGTCTCACTGTCTTATCATTACTTACCGATACGATGAACTCTGAATCACTGGATATAGCCACAGCATATACATAACTAGTGTGACCACTCATGGTCTTACAGGTACCTGTCTTGACGTCCCATAGTCTCACCGTCTTATCTCTACTTTCCGATACGATGAACTCTGAATAACTGGATATAGCCACAGATGATACAGAACTAGTGTGACCACTCATGGTCTTACAGGTACCTGTCTTGACGTCCCATAGTCTCACTGTCTTATCATTACTTCCCGATACGATGAACTCTGAATCACTGGATATAGCACAGCATATAAATAACTAGTGTGACCACTCATGGTCTTACAGGTACCTGTCTTGACGTCCCATAGTCTCACCGTCTAATCATAACTTCACGATACGATGAACTCTGAATCACTGGATATAGCCACAGATCATACATAACTAGTGTGACCACTCATGGTCTTACAGGTACCTGTCTTGACGTCCCATAGTCTCACCGTCTTATCTCTACTTCCCGATACGATGAACTCTGAATCTCTGGATATAGCCATAGCATATTCATAATGTGTGTGACCACTCATGGTCTTACAGGTACCTGTCTTGACGTCCCATAGTCTCACTGTCTTATCATTACTTCCCGATACGATGAACTCTGAATAACTGGATATAGCACAGCATATAAATAACTAGTGTGACCACTCATGGTCTTACAGGTACCTGTCTTGACGTCCCATAGTCTCACCGTCTAATCATAACTTCACGATACGATGAACTCTGAATCACTGGATATAGCCACAGCATATACATAACTAGTGTGACCACTCATTGTCTTACAGGTACCTGTCTTGACGTCCCATAGTCTCACCGTCTAATCATAACTTCCCGATACGATGAACTCCGAATCACTGGATATAGCCACAGAGAATACATAACTAGTGTGACCATCATGGTCTTACAGGTACCTGTCTTGACGTCCCATAGTCTCACCGTATAATCATAACTTCCCGATACGATGAACTCTGAATCACTGGATATAGCAACAGCATTTACATAATCTGTGTGACCACTCATGGTCTTACAGGTACCTGTCTTGACGTCCCATAGTCTCACCGTCTTATCTCTACTTCCCGATACGATGAACTCTGAATCACTGGATATAGCCACAGCATATACATAACTAGTGTGACCACTCATGGTCTTACAGGTACCTGTCTTGACGTCCCATAGTCTCACCGTCTTATCTCTACTTCCCGATACGATGAACTCTGAATCTCTGGATATAGCCATAGCATATTCATAATGTGTGTGACCACTCATGGTCTTACAGGTACCTGTCTTGACGTCCCATAGTCTCACCGAATAATAATGACTTCCCGATACGATGAACTCTGAGTCACTGGATATAGCCACAGATAATACATAATCTGTGTGACCACTCATTGTCTTACAGGTACCTGTCTTGACGTCCCATAGTCTCACTGTCTTATCACTACTTCCCGATACGATGAACTCTGAATCACTGGATATAGCCACAGAATTTACATAATCTGTGTGACCACTCATGGTCTTACAGGTACCTGTCTTGACGTCCCATAGTCTCACCGTATAATCATAACTTCCCGATACGATGAACTCTGAATAACTGGATATAGCACAGCATATACATAACTAGTGTGATCACTCATGGTCTTACAGGTACCTGTCTTGACGTCCCATAGTCTCACTGTCTTATCATAACTTCCCGATACGATGAACTCCGAATCACTGGATATAGCCACAGCATATACATAACTAGTGTGACCACTCATGGTCTTACAGGTACCTGTCTTGACGTCCCATAGTCTCACCGTCTAATCATAACTTCCCGATACGATGAACTCCGAATCACTGGATATAGCCACAGAGAATACATAACTAGTGTGACCACTCATGGTCTTACAGGTACCTGTCTTGACGTCCCATAGTCTCACCGTCTAATCTGCACTTCCCGATACGATGAACTCTGAATCACTGGATATAGCCACAGCATATACATAACTAGTGTGACCACTCATGGTCTTACAGGTACCTGTCTTGACGTCCCATAGTCTCACTGTCTTATCATAACTTCCCGATACGATGAACTCTGAGTCACTGGATATAGCCACAGCATATACATAACTAGTGTGACCACTCATGGTCTTACAGGTACCTGTCTTGACGTCCCATAGTCTCACCGTATAATCTGCACTTCCCGATACGATGAACTCCGAATCACTGGATATAGCCACAGAGAATACATAACTAGTGTGACCATCATGGTCTTACAGGTACCTGTCTTGACGTCCCATAGTCTCACCGTATAATCATAACTTCCCGATACGATGAACTCTGAATCACTGGATATAGCCACAGCATATACATAACTAGTGTGACCACTCATGGTCTTACAGGTACCTGTCTTGACGTCCCATAGTCTCACTGTCTTATCATTACTTCCCGATACGATGAACTCTGAATCACTGGATATAGCCACAGAGAATACATAACTAGTGTGACCATCATGGTCTTACAGGTACCTGTCTTGACGTCCCATAGTCTCACCGTATAATCATAACTTCCCGATACGATGAACTCTGAATCACTGGATATAGCCACAGCATATACATAACTAGTGTGACCACTCATGGTCTTACAGGTACCTGTCTTGACGTCCCATAGTCTCACCGTCTAATCATAACTTCCCGATACGATGAACTCCGAATCACTGGATATAGCCACAGAGAATACATAACTAGTGTGACCATCATGGTCTTACAGGTACCTGTCTTGACGTCCCATAGTCTCACCGTATAATCATAACTTCCCGATACGATGAACTCTGAATCACTGGATATAGCCACAGCATATACATAACTAGTGTGACCACTCATGGTCTTACAGGTACCTGTCTTGACGTCCCATAGTCTCACTGTCTTATCATTACTTCCCGATACGATGAACTCTGAATCACTGGATATAGCCACAGATCATACATAACTAGTGTGACCACTCATGGTCTTACAGGTACCTGTCTTCACGTCCCATAGTCTCACTGTCTTATCATTACTTCCCGATACGATGAACTCTGAATCACTGGATATAGCCACAGCATATACATAACTAGTGTGACCACTCATGGTCTTACAGGTACCTGTCTTGACGTCCCATAGTCTCACCGTCTTATCTCTACTTCCCGATACGATGAACTCTGAATCACTGGATATAGCCACAGCATTTACATAATCTGTGTGACCACTCATGGTCTTACAGGTACCTGTCTTGACGTCCCATAGTCTCACCGTATAATCATAACTTCCCGATACGATGAACTCTGAATCACTGGATATAGCCACAGATCATACATAATCTGTGTGACCACTCATGGTCTTACAGGTACCTGTCTTGACTTCCCATAGTCTCACCGTCTTATCTCTACTTCCCGATACGATGAACTCTGAATCACTGGATATAGCCACAGAATTTACATAATCTGTGTGACCACTCATGGTCTTACAGGTACCTGTCTTGACGTCCCATAGTCTCACTGTCTTATCATTACTTCCCGATACGATGAACTCTGAATAACTGGATATAGCACAGCATATAAATAACTAGTGTGACCACTCATGGTCTTACAGGTACCTGTCTTGACGTCCCATAGTCTCACCGTCTAATCATAACTTGCCGATACGATGAACTCCGAATCACTGGATATAGCCACAGCATATACATAACTAGTGTGACCACTCATGGTCTTACAGGTACCTGTCTTGACGTCCCATAGTCTCACCGTCTAATCATAACTTCCCGATACGATGAACTCCGAATCACTGGATATAGCCACAGAGAATACATAACTAGTGTGACCATCATGGTCTTACAGGTACCTGTCTTGACGTCCCATAGTCTCACCGTATAATCATAACTTCCCGATACAATGAACTCTGAATCACTGGATATAGCCACAGCATATACATAACTAGTGTGACCACTCATGGTCTTACAGGTACCTGTCTTGACGTCCCATAGTCTCACTGTCTTATCATTACTTCCCGATACGATGAACTCCGAATCACTGGATATAGCCACAGAGAATACATAACTAGTGTGACCATCATGGTCTTACAGGTACCTGTCTTGACGTCCCATAGTCTCACCGTATAATCATAACTTCCCGATACGATGAACTCTGAATCACTGGATATAGCCACAGCATATACATAACTAGTGTGACCACTCATGGTCTTACAGGTACCTGTCTTGACGTCCCATAGTCTCACCGTCTAATCATAACTTCCCGATACGATGAACTCCGAATCACTGGATATAGCCACAGAGAATACATAACTAGTGTGACCATCATGGTCTTACAGGTACCTGTCTTGACGTCCCATAGTCTCACCGTATAATCATAACTTCCCGATACGATGAACTCTGAATCACTGGATATAGCCACAGCATATACATAACTAGTGTGACCACTCATGGTCTTACAGGTACCTGTCTTGACGTCCCATAGTCTCACTGTCTTATCATTACTTCCCGATACGATGAACTCTGAATCACTGGATATAGCCACAGATCATACATAACTAGTGTGACCACTCATGGTCTTACAGGTACCTGTCTTCACGTCCCATAGTCTCACTGTCTTATCATTACTTACCGATACGATGAACTCTGAATCACTGGATATAGCCACAGCATATACATAACTAGTGTGACCACTCATGGTCTTACAGGTACCTGTCTTGACGTCCCATAGTCTCACCGTCTTATCTCTACTTTCCGATACGATGAACTCTGAATAACTGGATATAGCCACAGATGATACAGAACTAGTGTGACCACTCATGGTCTTACAGGTACCTGTCTTGACGTCCCATAGTCTCACTGTCTTATCATTACTTCCCGATACGATGAACTCTGAATCACTGGATATAGCACAGCATATAAATAACTAGTGTGACCACTCATGGTCTTACAGGTACCTGTCTTGACGTCCCATAGTCTCACCGTCTAATCATAACTTCACGATACGATGAACTCTGAATCACTGGATATAGCCACAGATCATACATAACTAGTGTGACCACTCATGGTCTTACAGGTACCTGTCTTGACGTCCCATAGTCTCACCGTCTTATCTCTACTTCCCGATACGATGAACTCTGAATCTCTGGATATAGCCATAGCATATTCATAATGTGTGTGACCACTCATGGTCTTACAGGTACCTGTCTTGACGTCCCATAGTCTCACTGTCTTATCATTACTTCCCGATACGATGAACTCTGAATAACTGGATATAGCACAGCATATAAATAACTAGTGTGACCACTCATGGTCTTACAGGTACCTGTCTTGACGTCCCATAGTCTCACCGTCTAATCATAACTTCACGATACGATGAACTCTGAATCACTGGATATAGCCACAGCATATACATAACTAGTGTGACCACTCATTGTCTTACAGGTACCTGTCTTGACGTCCCATAGTCTCACCGTCTAATCATAACTTCCCGATACGATGAACTCCGAATCACTGGATATAGCCACAGAGAATACATAACTAGTGTGACCATCATGGTCTTACAGGTACCTGTCTTGACGTCCCATAGTCTCACCGTATAATCATAACTTCCCGATACGATGAACTCTGAATCACTGGATATAGCAACAGCATTTACATAATCTGTGTGACCACTCATGGTCTTACAGGTACCTGTCTTGACGTCCCATAGTCTCACCGTCTTATCTCTACTTCCCGATACGATGAACTCTGAATCACTGGATATAGCCACAGCATATACATAACTAGTGTGACCACTCATGGTCTTACAGGTACCTGTCTTGACGTCCCATAGTCTCACCGTCTTATCTCTACTTCCCGATACGATGAACTCTGAATCTCTGGATATAGCCATAGCATATTCATAATGTGTGTGACCACTCATGGTCTTACAGGTACCTGTCTTGACGTCCCATAGTCTCACCGAATAATAATGACTTCCCGATACGATGAACTCTGAGTCACTGGATATAGCCACAGATAATACATAATCTGTGTGACCACTCATTGTCTTACAGGTACCTGTCTTGACGTCCCATAGTCTCACTGTCTTATCACTACTTCCCGATACGATGAACTCTGAATCACTGGATATAGCCACAGAATTTACATAATCTGTGTGACCACTCATGGTCTTACAGGTACCTGTCTTGACGTCCCATAGTCTCACCGTATAATCATAACTTCCCGATACGATGAACTCTGAATAACTGGATATAGCACAGCATATACATAACTAGTGTGATCACTCATGGTCTTACAGGTACCTGTCTTGACGTCCCATAGTCTCACTGTCTTATCATAACTTCCCGATACGATGAACTCCGAATCACTGGATATAGCCACAGCATATACATAACTAGTGTGACCACTCATGGTCTTACAGGTACCTGTCTTGACGTCCCATAGTCTCACCGTCTAATCATAACTTCCCGATACGATGAACTCCGAATCACTGGATATAGCCACAGAGAATACATAACTAGTGTGACCACTCATGGTCTTACAGGTACCTGTCTTGACGTCCCATAGTCTCACCGTCTAATCTGCACTTCCCGATACGATGAACTCTGAATCACTGGATATAGCCACAGCATATACATAACTAGTGTGACCACTCATGGTCTTACAGGTACCTGTCTTGACGTCCCATAGTCTCACTGTCTTATCATAACTTCCCGATACGATGAACTCTGAGTCACTGGATATAGCCACAGCATATACATAACTAGTGTGACCACTCATGGTCTTACAGGTACCTGTCTTGACGTCCCATAGTCTCACCGTATAATCTGCACTTCCCGATACGATGAACTCTGAATCACTGGATATAGCCAAAATCATACATAACTAGTGTGACCACTCATGGTCTTACAGGTACCTGTCTTGACGTCCCATAGTCTCACCGTACAATCATAACTTCCCGATACGATGAACTCTGAATCACTGGATATAGCCAAGATCATACAGAACTAGTGTGACCACTCATGGTCTTACAGGTACCTGTCTTCACGTCCCATAGTCTCACTGTCTTATCATAACTTCCCGATACGATGAACTCTGAATCACTGGATATAGCCACAGCATATACATAACTAGTGTGACCACTCATGGTCTTACAGGTACCTGTCTTGACGTCCCATAGTCTCACCGTCTTATCTCTACTTCCCGATACGATGAACTCTGAATAACTGGATATAGCCACAGCATATACATAACTAGTGTGACCACTCATGGTCTTACAGGTACCTGTCTTCACGTCCCATAGTCTCACCGTCTAATCTGCACTTCCCGATACGATGAACTCTGAATCACTGGATATAGCCACAGAATTTACATAATCTGTGTGACCACTCATGGTCTTACAGGTACCTGTCTTGACGTCCCATAGTCTCACCGTATAATCATAACTTCCCGATACGATGAACTCTGAATAACTGGATATAGCACAGCATATACATAACTAGTGTGATCACTCATGGTCTTACAGGTACCTGTCTTGACGTCCCATAGTCTCACTGTCTTATCATTACTTCCCGATACGATGAACTCCGAATCACTGGATATAGCCACAGAGAATACATAAATAGTGTGACCATCATGGTCTTACAGGTACCTGTCTTGACGTCCCATAGTCTCACCGTAGAATCATGACTTCCCGATACGATGAACTCTGAATCACTGGATATAGCCACAGCATATACATAACTAGTGTGACCACTCATGGTCTTACAGGTACCTGTCTTGACGTCCCATAGTCTCACCGTCTTATCTCTACTTCCCGATACGATGAACTCTGAATCACTGGATATAGCCACAGATGATACAGAACTAGTGTGACCACTCATGGTCTTACAGGTACCTGTCTTGACGTCCCATAGTCTCACTGTCTTATCATTACTTCCCGATACGATGAACTCTGAATCACTGGATATAGCCACAGATCATACATAACTAGTGTGACCACTCATGGTCTTACAGGTACCTGTCTTGACGTCCCATAGTCTCACTGTCTTATCATTACTTCCCGATACGATGAACTCTGAATCACTGGATATAGCCACAGAGAATACATAACTTGTGTGACCACTCATGGTCTTACAGGTACCTGTCTTGACGTCCCATAGTCTCACCGTCTTATCATTACTTCCCGATACGATGAACTCTGAATAACTGGATATAGCCACAGATGATACAGAACTAGTGTGACCACTCATGGTCTTACAGGTACCTGTCTTGACGTCCCATAGTCTCACTGTCTTATCATTACTTCCCGATACGATGAACTCTGAATCACTGGATATAGCCACAGATCATACATAACTAGTGTGACCACTCATGGTCTTACAGGTACCTGTCTTGACGTCCCATAGTCTCACTGTCTTATCATTACTTCCCGATACGATGAACTCTGAATCACTGGATATAGCCACAGAGAATACATAACTTGTGTGACCACTCATGGTCTTACAGGTACCTGTCTTGACGTCCCATAGTCTCACCGTCTTATCTCTACTTCCCTATACGATGAACTCTGAATAACTGGATATAGCCACAGATCATACATAACTAGTGTGACCACTCATGGTCTTACAGGTACCTGTCTTGACGTCCCATAGTCTCACCGTATAATCATAACTTCCCGATACGATGAACTCTGAATCTCTGGATATAGCCATAGCATATTCATAATGTGTGTGACCACTCATGGTCTTACAGGTACCTGTCTTGACGTCCCATAGTCTCACCGTCTTATCTCTACTTCCCGATACGATGAACTCTGAATCACTGGATATAGCCACAGCATATACATAACTAGTGTGACCACTCATGGTCTTACAGGTACCTGTCTTGACGTCCCATAGTCTCACCGTATAATCATAACTTCCCGATACGATGAACTCTGAATCACTGGATATAGCCACAGAATTTACATAATCTGTGTGACCACTCATGGTCTTACAGGTACCTGTCTTCACGTCCCATAGTCTCACTGTCTTATCATAACTTCCCGATACGATGAACTCTGAATCACTGGATATAGCCACAGCATATACATAACTAGTGTGACCACTCATGGTCTTACAGGTACCTGTCTTCACGTCCCATAGTCTCACTGTCTTATCATAACTTCCCGATACGATGAACTCTGAATCACTGGATATAGCCACAGAATTTACATAATCAGTGTGACCACTCATGGTCTTACAGGTACCTGTCTTCACGTCCCATAGTCTCACTGTCTTATCATAACTTCCCGATACGATGAACTCTGAATCACTGGATATAGCCACAGCATATACATAACTAGTGTGACCACTCATGGTCTTACAGGTACCTGTCTTGACGTCCCATAGTCTCACTGTCTTATCATTACTTCCCGATACGATGAACTCTGAATCACTGGATATAGCCACAGATCATACATAACTAGTGTGACCACTCATGGTCTTACAGGTACCTGTCTTGACGTCCCATAGTCTCACCGTATAATCATAACTTCCCGATACGATGAACTCTGAATCACTGGATATAGCAACAGCATTTACATAATCTGTGTGACCACTCATGGTCTTACAGGTACCTGTCTTGACGTCCCATAGTCTCACCGTCTAATCTGCACTTCCCGATACGATGAACTCTGAATCACTGGATATAGCCACAGCATATACATAACTAGTGTGACCACTCATGGTCTTACAGGTACCTGTCTTGACGTCCCATAGTCTCACTGTCTTATCATTACTTCCCGATACGATGAACTCTGAATAACTGGATATAGCCACAGATGATACAGAACTAGTGTGACCACTCATGGTCTTACAGGTACCTGTCTTGACGTCCCATAGTCTCACCGTATAATCATAACTTCCCGATACGATGAACTCTGAATCTCTGGATATAGCCATAGCATATTCATAATGTGTGTGACCACTCATGGTCTTACAGGTACCTGTCTTGACGTCCCATAGTCTCACCGTCTTATCTCTACTTCCCGATACGATGAACTCTGAATAACTGGATATAGCACAGCATATACATAACTAGTGTGATCACTCATGGTCTTACAGGTACCTGTCTTGACGTCCCATAGTCTCACTGTCTTATCATTACTTCCCGATACGATGAACTCCGAATCACTGGATATAGCCACAGAGAATACATAAATAGTGTGACCATCATGGTCTTACAGGTACCTGTCTTGACGTCCCATAGTCTCACCGTAGAATCATGACTTCCCGATACGATGAACTCTGAATCACTGGATATAGCCACAGAGAATACATAACTAGTGTGACCACTCATGGTCTTACAGGTACCTGTCTTGACGTCCCATAGTCTCACCGTAGAATCATGACTTCCCGATACGATGAACTCTGAATCACTGGATATAGCCACAGAGAATACATAACTAGTGTGACCACTCATGGTCTTACAGGTACCTGTCTTGACGTCCCATAGTCTCACCGTCTAATCTGCACTTCCCGATACGATGAACTCTGAATCACTGGATATAGCCACAGATCATACATAATCTGTGTGACCACTCATGGTCTTACAGGTACCTGTCTTGACGTCCCATAGTCTCACTGTCTTATCATAACTTCCCGATACGATGAACTCTGAGTCACTGGATATAGCCACAGCATATACATAACTAGTGTGACCACTCATGGTCTTACAGGTACCTGTCTTGACGTCCCATAGTCTCACCGTATAATCTGCACTTCCCGATACGATGAACTCTGAATCACTGGATATAGCCACAGATCATACATAACTAGTGTGACCACTCATGGTCTTACAGGTACCTGTCTTGACGTCCCATAGTCTCACCGTCTTATCTGCACTTTCCGATACGATGAACTCTGAGTCACTGGATATAGCCACAGATAATACATAACTAGTGTGACCACTCATGGTCTTACAGGTACCTGTCTTGACGTCCCATAGTCTAACCGTCTTATCATCACTTCCCGATACGATGAACTCTGAATCACTGTATATAGCCACAGATAATACAGAACTAGTGTGACCACTCATGGTCTTACAGGTACCTGTCTTGACGTCCCATAGTCTCACCGTCTTATCATCACTTCCCGATACGATGAACTCTGAATCACTGGATATAGCTACTGCATATACAACACTAGTGTGACCACTCATGGTCTTTCAGGTACCTGTCTTGACGTCCCATAGTCTCACCGTCTTATCTCTACTTCCCGATACGATGAACTCCGAATCACTGGATATAGCCACAGAGAATACATAACTAGTGTGACCATCATGGTCTTACAGGTACCTGTCTTGACGTTCCATAGTCTCACCGTATAATCATAACTTCCCGATACGATGAACTCTGAATCACTGGATATAGCCACAGATAATAAAGAACTAGTGTGACCACTCATGGTCTTACAGGTACCTGTCTTGACGTCCCATAGTCTCACCGTACAATCATAACTTCCCGATACGATGAACTCTGAATCACTGGATATTTCCACAGATCATACATAACTAGTGTGACCACTCATGGTCTTACAGGTACCTGTCTTGACGTCCCATAGTCTCACCGTATAATCATAACTTCCCGATACGATGAACTCTGAATCTCTGGATATAGCCATAGCATATTCATAATGTGTGTGACCACTCATGGTCTTACAGGTACCTGTCTTGACGTCCCATAGTCTCACCGTCTTATCTCTACTTCCCGATACGATGAACTCTGAGTCACTGGATATAGCCACAGCATATACATAACTAGTGTGACCACTCATGGTCTTACAGGTACCTGTCTTGACGTCCCATAGTCTCACCGTATAATCATAACTTCCCGATACGATGAACTCTGAATCACTGGATATAGCCACAGCAGATACATAACTAGTGTGACCACTCATGGTCTTACAGGTACCTGTCTTGACGTCCCATAGTCTCACCGTCTAATCATAACTTCCCGATACGATGAACTCCGAATCACTGGATATAGCCACAGAGAATACATAACTAGTGTGACCATCATGGTCTTACAGGTACCTGTCTTGACGTCCCATAGTCTCACCGTATAATCATAACTTCCCGATACGATGAACTCTGAATCACTGGATATAGCCACAGCATATACATAACTAGTGTGACCACTCATGGTCTTACAGGTACCTGTCTTGACGTCCCATAGTCTCACTGTCTTATCATTACTTCCCGATACGATGAACTCTGAATCACTGGATATAGCCACAGATAATACATAACTAGTGTGACCATCATGGTCTTACAGGTACCTGTCTTGACGTCCCATAGTCTCACCGTATAATCATGACTTCCCGATACGATGAACTCCGAATCACTGGATATAGCCACAGATCATACATAACTAGTGTGACCATCATGGTCTTACAGGTACCTGTCTTGACGTCCCATAGTCTCACCGTATAATCATAACTTCCCGATACGATGAACTCTGAATCACTGGATATAGCCACAGCATATACATAATGTGTGTGACCACTCATGGTCTTACAGGTACCTGTCTTGACGTCCCATAGTCTCACTGTCTTATCATAACTTCCCGATACGATGAACTCTGAATCACTGGATATAGCCACAGCATATACATAATGTGTGTGACCACTCATGGTCTTACAGGTACCTGTCTTGACGTCCCATAGTCTCACTGTCTTATCATAACTTCCCGATACGATGAACTCTGAATCACTGGATATAGCCACAGCATATACATAACTAGTGTGACCACTCATGGTCTTACAGGTACCTGTCTTGACGTCCCATAGTCTCACCGTCTTATCTCTACTTCCCGATACGATGAACTCTGAATCACTGGATATAGCCACAGCATATACATAACTAGTGTGACCACTCATGGTCTTACAGGTACCTGTCTTGACGTCCCATAGTCTCACTGTCTTATCATTACTTCCCGATACGATGAACTCTGAATCACTGGATATAGCCACAGATAATACATAACTAGTGTGACCATCATGGTCTTACAGGTACCTGTCTTGACGTCCCATAGTCTCACCGTATAATCATGACTTCCCGATACGATGAACTCCGAATCACTGGATATAGCCACAGATCATACATAACTAGTGTGACCATCATGGTCTTACAGGTACCTGTCTTGACGTCCCATAGTCTCACCGTATAATCATAACTTCCCGATACGATGAACTCTGAATCACTGGATATAGCCACAGCATATACATAATGTGTGTGACCACTCATGGTCTTACAGGTACCTGTCTTCACGTCCCATAGTCTCACTGTCTTATCATAACTTCCCGATACGATGAACTCTGAATAACTGGATATAGCCACAGCATATACATAACTAGTGTGACCACTCATGGTCTTACAGGTACCTGTCTTGACGTCCCATAGTCTCACTGTCTTATCATAACTTCCCGATACGATGAACTCTGAATCACTGGATATAGCCACAGCATATACATAACTAGTGTGACCACTCATGGTCTTACAGGTACCTGTCTTGACGTCCCATAGTCTCACCGTCTTATCTCTACTTCCCGATACGATGAACTCTGAATCACTGGATATAGCCACAGCATATACATAACTAGTGTGACCACTCATGGTCTTACAGGTACCTGTCTTGACGTCCCATAGTCTCACCGTATAATCATTACTTCCCGATACGATGAACTCTGAATCACTGGATATAGCCACAGATAATACATAACTAGTGTGACCATCATGGTCTTACAGGTACCTGTCTTGACGTCCCATAGTCTCACCGTCTAATCTGCACTTCCCGATACGATGAACTCTGAATAACTGGATATAGCCACAGATCATACATAACTAGTGTGACCACTCATGGTCTTACAGGTACCTGTCTTGACGTCCCATAGTCTCACCGTCTTATCTCTACTTCCCGATACGATGAACTCTGAATCTCTGGATATAGCCATAGCATATACAGAATTAGTGTGACCACTCATGGTCTTACAGGTACCTGTCTTGACGTCCCATAGTCTCACCGTATTATCTGAACTTCCCGATACGATGAACTCTGAATCACTGTATATAGCTACTGCATATACATAACTAGTGTGACCACTCATGGTCTTACAGGTACCTGTCTTGACGTCCCATAGTCTAACCGTCTTATCATCACTTCCCGATACGATGAACTCTGAATCACTGTATATAGCCACAGATAATACAGAACTAGTGTGACCACTCATGGTCTTACAGGTACCTGTCTTGACGTCCCATAGTCTCACCGTATAATCTGCACTTCCCGATACGATGAACTCCGAATCACTGGATATATCCACAGATCATACATAACTAGTGTGACCACTCATGGTCTTACAGGTACCTGTCTTGACGTCCCATAGTCTCACTGTCTTATCATTACTTCCCGATACGATGAACTCTGAATCACTGGATATAGCCACAGAGAATACATAACTTGTGTGACCACTCATGGTCTTACAGGTACCTGTCTTGACGTCCCATAGTCTCACCGTCTTATCTCTACTTCCCGATACGATGAACTCTGAGTCACTGGATATAGCCACAGCATATACATAACTAGTGTGACCACTCATGGTCTTACAGGTACCTGTCTTGACGTCCCATAGTCTCACCGTATAATCATAACTTCCCGATACGATGAACTCTGAATAACTGGATATAGCCACAGAGAATACATAACTAGTGTGACCATCATGGTCTTACAGGTACCTGTCTTGACGTCCCATAGTCTCACCGTCTAATCTGCACTTCCCGATACGATGAACTCTGAATAACTGGATATAGCCACAGATCATACATAACTAGTGTGACCACTCATGGTCTTACAGGTACCTGTCTTGACGTCCCATAGTCTCACCGTCTTATCTCTACTTCCCGATACGATGAACTCTGAATCTCTGGATATAGCCATAGCATATACATAATGTGTGTGACCACTCATGGTCTTACAGGTACCTGTCTTGACGTCCCATAGTCTCACCGTCTTATCTGCACTTCCCGATACGATGAACTCTGAATCACTGGATATAGCCACAGATCATACAGAACTAGTGTGACCACTCATGGTCTTACAGGTACCTGTCTTGACGTCCCATAGTCTCACCGAATAATAATGACTTCCCGATACGATGAACTCTGAATCACTGGATATAGCCACAGCATATACATAACTAGTGTGACCACTCATGGTCTTACAGGTACCTGTCTTGACGTCCCATAGTCTCACCGTATAATCATAACTTCCCGATACGATGAACTCTGAATCACTGGATATAGCCACAGCATATACATAACTAGTGTGACCACTCATGGTCTTACAGGTACCTGTCTTGACGTCCCATAGTCTAACCGTCTTATCATCACTTCCAGATTCGATGAACTCTGAATCACTGGATATAGCCACAGATCATACATAACTAGTGTGACCACTCATGGTCTTACAGGTACCTGTCTTGACGTTCCATAGTCTCACCGTATAATCATAACTTCCCGATACGATGAACTCTGAATCACTGGATATAGCCACAGCATATACATAACTAGTGTGACCACTCATGGTCTTACAGGTACCTGTCTTGACGTCCCATAGTCTCACCGTCTAATCTGCACTTCCCGATACGATGAACTCTGAATCACTGGATATAGCCACAGCATATACATAACTAGTGTGACCACTCATGGTCTTACAGGTACCTGTCTTGACGTCCCATAGTCTCACCGTCTTATCATCACTTCCCGATACGATGAACTCTGAATCACTGGATATATCCACAGATCATACACAACTAGTGTGACCACTCATGGTCTTACAGGTACCTGTCTTGACGTTCCATAGTCTCACCGTCTTATCATCACTTCCCGATACGATGAACTCTGAATCACTGGATATAGCCACAGATCATACAGAATTAGTGTGACCACTCATGGTCTTACAGGTACCTGTCTTGACGTCCCATAGTCTCACCGTATTATCTGAACTTCCCGATACGATGAACTCTGAATCACTGTATATAGCTACTGCATATACATAACTAGTGTGACCACTCATGGTCTTACAGGTACCTGTCTTGACGTCCCATAGTCTAACCGTCTTATCATCACTTCCCGATACGATGAACTCTGAATCACTGTATATAGCCACAGATAATACAGAACTAGTGTGACCACTCATGGTCTTACAGGTACCTGTCTTGACGTCCCATAGTCTCACCGTCTTATCATCACTTCCCGATACGATGAACTCTGAATCACTGGATATAGCTACTGCATATACAACACTAGTGTGACCACTCATGGTCTTTCAGGTACCTGTCTTGACGTCCCATAGTCTCACCGTCTTATCTCTACTTCCCGATACGATGAACTCCGAATCACTGGATATAGCCACAGAGAATACATAACTTGTGTGACCACTCATGGTCTTACAGGTACCTGTCTTGACGTCCCATAGTCTCACCGTCTTATCTCTACTTCCCGATACGATGAACTCTGAATCACTGGATATATCCACAGATCATACATAACTAGTGTGACCACTCATGGTCTTACAGGTACCTGTCTTGACGTCCCATAGTCTCACCGTACAATCATAACTTCCCGATACGATGAACTCTGAATCACTGGATATATCCACAGATCATACATAACTAGTGTGACCACTCATGGTCTTACAGGTACCTGTCTTGACGTACCATAGTCTTACCTTCTTATCTGCACTTCCCGATACGATGAACTCTGAATCACTGGATATATCCACAGATCATACATAACTAGTGTGACCACTCATGGTCTTACAGGTACCTGTCTTGACGTCCCATAGTCTCACCGTATAATCATAACTTCCCGATACGATGAACTCTGAATCACTGGATATATCCACAGATCATACATAACTAGTGTGACCACTCATGGTCTTACAGGTACCTGTCTTGACGTCCCATAGTCTCACCGTATAATCTGCACTTCCCGATACGATGAACTCCGAATCACTGGATATATCCACAGATCATACATAACTAGTGTGACCACTCATGGTCTTACAGGTACCTGTCTTGACGTCCCATAGTCTCACTGTCTTATCATTACTTCCCGATACGATGAACTCTGAATCACTGGATATAGCCACAGCATATACATAACTAGTGTGACCACTCATGGTCTTACAGGTACCTGTCTTGACGTCCCATAGTCTCACTGTCTTATCATTACTTCCCGATACGATGAACTCTGAATAACTGGATATAGCCACATCATATACATAATGTGTGTGACCACTCATGGTCTTACAGGTACCTGTCTTGACGTCCCATAGTCTCACCGTCTAATCATAACTTCACGATACGATGAACTCTGAATCACTGGATATAGCCACAGCAGATACATAACTAGTGTGACCACTCATTGTCTTACAGGTACCTGTCTTGACGTCCCATAGTCTCACCGTCTTATCTCTACTTCCCGATACGATGAACTCTGAATCACTGGATATAGCCACAGCATATACATAACTAGTGTGACCACTCATGGTCTTACAGGTACCTGTCTTGACGTCCCATAGTCTCACTGTCTTATCATTACTTCCCGATACGATGAACTCTGAATAACTGGATATAGCCACATCATATACATAATGTGTGTGACCACTCATGGTCTTACAGGTACCTGTCTTCACGTCCCATAGTCTCACCGTACAATCATAACTTCCCGATACGATGAACTCTGAATCACTGGATATAGCCACAGATAATACATAATCTGTGTGACCACTCATTGTCTTACAGGTACCTGTCTTGACGTCCCATAGTCTCACCGTCTTATCTCTACTTCCCGATACGATGAACTCTGAATCACTGGATATAGCCACAGCATATACATAACTAGTGTGACCACTCATGGTCTTACAGGTACCTGTCTTGACGTCCCATAGTCTCACTGTCTAATCATTACTTCCCGATACGATGAACTCTGAATCACTGGATATAGCCACATCATATACATAATGTGTGTGACCACTCATGGTCTTACAGGTACCTGTCTTGACGTCCCATAGTCTCACCGTCTTATCTCTACTTCCCGAAACGATGAACTCTGAATCTCTGGATATAGCCATAGCATATTCATAATGTGTGTGACCACTCATGGTCTTACAGGTACCTGTCTTGACGTCCCATAGTCTCACTGTCTTATCATTACTTCCCGATACGATGAACTCTGAATCACTGGATATAGCCACAGCATATACATAACTAGTGTGACCACTCATGGTCTTACAGGTACCTGTCTTGACGTCCCATAGTCTCACTGTCTTATCATTACTTCCCGATACGATGAACTCTGAATAACTGGATATAGCCACATCATATACATAATGTGTGTGACCACTCATGGTCTTACAGGTACCTGTCTTGACGTCCCATAGTCTCACTGTCTTATCATTACTTCCCGATACGATGAACTCTGAATCACTGGATATAGCCACAGCATATACATAACTAGTGTGACCACTCATGGTCTTACAGGTACCTGTCTTGACGTCCCATAGTCTCACTGTCTTATCATTACTTCCCGATACGATGAACTCTGAATAACTGGATATAGCCACAGCATTTACATAATCTGTGTGACCACTCATTGTCTTACAGGTACCTGTCTTGACGTCCCATAGTCTCACCGTCTAATCTGCACTTCCCGATACGATGAACTCTGAATCACTGGATATAGCCACAGCATATACATAACTAGTGTGACCACTCATGGTCTTACAGGTACCTGTCTTGACGTCCCATAGTCTCACCGTATAATCATAACTTCCCGATACGATGAACTCTGAATCACTGGATATAGCAACAGCATTTACATAATCTGTGTGACCACTCATGGTCTTACAGGTACCTGTCTTGACGTTCCATATTCTCACCGTCTTATCTCTACTTCCCGATACGATGAACTCTGAATCACTGGATATAGCCACAGATCATACATAACTAGTGTGACCACTCATGGTCTTACAGGTACCTGTCTTGACGTCCCATAGTCTCACCGTCTAATCTGCACTTCCCGATACGATGAACTCTGAATCACTGGATATAGCCACAGATAATACATAATCTGTGTGACCACTCATTGTCTTACAGGTACCTGTCTTGACGTTCCATAGTCTCACCGAATAATAATGACTTCCCGATACGATGAACTCTGAGTCACTGGATATAGCCACAGATAATACATAACTAGTGTGACCACTCATGGTCTTACAGGTACCTGTCTTGACGTCCCATAGTCTCACCGTCTTATCATAACTTCCCGATACGATGAACACTGAATCACTGGATATAGCCACAGATAATACATAACTAGTGTGATCGCTCATGGTCTTACAGGTACCTGTCTTGACGTCCCATAGTCTCACCGTCTTATCTGCACTTCCCGATACGATGAACTCTGAGTCACTGGATATAGCCACAGATAATACATAACTAGTGTGACCACTCATGGTCTTACAGGTACCTGTCTTGACGTCCCATAGTCTCACCGTCTTATCATAACTTCCCGATACGATGAACACTGAATCACTGGATATAGCCACAGATAATACATAACTAGTGTGATCGCTCATGGTCTTACAGGTACCTGTCTTGACGTCCCATAGTCTCACCGTCTTATCTGCACTTCCCGATACGATGAACTCTGAGTCACTGGATATAGCCACAGCATATACATAACTAGTGTGACCACTCATGGTCTTACAGGTACCTGTCTTGACGTCCCATAGTCTCACCGTCTTATCATAACTTCCCGATACGATGAACACTGAATCACTGGATATAGCCACAGATAATACATAACTAGTGTGATCGCTCATGGTCTTACAGGTACCTGTCTTGACGTCCCATAGTCTCACCGTCTTATCTCTACTTCCCGATACGATGAACTCTGAGTCACTGGATATAGCCACAGCATATACATAACTAGTGTGACCACTCATGGTCTTACAGGTACCTGTCTTGACGTCCCATAGTCTCACCGTCTTATCATAACTTCCCGATACGATGAACACTGAATCACTGGATATAGCCACAGATAATACATAACTAGTGTGATCGCTCATGGTCTTACAGGTACCTGTCTTGACGTCCCATAGTCTCACTGTCTTATCATTACTTCCCGATACGATGAACTCTGAATAACTGGATATAGCCACATCATATACATAATGTGTGTGACCACTCATGGTCTTACAGGTACCTGTCTTCACGTCCCATAGTCTCACCGTACAATCATAACTTCCCGATACGATGAACTCTGAATCACTGGATATAGCCACAGATAATACATAATCTGTGTGACCACTCATTGTCTTACAGGTACCTGTCTTGACGTCCCATAGTCTCACCGTCTTATCTCTACTTCCCGATACGATGAACTCTGAATCACTGGATATAGCCACAGCATATACATAACTAGTGTGACCACTCATGGTCTTACAGGTACCTGTCTTGACGTCCCCTAGACTCACCGTCTAATCATGACTTCCCGATACGATGAACTCTGAATCACTGGATATAGCCACAGCATATAAATAACTAGTGTGATCACTCATGGTCTTACAGGTACCTGTCTTGACGTCCCATAGTCTCACCGTCTTATCTCTACTTCCCGATACGATGAACTCTGAGTCACTGGATATAGCCATAGCATATTCATAATGTGTGTGACCACTCATGGTCTTACAGGTACCTGTCTTGACGTCCCATAGTCTCACCGTCTTATCTCTACTTCCCGATACGATGAACTCTGAATCACTGGATATAGCCACAGGATATACATAACTAGTGTGACCACTCATTGTCTTACAGGTACCTGTCTTGACGTCCCATAGTCTCACCGTATAATCTGCACTTCCCGATACGATGAACTCTGAGTCACTGGATATAGCCAAGATCATACAGAACTAGTGTGACCACTCATGGTCTTACAGGTACCTGTCTTGACGTCCCATAGTCTTACCGTATAATCTGCACTTCCCGATACGATGAACTCTGAATCACTGGATATAGCCAAGATCATACATAACTAGTGTGACCACTCATGGTCTTACAGGTACCTGTCTTGACGTCCCATAGTCTCACTGTCTAATCATTACTTCCCGATACGATGAACTCTGAATCACTGGATATAGCCAAGATCATACAGAACTAGTGTGACCACTCATGGTCTTACAGGTACCTGTCTTGACGTCCCATAGTCTTACCGTATAATCTGCACTTCCCGATACGATGAACTCTGAATCACTGGATATAGCCACAGCATATACATAACTAGTGTGACCACTCATGGTCTTACAGGTACCTGTCTTGACGTCCCATAGTCTCACTGTCTAATCATTACTTCCCGATACGATGAACTCTGAATCACTGGATATAGCCACAGCATATACATAACTAGTGTGACCACTCATGGTCTTACAGGTACCTGTCTTGACGTCCCATAGTCTCACCGTATAATCTGCACTTCCCGATACGATGAACTCTGAGTCACTGGATATAGCCACAGATAATACATAACTAGTGTGATCACTCATGGTCTTACAGGTACCTGTCTTGACGTCCCATAGTCTCACCGTATAATCTGCACTTCCCGATACGATGAACTCTGAGTCACTGGATATAGCCACAGATGATACTTAATCTGTGCGACCACTCATGGTCTTACAGGTACCTGTCTTGACGTCCCATAGTCTTACCGTATAATCATAACTTCCCGATACGATGAACTCTGAATCACTGGATATAGCCACAGCATATAAATAACTAGTGTGATCACTCATGGTCTTACAGCTACCTGTCTTGACGTCCCATAGTCTCACCGTCTTATCATAACTTCCCGATACGATGAACTCTGAGTCACTGGATATAGCCACAGATCATACAGAATAAGTGTGACCACTCATGGTCTTACAGGTACCTGTCTTGACGTCCCATAGTCTCACCGTCTTATCATAACTTCCCGATACGATGAACTCTGAATCACTGGATATAGCCACAGATAATACATAACTAGTGTGATCGCTCATGGTCTTACAGGTACCTGTCTTGACGTCCCATAGTCTCACCGTCTTATCTGCACTTCCCGATACGATGAACTCTGAGTCACTGGATATAGCCAAGATCATACATAACTAGTGTGACCACTCGTGGTCTTACAGGTACCTGTCTTGACGTCCCATAGTCTCACCGTCTTATCTCTACTTCCCGATACGATGAACTCTGAATCTCTGGATATAGCCACAGATGATACTTAATCTGTGCGACCACTCATGGTCTTACAGGTACCTGTCTTGACGTCCCATAGTCTCACCGTCTTATCATAACTTCCCGATACGATGAACTCTGAATCACTGGATATATCCACAGATCATACATAACTAGTGTGACCACTCATGGTCTTACAGGTACCTGTCTTGACGTCCCATAGTCTCACCGTCTTATCATCACTTCCCGATACGATGAACTCTGAATCACTGGATATAGCCACAGAATATACATAACTAGTGTGACCACTCATGGTCTTACAGGTACCTGTCTTGACGTCCCATAGTCTCACCGTCTTATCATAACTTCCCGATACGATGAACTCTGAATAACTGGATATAGCCACAGATAATACATAACTAGTGTGACCACTCATGGTCTTACAGGTACCTGTCTTGACGTCCCATAGTCTCACCGTCTTATCTCTACTTCCCTCTACGATGAACTCTGAGTCACTGGATATAGCCACAGATAATACATAACTAGTGTGACCACTCATGGTCTTACAGGTACCTGTCTTGACGTCCCATAGTCTCACCGTATGATAATGACTTCCCGATACGATGAACTCTGAATCACTGGATATAGCCAAGATCATACATAACTAGTGTGACCACTCATGGTCTTACAGGTACCTGTCTTGACGTCCCATAGTCTCACCGTCTTATCTCTACTTCCCGATACGATGAACTTTGAATCTCTGGATATAGCCACAGATGATACTTAATCTGTGCGACCACTCATGGTCTTACAGGTACCTGTCTTGACGTACCATAGTCTCACCGTCTTATCATAACTTCCCGATACGATGAACACTGAATCACTGGATATAGCCACAGATAATACATAACTAGTGTGATCGCTCATGGTCTTACAGGTACCTGTCTTGACGTCCCATAGTCTCACCGTCTTATCTGCACTTCCCGATACGATGAACTCTGAGTCACTGGATATAGCCAAGATCATACATAACTAGTGTGACCACTCGTGGTCTTACAGGTACCTGTCTTGACGTCCCATAGTCTCACCGTCTTATCTCTACTTCCCGATACGATGAACTCTGAATCTCTGGATATAGCCACAGATGATACTTAATCTGTGCGACCACTCATGGTCTTACAGGTACCTGTCTTGACGTCCCATAGTCTCACCGTCTAATCATTACTTCCCGATACGATGAACTCTGAATCACTGGATATAGCCACAGATAATACATAATGTGTGTGACCACTCATGGTCTTACAGGTACCTGTCTTGACGTCCCATAGTCTTACCGTCTTATCATAACTTCCCGATACGATGAACTCTGAATCACTGGATATAGCCACAGCATTTACATAATCTGTGTGACCACTCATGGTCTTACAGGTACCTGTCTTGACGTCCCGTAGACTCACCGTCTAATCATGACTTTCCGATACGATGAACTCTGAGTCACTGGATATAGCCACAGATCATACAGAATAAGTGTGACCACTCATGGTCTTACAGGTACCTGTCTTGACGTCCCATAGTCTCACCGTCTAGTCTCTACTTCCCGATACGATGAACTCGCAATCACTGGATATAGCCACAGATGATACATAACTAGTGTGACCACTCATGGTCTTACAGGTACCTGTCTTGACGTCCCATAGTCTCACCGTCTTATCATAACTTCCCGATACGATGAACTCTGAATCACTGGATATAGCCACAGATGATAAAGAACTAGTGTGACCACTCATGGTCTTACAGGTACCTGTCTTGACGTCCCATAGTCTCACCGTCTAATCTGCACTTCCCGATACGATGAACTCTGAATCTCTGGATATAGCCACAGATAATACATAACTAGTGTGACCACTCATGGTCTTACAGGTACCTGTCTTGACGTCCCATAGTCTCACCGTCTAATCTCTACTTCCCGATACGATGAACTCGCAATCACTGGATATAGCCACAGATGATACATAACTAGTGTGACCACTCATGGTCTTACAGGTACCTGTCTTCACGTCCCATAGTCTCACCGTACAATCATAACTTCCCGATACGATGAACTCTGAATCACTGGATATAGCCACAGATGATAAAGAACTAGTGTGACCACTCATGGTCTTACAGGTACCTGTCTTGACGTCCCATAGTCTCACCGTCTAATCTCTACTTCCCGATACGATGAACTCTGAATCACTGGATATAGCCACAGATGATACATAACTAGTGTGACCACTCATGGTCTTACAGGTACCTGTCTTCACGTCCCATAGTCTCACCGTACAATCATAACTTCCCGATACGATGAACTCTGAATCACTGGATATAGCCACAGATGATAAAGAACTAGTGTGACCACTCATGGTCTTACAGGTACCTGTCTTGACGTCCCATAGTCTCACCGTATCATCATCACTTCCCGATACGATGAACTCTGAATCACTGGATATAGCCACAGCATATACAGAACTAGTGTGACCACTCATGGTCTTACAGGTACCTGTCTTGACGTCCCATAGTCTCACCGTCTAATCATGACTTCCCGATACGATGAACTCTGAGTCACTGGATATAGCCACAGCATATACATAACTAGTGTGATCGCTCATGGTCTTACAGGTACCTGTCTTGACGTCCCGTAGTCTCACCGTCTTATCTGCACTTCCCGATACGATGAACTCTGAATCACTGGATATAGCCACAGATCATACAGAATAAGTGTGACCACTCATGGTCTTACAGGTACCTGTCTTGACGTCCCATAGTCTTACCGTATAATCATAACTTCCCGATACGATGAACTCTGAATCACTGGATATAGCCACAGCATATAAATAACTAGTGTGATCACTCATGGTCTTACAGGTACCTGTCTTGACGTCCCATAGTCTCACCGTATAATAATGACTTACCGATACGATGAACTCTGAGTCACTGGATATAGCCACAGCATATACATAACTAGTGTGACCACTCATGGTCTTACAGGTACCTGTCTTGACGTCCCGTAGACTCACCGTCTAATCATGACTTTCCGATACGATGAACTCTGAATCACTGGATATAGCCACAGATAATACATAACTAGTGTGACCACTCATGGTCTTACAGGTACCTGTCTTGACGTCCCATAGTCTCACCGTATTATCTGAACTTCCCGATACGATGAACTCTGAGTCACTGGATATAGCCACAGATAATACATAACTAGTGTGATCGCTCATGGTCTTACAGGTACCTGTCTTGACGTCCCATAGTCTCACCGTCTTATCATAACTTCCCGATACGATGAACTCTGAGTCACTGGATATAGCCACAGATAATACATAACTAGTGTGACCACTCATGGTCTTACAGGTACCTGTCTTGACGTCCCATAGTCTCACCGTCTTATCATAACTTCCCGATACGATGAACACTGAATCACTGGATATAGCCACAGATAATACATAACTAGTGTGACCACTCATGGTCTTACAGGTACCTGTCTTGACGTCCCATAGTCTCACCGTCTTATCATAACTTCCCGATACGATGAACACTGAATCACTGGATATAGCCACAGATAATACATAACTAGTGTGATCGCTCATGGTCTTACAGGTACCTGTCTTGACGTCCCATAGTCTCACCGTCTTATCTGCACTTCCCGATACGATGAACTCTGAATCACTGGATATAGCCACAGATGATAATTAATCTGTGCGACCACTCATGGTCTTACAGGTACCTGTCTTGACGTCCCATAGTCTCACCGTCTTATCATAACTTCCCGATACGATGAACACTGAATCACTGGATATAGCCACAGATAATACATAACTAGTGTGATCGCTCATGGTCTTACAGGTACCTGTCTTGACGTCCCATAGTCTCACCGTCTTATCTGCACTTCCCGATACGATGAACTCTGAGTCACTGGATATAGCCACAGCATATACATAACTAGTGTGACCACTCATGGTCTTACAGGTACCTGTCTTGACGTCCCATAGTCTCACCGTCTAATCATTACTTCCCGATACGATGAACTCTGAATCACTGGATATAGCCACAGATAATACATAATGTGTGTGACCACTCATGGTCTTACAGGTACCTGTCTTGACGTCCCATAGTCTCACCGTCTTATCTCTACTTCCCGATACGATGAACTCTGAGTCACTGGATATAGCCACAGCATATACATAACTAGTGTGACCACTCATGGTCTTACAGGTACCTGTCTTGACGTCCCATAGTCTTACCGTATAATCATAACTTCCCGATACGATGAACTCTGAATCACTGGATATAGCCACAGCATATAAATAACTAGTGTGATCACTCATGGTCTTACAGCTACCTGTCTTGACGTCCCATAGTCTCACCGTATAATAATGACTTACCGATACGATGAACTCTGAGTCACTGGATATAGCCACAGCATATACATAACTAGTGTGACCACTCATGGTCTTACAGGTACCTGTCTTGACGTACCATAGTATCACCGTATCATCATCACTTTCCGATACGATGAACTCTGAATCACTGGATATAGCCACAGATAATACATAACTAGTGTGACCACTCATGGTCTTACAGGTACCTGTCTTGACGTCCCATAGTCTCACCGTATAATCTGCACTTCCCGATACGATGAACTCTGAATCACTGGATATAGCCACAGATGATACTTAATCTGTGAGACCACTCATGGTCTTACAGGTACCTGTCTTGACGTACCATAGTCTTACCTTCTTATCTGCACTTCCCGATACGATGAACTCTGAATCACTGGATATAGCCACAGATAATACATAACTAGTGTGATCGCTCATGGTCTTACAGGTACCTGTCTTGACGTCCCGTAGACTCACCGTCTAATCATGACTTTCCGATACGATGAACTCTGAATCACTGGATATAGCCACAGATGATACTTAATCTGTGCGACCACTCATGGTCTTACAGGTACCTGTCTTCACGTCCCATAGTCTCACCGTATGATAATGACTTCCCGATACGATGAACTCTGAGTCACTGGATATAGCCACAGATAATACATAACTAGTGTGATCACTCATGGTCTTACAGGTACCTGTCTTGACGTCCCATAGTCTCACCGTATAATCTGCACTTCCCGATACGATGAACTCTGAGTCACTGGATATAGCCACAGATGATACTTAATCTGTGCGACCACTCATGGTCTTACAGGTACCTGTCTTGACGTCCCATAGTCTCACCGTATTATCTGCACTTCCCGATACGATGAACTCTGAGTCACTGGATATAGCCACAGATAATACATAACTAGTGATATCGCTCATGGTCTTACAGGTACCTGTCTTGACGTCCCATAGTCTCACCGTATGATCTGCACTTCCCGATACGATGAACTCTGAGTCACTGGATATAGCCACAGATGATACTTAATCTGTGCGACCACTCATGGTCTTACAGGTACCTGTCTTGACGTCCCATAGTCTTACCGTCTTATCATAACTTCCCGATACGATGAACTCTGAATCACTGGATATAGCCACAGATAAACCATAACTAGTGTGACCACTCATGGTCTTACAGGTACCTGTCTTGACGTCCCGTAGACTCACCGTCTAATCATGACTTTCCGATACGATGAACTCTGAATCACTGGATATAGCCACAGATAAACCATAACTAGTGTGACCACTCATGGTCTTACAGGTACCTGTCTTGACGTCCCGTAGACTCACCGTCTAATCATGACTTTCCGATACGATGAACTCTGAGTCACTGGATATAGCCACAGATAATACATAATGTGTGTGACCACTCATGGTCTTACAGGTACCTGTCTTGACGTCCCATAGTCTCACCGTCTTATCTCTACTTCCCGATACGATGAACTCTGAGTCACTGGATATAGCCACAGCATATACATAACTAGTGTGACCACTCATGGTCTTACAGGTACCTGTCTTGACGTCCCATAGTCTTACCGTATAATCATAACTTCCCGATACGATGAACTCTGAATCACTGGATATAGCCACAGATAATACATAACTAGTGTGATCGCTCATGGTCTTACAGGTACCTGTCTTGACGTCCCATAGTCTCACCGTCTTATCTGCACTTCCCGATACGATGAACTCTGAGTCACTGGATATAGCCACAGCATATACATAACTAGTGTGACCACTCATGGTCTTACAGGTACCTGTCTTGACGTACCATAGTATCACCGTATCATCATCACTTTCCGATACGATGAACTCTGAATCACTGGATATAGCCACAGATAATACATAACTAGTGTGACCACTCATGGTCTTACAGGTACCTGTCTTGACGTCCCATAGTCTCACCGTATAATCTGCACTTCCCGATACGATGAACTCTGAATCACTGGATATAGCCACAGATGATACTTAATCTGTGAGACCACTCATGGTCTTACAGGTACCTGTCTTGACGTACCATAGTCTTACCTTCTTATCTGCACTTCCCGATACGATGAACTCTGAATCACTGGATATAGCCACAGATAATACATAACTAGTGTGATCGCTCATGGTCTTACAGGTACCTGTCTTGACGTCCCGTAGACTCACCGTCTAATCATGACTTTCCGATACGATGAACTCTGAGTCACTGGATATAGCCACAGATGATACTTAATCTGTGCGACCACTCATGGTCTTACAGGTACCTGTCTTCACGTCCCATAGTCTCACCGTATGATAATGACTTCCCGATACGATGAACTCTGAGTCACTGGATATAGCCACAGATAATACATAACTAGTGTGATCACTCATGGTCTTACAGGTACCTGTCTTGACGTCCCATAGTCTCACCGTATAATCTGCACTTCCCGATACGATGAACTCTGAGTCACTGGATATAGCCACAGCATATACATAACTAGTGTGACCACTCATGGTCTTACAGGTACCTGTCTTGACGTCCCATAGTCTTACCGTATAATCATAACTTCCCGATACGATGAACTCTGAATCACTGGATATAGCCACAGCATATAAATAACTAGTGTGATCACTCATGGTCTTACAGCTACCTGTCTTGACGTCCCATAGTCTCACCGTATAATAATGACTTACCGATACGATGAACTCTGAGTCACTGGATATAGCCACAGCATATACATAACTAGTGTGACCACTCATGGTCTTACAGGTACCTGTCTTGACGTACCATAGTATCACCGTATCATCATCACTTTCCGATACGATGAACTCTGAATCACTGGATATAGCCACAGATAATACATAACTAGTGTGACCACTCATGGTCTTACAGGTACCTGTCTTGACGTCCCATAGTCTCACCGTATAATCTGCACTTCCCGATACGATGAACTCTGAATCACTGGATATAGCCACAGATGATACTTAATCTGTGAGACCACTCATGGTCTTACAGGTACCTGTCTTGACGTACCATAGTCTTACCTTCTTATCTGCACTTCCCGATACGATGAACTCTGAATCACTGGATATAGCCACAGATAATACATAACTAGTGTGATCACTCATGGTCTTACAGGTACCTGTCTTGACGTCCCATAGTCTCACCGTATAATCTGCACTTCCCGATACGATGAACTCTGAGTCACTGGATATAGCCACAGCATATACATAACTAGTGTGACCACTCATGGTCTTACAGGTACCTGTCTTGACGTCCCATAGTCTCACCGTATGATAATGACTTCCCGATACGATGAACTCTGAGTCACTGGATATAGCCACAGATAATACATAACTAGTGTGATCACTCATGGTCTTACAGGTACCTGTCTTGACGTCCCATAGTCTCACCGTATAATCTGCACTTCCCGATACGATGAACTCTGAGTCACTGGATATAGCCACAGATGATACTTAATCTGTGCGACCACTCATGGTCTTACAGGTACCTGTCTTGACGTCCCATAGTCTCACCGTATTATCTGCACTTCCCGATACGATGAACTCTGAGTCACTGGATATAGCCACAGATAATACATAACTAGTGATATCGCTCATGGTCTTACAGGTACCTGTCTTGACGTCCCATAGTCTCACCGTATAATCTGCACTTCCCGATACGATGAACTCTGAGTCACTGGATATAGCCACAGATGATACTTAATCTGTGCGACCACTCATGGTCTTACAGGTACCTGTCTTGACGTCCCATAGTCTTACCGTCTTATCATAACTTCCCGATACGATGAACTCTGAATCACTGGATATAGCCACAGATAAACCATAACTAGTGTGACCACTCATGGTCTTACAGGTACCTGTCTTGACGTCCCGTAGACTCACCGTCTAATCATGACTTTCCGATACGATGAACTCTGAATCACTGGATATAGCCACAGATAATACATAACTAGTGTGACCACTCATGGTCTTACAGGTACCTGTCTTGACGTCCCATAGTCTCACCGTATAATCTGCACTTCCCGATACGATGAACTCTGAATCACTGGATATAGCCACAGATGATACTTAATCTGTGAGACCACTCATGGTCTTACAGGTACCTGTCTTGACGTACCATAGTCTTACCTTCTTATCTGCACTTCCCGATACGATGAACTCTGAATCACTGGATATAGCCACAGATAATACATAACTAGTGTGATCGCTCATGGTCTTACAGGTACCTGTCTTGACGTCCCGTAGACTCACCGTCTAATCATGACTTTCCGATACGATGAACTCTGAGTCACTGGATATAGCCACAGATGATACTTAATCTGTGCGACCACTCATGGTCTTACAGGTACCTGTCTTCACGTCCCATAGTCTCACCGTATGATAATGACTTCCCGATACGATGAACTCTGAGTCACTGGATATAGCCACAGATAATACATAACTAGTGTGATCACTCATGGTCTTACAGGTACCTGTCTTGACGTCCCATAGTCTCACCGTATAATCTGCACTTCCCGATACGATGAACTCTGAGTCACTGGATATAGCCACAGCATATACATAACTAGTGTGACCACTCATGGTCTTACAGGTACCTGTCTTGACGTCCCATAGTCTTACCGTATAATCATAACTTCCCGATACGATGAACTCTGAATCACTGGATATAGCCACAGCATATAAATAACTAGTGTGATCACTCATGGTCTTACAGCTACCTGTCTTGACGTCCCATAGTCTCACCGTATAATAATGACTTACCGATACGATGAACTCTGAGTCACTGGATATAGCCACAGCATATACATAACTAGTGTGACCACTCATGGTCTTACAGGTACCTGTCTTGACGTACCATAGTATCACCGTATCATCATCACTTTCCGATACGATGAACTCTGAATCACTGGATATAGCCACAGATAATACATAACTAGTGTGACCACTCATGGTCTTACAGGTACCTGTCTTGACGTCCCATAGTCTCACCGTATAATCTGCACTTCCCGATACGATGAACTCTGAATCACTGGATATAGCCACAGATGATACTTAATCTGTGAGACCACTCATGGTCTTACAGGTACCTGTCTTGACGTACCATAGTCTTACCTTCTTATCTGCACTTCCCGATACGATGAACTCTGAATCACTGGATATAGCCACAGATAATACATAACTAGTGTGATCACTCATGGTCTTACAGGTACCTGTCTTGACGTCCCATAGTCTCACCGTATAATCTGCACTTCCCGATACGATGAACTCTGAGTCACTGGATATAGCCACAGCATATACATAACTAGTGTGACCACTCATGGTCTTACAGGTACCTGTCTTGACGTCCCATAGTCTCACCGTATGATAATGACTTCCCGATACGATGAACTCTGAGTCACTGGATATAGCCACAGATAATACATAACTAGTGTGATCACTCATGGTCTTACAGGTACCTGTCTTGACGTCCCATAGTCTCACCGTATAATCTGCACTTCCCGATACGATGAACTCTGAGTCACTGGATATAGCCACAGATGATACTTAATCTGTGCGACCACTCATGGTCTTACAGGTACCTGTCTTGACGTCCCATAGTCTCACCGTATTATCTGCACTTCCCGATACGATGAACTCTGAGTCACTGGATATAGCCACAGATAATACATAACTAGTGATATCGCTCATGGTCTTACAGGTACCTGTCTTGACGTCCCATAGTCTCACCGTATAATCTGCACTTCCCGATACGATGAACTCTGAGTCACTGGATATAGCCACAGATGATACTTAATCTGTGCGACCACTCATGGTCTTACAGGTACCTGTCTTGACGTCCCATAGTCTTACCGTCTTATCATAACTTCCCGATACGATGAACTCTGAATCACTGGATATAGCCACAGATAATACATAACTAGTGTGACCACTCATGGTCTTACAGGTACCTGTCTTGACGTCCCGTAGACTCACCGTCTAATCATGACTTTCCGATACGATGAACTCTGAATCACTGGATATAGCCACAGATAAACCATAACTAGTGTGACCACTCATGGTCTTACAGGTACCTGTCTTGACGTCCCGTAGACTCACCGTCTAATCATGACTTTCCGATACGATGAACTCTGAGTCACTGGATATAGCCACAGATAATACATAACTAGTGTGACCACTCATGGTCTTACAGGTACCTGTCTTGACGTCCCATAGTCTCACCGTCTTATCTCTACTTCCCGATACGATGAACTCTGAGTCACTGGATATAGCCACAGCATATACATAACTAGTGTGACCACTCATGGTCTTACAGGTACCTGTCTTGACGTACCATAGTATCACCGTATCATCATCACTTTCCGATACGATGAACTCTGAATCACTGGATATAGCCACAGATAATACATAACTAGTGTGACCACTCATGGTCTTACAGGTACCTGTCTTGACGTCCCATAGTCTCACCGTATAATCTGCACTTCCCGATACGATGAACTCTGAATCACTGGATATAGCCACAGATGATACTTAATCTGTGAGACCACTCATGGTCTTACAGGTACCTGTCTTGACGTACCATAGTCTTACCTTCTTATCTGCACTTCCCGATACGATGAACTCTGAATCACTGGATATAGCCACAGATAATACATAACTAGTGTGATCGCTCATGGTCTTACAGGTACCTGTCTTGACGTACCATAGTCTTACCTTCTTATCTGCACTTCCCGATACGATGAACTCTGAGTCACTGGATATAGCCACAGATGATACTTAATCTGTGCGACCACTCATGGTCTTACAGGTACCTGTCTTCACGTCCCATAGTCTCACCGTATGATAATGACTTCCCGATACGATGAACTCTGAGTCACTGGATATAGCCACAGATAATACATAACTAGTGTGATCACTCATGGTCTTACAGGTACCTGTCTTGACGTCCCATAGTCTCACCGTATAATCTGCACTTCCCGATACGATGAACTCTGAGTCACTGGATATAGCCACAGATGATACTTAATCTGTGCGACCACTCATGGTCTTACAGGTACCTGTCTTGACGTCCCATAGTCTCACCGTATTATCTGCACTTCCCGATACGATGAACTCTGAGTCACTGGATATAGCCACAGATAATACATAACTAGTGATATCGCTCATGGTCTTACAGGTACCTGTCTTGACGTCCCATAGTCTCACCGTATAATCTGCACTTCCCGATACGATGAACTCTGAGTCACTGGATATAGCCACAGATGATACTTAATCTGTGCGACCACTCATGGTCTTACAGGTACCTGTCTTGACGTCCCGTAGACTCACCGTCTAATCATGACTTTCCGATACGATGAACTCTGAATCACTGGATATAGCCACAGATAATACATAACTAGTGTGACCACTCATGGTCTTACAGGTACCTGTCTTGACGTCCCATAGTCTCACCGTCTAATCTGCACTTCCCGATACGATGAACTCTGAATCACTGGATATAGCCACAGATCATACAGAATAAGTGTGACCACTCATGGTCTTACAGGTACCTGTCTTGACGTCCCATAGTCTCACCGTCTTATCATAACTTCCCGATACGATGAACACTGAATCACTGGATATAGCCACAGATAATACATAACTAGTGTGATCGCTCATGGTCTTACAGGTACCTGTCTTGACGTCCCATAGTCTCACCGTCTTATCTGCACTTCCCGATACGATGAACTCTGAATCACTGGATATAGCCACAGATAATACATAACTAGTGTGATCGCTCATGGTCTTACAGGTACCTGTCTTGACGTCCCGTAGACTCACCGTCTAATCATGACTTTCCGATACGATGAACTCTGAGTCACTGGATATAGCCACAGATAATACATAACTAGTGTGACCACTCATGGTCTTACAGGTACCTGTCTTGACGTCCCATAGTCTCACCGTATCATCATCACTTCCCGATACGATGAACTCTGAATCACTGGATATAGCCACAGATCATACAGAATAAGTGCGACCACTCATGGTCTTACAGGTACCTGTCTTGACGTCCCATAGTCTCACCGTCTTATCATAACTTCCCGATACGATGAACTCTGAATCACTGGATATAGCCACAGATAATACATAACTAGTGTGACCACTCATGGTCTTACAGGTACCTGTCTTGACGTCCCATAGTCTCACCGTCTTATCATAACTTCCCGATACGATGAACACTGAATCACTGGATATAGCCACAGATAATACATAACTAGTGTGATCGCTCATGGTCTTACAGCTACCTGTCTTGACGTCCCATAGTCTCACCGTATAATAATGACTTACCGATACGATGAACTCTGAGTCACTGGATATAGCCACAGATGATAATTAATCTGTGCGACCACTCATGGTCTTACAGGTACCTGTCTTGACGTCCCATAGTCTCACCGTCTTATCATAACTTCCCGATACGATGAACACTGAATCACTGGATATAGCCACAGATAATACATAACTAGTGTGATCGCTCATGGTCTTACAGGTACCTGTCTTGACGTCCCATAGTCTCACCGTCTTATCTGCACTTCCCGATACGATGAACTCTGAATCACTGGATATAGCCACAGATAATACATAACTAGTGTGACCATCATGGTCTTACAGGTACCTGTCTTGACGTCCCATAGTCTCACTGTCTTATCATAACTTCCCGATACGATGAACACTGAATCACTGGATATAGCCACAGATAATACATAACTAGTGTGATCGCTCATGGTCTTACAGGTACCTGTCTTGACGTCCCATAGTCTCACCGTCTTATCTGCACTTCCCGATACGATGAACTCTGAGTCACTGGATATAGCCACAGATGATAATTAATCTGTGCGACCACTCATGGTCTTACAGGTACCTGTCTTGACGTCCCATAGTCTCACCGTCTTATCATAACTTCCCGATACGATGAACACTGAATCACTGGATATAGCCACAGATAATACATAACTAGTGTGATCGCTCATGGTCTTACAGGTACCTGTCTTGACGTCCCATAGTCTCACCGTCTTATCTGCACTTCCCGATACGATGAACTCTGAGTCACTGGATATAGCCACAGATAATACATAACTAGTGTGACCACTCATGGTCTTACAGGTACCTGTCTTGACGTCCCATAGTCTCACCGTCTTATCATAACTTCCCGATACGATGAACACTGAATCACTGGATATAGCCACAGATAATACATAACTAGTGTGATCGCTCATGGTCTTACAGGTACCTGTCTTGACGTCCCATAGTCTCACCGTCTTATCTCTACTTCCCGATACGATGAACTCTGAGTCACTGGATATAGCCACAGCATATACATAACTAGTGTGACCACTCATGGTCTTACAGGTACCTGTCTTGACGTCCCATAGTCTTACCGTATAATCATAACTTCCCGATACGATGAACTCTGAATCACTGGATATAGCCACAGCATATAAATAACTAGTGTGACCACTCATGGTCTTACAGGTACCTGTCTTGACGTCCCATAGTCTCACCGTCTTATCATAACTTCCCGATACGATGAACTCTGAATCACTGGATATAGCCACAGATAATACATAACTAGTGTGACCACTCATGGTCTTACAGGTACCTGTCTTGACGTCCCATAGTCTCACCGTCTTATCATAACTTCCCGATACGATGAACTCTGAATCACTGGATATAGCCACAGCATATACATAACTAGTGTGACCACTCATGGTCTTACAGGTACCTGTCTTGACGTCCCATAGTCTCACCGTCTTATCTCTACTTCCCGATACGATGAACTCTGAGTCACTGGATATAGCCACAGATGATACTTAATCTGTGAGACCACTCATGGTCTTACAGGTACCTGTCTTGACGTCCCATAGTCTCACCGTATAATAATGACTTACCGATACGATGAACTCTGAGTCACTGGATATAGCCACAGCATATACATAACTAGTGTGACCACTCATGGTCTTACAGGTACCTGTCTTGACGTCCCATAGTCTTACCGTATAATCATAACTTCCCGATACGATGAACTCTGAATCACTGGATATAGCCACAGCATATAAATAACTAGTGTGATCACTCATGGTCTTACAGCTACCTGTCTTGACGTCCCATAGTCTCACCGTATAATAACGACTTACCGATACGATGAACTCTGAGTCACTGGATATAGCCACAGATAATACATAACTAGTGTGATCGCTCATGGTCTTACAGGTACCTGTCTTGACGTCCCATAGTCTCACCGTCTTATCTGCACTTCCCGATACGATGAACTCTGAGTCACTGGATATAGCCACAGATAATACATAACTAGTGTGACCACTCATGGTCTTACAGGTACCTGTCTTGACGTCCCATAGTCTCACCGTCTTATCATAACTTCCCGATACGATGAACACTGAATCACTGGATATAGCCACAGATAATACATAACTAGTGTGATCGCTCATGGTCTTACAGGTACCTGTCTTGACGTCCCATAGTCTCACCGTATCATCATCACTTTCCGATACGATGAACTCTGAATCACTGGATATAGCCACAGATAATACATAACTAGTGTGACCACTCATGGTCTTACAGGTACCTGTCTTGACGTCCCATAGTCTCACCGTATAATAACGACTTACCGATACGATGAACACTGAATCACTGGATATAGCCACAGATAATACATAACTAGTGTGATCGCTCATGGTCTTACAGGTACCTGTCTTGACGTCCCGTAGACTCACCGTATCATCATCACTTTCCGATACGATGAACACTGAATCACTGGATATAGCCACAGATAATACATAACTAGTGTGATCGCTCATGGTCTTACAGGTACCTGTCTTGACGTCCCATAGTCTCACCGTCTTATCTGCACTTCCCGATACGATGAACTCTGAGTCACTGGATATAGCCACAGATGATAATTAATCTGTGCGACCACTCATGGTCTTACAGGTACCTGTCTTGACGTCCCATAGTCTCACCGTCTTATCATAACTTCCCGATACGATGAACACTGAATCACTGGATATAGCCACAGATAATACATAATGTGTGTGACCACTCATGGTCTTACAGGTACCTGTCTTGACGTCCCATAGTCTCACCGTCTTATCTGCACTTCCCGATACGATGAACTCTGAGTCACTGGATATAGCCACAGATAATACATAACTAGTGTGACCACTCATGGTCTTACAGGTACCTGTCTTGACGTCCCATAGTCTCACCGTCTTATCATAACTTCCCGATACGATGAACACTGAATCACTGGATATAGCCACAGATAATACATAACTAGTGTGATCGCTCATGGTCTTACAGGTACCTGTCTTGACGTCCCATAGTCTCACCGTCTTATCTGCACTTCCCGATACGATGAACTCTGAGTCACTGGATATAGCCACAGATGATAATTAATCTGTGCGACCACTCATGGTCTTACAGGTACCTGTCTTGACGTCCCATAGTCTCACCGTCTTATCATAACTTCCCGATACGATGAACACTGAATCACTGGATATAGCCACAGATAATACATAACTAGTGTGATCGCTCATGGTCTTACAGGTACCTGTCTTGACGTCCCATAGTCTCACCGTCTTATCTGCACTTCCCGATACGATGAACTCTGAGTCACTGGATATAGCCACAGATAATACATAACTAGTGTGACCACTCATGGTCTTACAGGTACCTGTCTTGACGTCCCATAGTCTCACCGTCTTATCATAACTTCCCGATACGATGAACACTGAATCACTGGATATAGCCACAGATAATACATAACTAGTGTGATCGCTCATGGTCTTACAGGTACCTGTCTTGACGTCCCATAGTCTCACCGTCTTATCTCTACTTCCCGATACGATGAACTCTGAGTCACTGGATATAGCCACAGCATATACATAACTAGTGTGACCACTCATGGTCTTACAGGTACCTGTCTTGACGTCCCATAGTCTTACCGTATAATCATAACTTCCCGATACGATGAACTCTGAATCACTGGATATAGCCACAGCATATAAATAACTAGTGTGATCACTCATGGTCTTACAGCTACCTGTCTTGACGTCCCATAGTCTCACCGTATAATAACGACTTACCGATACGATGAACTCTGAGTCACTGGATATAGCCACAGATAATACATAACTAGTGTGACCACTCATGGTCTTACAGGTACCTGTCTTGACGTCCCGTAGACTCACCGTATCATCATCACTTTCCGATACGATGAACTCTGAATCACTGGATATAGCCACAGATAATACATAACTAGTGTGACCACTCATGGTCTTACAGGTACCTGTCTTGACGTCCCATAGTCTCACCGTCTTATCTCTACTTCCCGATACGATGAACTCTGAGTCACTGGATATAGCCACATATGATACTTAATCTGTGAGACCACTCATGGTCTTACAGGTACCTGTCTTGACGTACCATAGTCTTACCTTCTTATCTGCACTTCCCGATACGATGAACTCTGAATCACTGGATATAGCCACAGATAATACATAACTAGTGTGATCGCTCATGGTCTTACAGGTACCTGTCTTGACGTCCCATAGTCTCACCGTCTTATCATAACTTCCCGATACGATGAACACTGAATCACTGGATATAGCCACAGATAATACATAACTAGTGTGACCACTCATGGTCTTACAGGTACCTGTCTTGACGTCCCATAGTCTCACCGTATAATAATGACTTACCGATACGATGAACTCTGAGTCACTGGATATAGCCACAGCATATACATAACTAGTGTGACCACTCATGGTCTTACAGGTACCTGTCTTGACGTACCATAGTATCACCGTCTAATCTGCACTTCCCGATACGATGAACTCTGAATCACTGGATATAGCCACAGATCATACAGAATAAGTGTGACCACTCATGGTCTTACAGCTACCTGTCTTGACGTCCCATAGTCTCACCGTATAATAATGACTTACCGATACGATGAACTCTGAGTCACTGGATATAGCCACAGCATATACATAACTAGTGTGACCACTCATGGTCTTACAGGTACCTGTCTTGACGTCCCGTAGACTCACCGTATCATCATCACTTTCCGATACGATGAACTCTGAATCACTGGATATAGCCACAGATAATACATAACTAGTGTGACCACTCATGGTCTTACAGGTACCTGTCTTGACGTCCCATAGTCTTACCGTATAATCATAACTTCCCGATACGATGAACTCTGAATCACTGGATATAGCCACAGCATATAAATAACTAGTGTGATCACTCATGGTCTTACAGCTACCTGTCTTGACGTCCCATAGTCTCACCGTATAATAACGACTTACCGATACGATGAACTCTGAGTCACTGGATATGGCCACAGATAATACATAACTAGTGTGACCACTCATGGTCTTACAGGTACCTGTCTTGACGTCCCGTAGACTCACCGTATCATCATCACTTTCCGATACGATGAACTCTGAATCACTGGATATAGCCACAGATAATACATAACTAGTGTGACCACTCATGGTCTTACAGGTACCTGTCTTGACGTCCCATAGTCTCACCGTCTTATCTCTACTTCCCGATACGATGAACTCTGAGTCACTGGATATAGCCACATATGATACTTAATCTGTGAGACCACTCATGGTCTTACAGGTACCTGTCTTGACGTACCATAGTCTTACCTTCTTATCTGCACTTCACGATACGATGAACTCTGAATCACTGGATATAGCCACAGCAGATACATAACTAGTGTGACCACTCATTGTCTTACAGGTACCTGTCTTGACGTCCCATAGTCTCACTGTCTTATCATTACTTCCCGATACGATGAACTCTGAGTCACTGGATATAGCCACAGATAATACATAACTAGTGTGACCACTCATGGTCTTACAGGTACCTGTCTTGACGTCCCGTAGACTCACCGTATCATCATCACTTTCCGATACGATGAACTCTGAATCACTGGATATAGCCACAGATAATACATAACTAGTGTGACCACTCATGGTCTTACAGGTACCTGTCTTGACGTCCCATAGTCTCACTGTCTTATCATTACTTCCCGATACGATGAACACTGAATCACTGGATATAGCCACAGATAATACATAACTAGTGTGATCGCTCATGGTCTTACAGGTACCTGTCTTGACGTCCCGTAGACTCACCGTATCATCATCACTTTCCGATACGATGAACACTGAATCACTGGATATAGCCACAGATAATACATAACTAGTGTGATCGCTCATGGTCTTACAGGTACCTGTCTTGACGTCCCATAGTCTCACCGTCTTATCTGCACTTCCCGATACGATGAACTCTGAGTCACTGGATATAGCCACAGATGATAATTAATCTGTGCGACCACTCATGGTCTTACAGGTACCTGTCTTGACGTCCCATAGTCTCACCGTCTTATCATAACTTCCCGATACGATGAACACTGAATCACTGGATATAGCCACAGATAATACATAACTAGTGTGATCGCTCATGGTCTTACAGGTACCTGTCTTGACGTCCCATAGTCTCACCGTCTTATCTGCACTTCCCGATACGATGAACTCTGAGTCACTGGATATAGCCACAGATAATACATAACTAGTGTGACCACTCATGGTCTTACAGGTACCTGTCTTGACGTCCCATAGTCTCACCGTCTTATCATAACTTCCCGATACGATGAACACTGAATCACTGGATATAGCCACAGATAATACATAACTAGTGTGATCGCTCATGGTCTTACAGGTACCTGTCTTGACGTACCATAGTCTCACCGTATAATAATGACTTCCCGATACGATGAACTCTGAGTCACTGGATATAGCCACAGATGATAATTAATCTGTGCGACCACTCATGGTCTTACAGGTACCTGTCTTGACGTCCCATAGTCTCACCGTCTTATCATAACTTCCCGATACGATGAACACTGAATCACTGGATATAGCCACAGATAATACATAACTAGTGTGATCGCTCATGGTCTTACAGGTACCTGTCTTGACGTCCCATAGTCTCACCGTCTTATCTGCACTTCCCGATACGATGAACTCTGAGTCACTGGATATAGCCACAGATAATACATAACTAGTGTGACCACTCATGGTCTTACAGGTACCTGTCTTGACGTCCCATAGTCTCACCGTCTTATCATAACTTCCCGATACGATGAACACTGAATCACTGGATATAGCCACAGATAATACATAACTAGTGTGATCGCTCATGGTCTTACAGGTACCTGTCTTGACGTCCCATAGTCTCACCGTCTTATCTCTACTTCCCGATACGATGAACTCTGAGTCACTGGATATAGCCACAGCATATACATAACTAGTGTGACCACTCATGGTCTTACAGGTACCTGTCTTGACGTCCCATAGTCTTACCGTATAATCATAACTTCCCGATACGATGAACTCTGAATCACTGGATATAGCCACAGCATATAAATAACTAGTGTGATCACTCATGGTCTTACAGCTACCTGTCTTGACGTCCCATAGTCTCACCGTATAATAACGACTTACCGATACGATGAACTCTGAGTCACTGGATATAGCCACAGATAATACATAACTAGTGTGACCACTCATGGTCTTACAGGTACCTGTCTTGACGTCCCGTAGACTCACCGTATCATCATCACTTTCCGATACGATGAACTCTGAATCACTGGATATAGCCACAGATAATACATAACTAGTGTGACCACTCATGGTCTTACAGGTACCTGTCTTGACGTCCCATAGTCTCACCGTCTTATCTCTACTTCCCGATACGATGAACTCTGAGTCACTGGATATAGCCACATATGATACTTAATCTGTGAGACCACTCATGGTCTTACAGGTACCTGTCTTGACGTACCATAGTCTTACCTTCTTATCTGCACTTCCCGATACGATGAACTCTGAATCACTGGATATAGCCACAGATAATACATAACTAGTGTGATCGCTCATGGTCTTACAGGTACCTGTCTTGACGTCCCATAGTCTCACCGTCTTATCATAACTTCCCGATACGATGAACACTGAATCACTGGATATAGCCACAGATAATACATAACTAGTGTGACCACTCATGGTCTTACAGGTACCTGTCTTGACGTCCCATAGTCTCACCGTATAATAATGACTTACCGATACGATGAACTCTGAGTCACTGGATATAGCCACAGCATATACATAACTAGTGTGACCACTCATGGTCTTACAGGTACCTGTCTTGACGTACCATAGTATCACCGTCTAATCTGCACTTCCCGATACGATGAACTCTGAATCACTGGATATAGCCACAGATCATACAGAATAAGTGTGACCACTCATGGTCTTACAGCTACCTGTCTTGACGTCCCATAGTCTCACCGTATAATAATGACTTACCGATACGATGAACTCTGAGTCACTGGATATAGCCACAGCATATACATAACTAGTGTGACCACTCATGGTCTTACAGGTACCTGTCTTGACGTCCCGTAGACTCACCGTATCATCATCACTTTCCGATACGATGAACTCTGAATCACTGGATATAGCCACAGATAATACATAACTAGTGTGACCACTCATGGTCTTACAGGTACCTGTCTTGACGTCCCATAGTCTCACCGTCTTATCTCTACTTCCCGATACGATGAACTCTGAGTCACTGGATATAGCCACAGATGATACTTAATCTGTGAGACCACTCATGGTCTTACAGGTACCTGTCTTGACGTACCATAGTCTTACCTTCTTATCTGCACTTCCCGATACGATGAACTCTGAATCACTGGATATAGCCACAGATAATACATAACTAGTGTGATCGCTCATGGTCTTACAGGTACCTGTCTTGACGTACCATAGTCTTACCTTCTTATCTGCACTTCCCGATACGATGAACTCTGAATCACTGGATATAGCCACAGATAATACATAACTAGTGTGATCGCTCATGGTCTTACAGGTACCTGTCTTGACGTCCCATAGTCTCACCGTATAATCTGCACTTCCCGATACGATGAACTCTGAGTCACTGGATATAGCCACAGATGATACATAACTAGTGTGACCACTCATGGTCTTACAGGTACCTGTCTTGACGTCCCATAGTCTCACCGTATTATCATGACTTTCCGATACGATGAACTCTGAGTCACTGGATATAGCCACAGATAATACATAACTAGTGTGACCACTCATGGTCTTACAGGTACCTGTCTTGACGTCCCATAGTCTCACCGTATAATAATGACTTACCGATACGATGAACTCTGAGTCACTGGATATAGCCACAGCATATACATAACTAGTGTGACCACTCATGGTCTTACAGGTACCTGTCTTGACGTCCCATAGTCTCACCGTCTTATCATAACTTCCCGATACGATGAACACTGAATCACTGGATATAGCCACAGATAATACATAACTAGTGTGACCACTCATGGTCTTACAGGTACCTGTCTTGACGTCCCATAGTCTTACCGTCTTATCATAACTTCCCGATACGATGAACACTGAATCACTGGATATAGCCACAGATAATACATAACTAGTGTGATCGCTCATGGTCTTACAGGTACCTGTCTTGACGTCCCATAGTCTCACCGTCTTATCTGCACTTCCCGATACGATGAACTCTGAGTCACTGGATATAGCCACAGATAATACATAACTAGTGTGACCACTCATGGTCTTACAGGTACCTGTCTTGACGTCCCATAGTCTCACCGTCTTATCTCTACTTCCCGATACGATGAACTCTGAGTCACTGGATATAGCCACATATGATACTTAATCTGTGAGACCACTCATGGTCTTACAGGTACCTGTCTTGACGTACCATAGTCTTACCTTCTTATCTGCACTTCCCGATACGATGAACTCTGAGTCACTGGATATAGCCACAGATGATAATTAATCTGTGCGACCACTCATGGTCTTACAGGTACCTGTCTTGACGTCCCATAGTCTCACCGTATAATAATGACTTACCGATACGATGAACTCTGAGTCACTGGATATAGCCACAGCATATACATAACTAGTGTGACCACTCATGGTCTTACAGGTACCTGTCTTGACGTACCATAGTCTTACCTTCTTATCTGCACTTCCCGATACGATGAACTCTGAGTCACTGGATATAGCCACAGATCATACAGAATAAGTGCGACCACTCATGGTCTTACAGGTACCTGTCTTGACGTACCATAGTCTCACCGTATAATAATGACTTACCGATACGATGAACTCTGAGTCACTGGATATAGCCACAGCATATACATAACTAGTGTGACCACTCATGGTCTTACAGGTACCTGTCTTGACGTCCCATAGTCTCACCGTCTTATCTGCACTTCCCGATACGATGAACTCTGAGTCACTGGATATAGCCACAGATAATACATAACTAGTGCGACCACTCATGGTCTTACAGGTACCTGTCTTGACGTCCCATAGTCTTACCTTCTTATCTGCACTTCCCGATACGATGAACTCTGAGTCACTGGATATAGCCACAGATGATAATTAATCTGTGCGACCACTCATGGTCTTACAGGTACCTGTCTTGACGTCCCATAGTCTCACCGTATAATAATGACTTACCGATACGATGAACTCTGAGTCACTGGATATAGCCACAGCATATACATAACTAGTGTGACCACTCATGGTCTTACAGGTACCTGTCTTGACGTACCATAGTCTTACCTTCTTATCTGCACTTCCCGATACGATGAACTCTGAGTCACTGGATATAGCCACAGCATATACATAACTAGTGTGACCACTCATGGTCTTACAGGTACCTGTCTTGACGTCCCATAGTCTTACCGTATAATCATAACTTTCCGATACGATGAACTCTGAATCACTGGATATAGCCACAGCATATAAATAACTAGTGTGATCACTCATGGTCTTACAGCTACCTGTCTTGACGTCCCATAGTCTCACCGTATAATAACGACTTACCGATACGATGAACTCTGAGTCACTGGATATAGCCACAGATAATACATAACTAGTGTGACCACTCATGGTCTTACAGGTACCTGTCTTGACGTCCCGTAGACTCACCGTATCATCATCACTTTCCGATACGATGAACTCTGAATCACTGGATATAGCCACAGATAATACATAACTAGTGTGACCACTCATGGTCTTACAGGTACCTGTCTTGACGTCCCATAGTCTCACCGTCTTATCTCTACTTCCCGATACGATGAACTCTGAGTCACTGGATATAGCCACATATGATACTTAATCTGTGAGACCACTCATGGTCTTACAGGTACCTGTCTTGACGTACCATAGTCTTACCTTCTTATCTGCACTTCCCGATACGATGAACTCTGAGTCACTGGATATAGCCACAGATGATAATTAATCTGTGCGACCACTCATGGTCTTACAGGTACCTGTCTTGACGTCCCATAGTCTCACCGTATAATAATGACTTACCGATACGATGAACTCTGAGTCACTGGATATAGCCACAGCATATACATAACTAGTGTGACCACTCATGGTCTTACAGGTACCTGTCTTGACGTCCCATAGTCTCACCGTATAATAATGACTTACCGATACGATGAACTCTGAGTCACTGGATATAGCCACAGCATATACATAACTAGTGTGACCACTCATGGTCTTACAGGTACCTGTCTTGACGTACCATAGTATCACCGTCTAATCTGCACTTCCCGATACGATGAACTCTGAATCACTGGATATAGCCACAGATCATACAGAATAAGTGTGACCACTCATGGTCTTACAGGTACCTGTCTTGACGTCCCATAGTCTTACCGTCTTATCTGCACTTCCCGATACGATGAACTCTGAATCACTGGATATAGCCACAGATCATACAGAATAAGTGCGACCACTCATGGTCTTACAGGTACCTGTCTTGACGTCCCATAGTCTCACCGTATTATCTGCACTTCCCGATACGATGAACTCTGAGTCACTGGATATAGCCACAGATAATACATAACTAGTGTGATCGCTCATGGTCTTACAGGTACCTGTCTTGACGTCCCATAGTCTCACCGTCTTATCATAACTTCCCGATACGATGAACTCTGAGTCACTGGATATAGCCACAGATCATACAGAATAAGTGTGACCACTCATGGTCTTACAGGTACCTGTCTTGACGTCCCATAGTCTTACCGTCTTATCTGCACTTCCCGATACGATGAACTCTGAGTCACTGGATATAGCCACAGATGATAATTAATCTGTGCGACCACTCATGGTCTTACAGGTACCTGTCTTGACGTCCCATAGTCTCACCGTATTATCTGCACTTCCCGATACGATGAACTCTGAGTCACTGGATATAGCCACAGATAATACATAACTAGTGTGATCGCTCATGGTCTTACAGGTACCTGTCTTGACGTCCCATAGTCTCACCGTCTTATCATAACTTCCCGATACGATGAACTCTGAGTCACTGGATATAGCCACAGATCATACAGAATAAGTGTGACCACTCATGGTCTTACAGGTACCTGTCTTGACGTCCCATAGTCTTACCGTCTTATCTGCACTTCCCGATACGATGAACTCTGAGTCACTGGATATAGCCACAGATGATAATTAATCTGTGCGACCACTCATGGTCTTACAGGTACCTGTCTTGACGTCCCATAGTCTCACCGTATTATCTGCACTTCCCGATACGATGAACACTGAATCACTGGATATAGCCACAGATAATACATAACTAGTGTGACCACTCATGGTCTTACAGGTACCTGTCTTGACGTCCCATAGTCTCACCGTCTTATCATAACTTCCCGATACGATGAACTCTGAGTCACTGGATATAGCCACAGATCATACAGAATAAGTGTGACCACTCATGGTCTTACAGGTACCTGTCTTGACGTCCCATAGTCTTACCGTCTTATCTGCACTTCCCGATACGATGAACTCTGAATCACTGGATATAGCCACAGATCATACAGAATAAGTGCGACCACTCATGGTCTTACAGGTACCTGTCTTGACGTACCATAGTATCACCGTCTAATCTGCACTTCCCGATACGATGAACTCTGAATCACTGGATATAGCCACAGATAATACATAACTAGTGTGACCACTCATGGTCTTACAGGTACCTGTCTTGACGTCCCATAGTCTTACCGTCTTATCTGCACTTCCCGATACGATGAACTCTGAATCACTGGATATAGCCACAGATCATACAGAATAAGTGCGACCACTCATGGTCTTACAGGTACCTGTCTTGACGTACCATAGTATCACCGTCTAATCTGCACTTCCCGATACGATGAACTCTGAATCACTGGATATAGCCACAGATCATACAGAATAAGTGCGACCACTCATGGTCTTACAGGTACCTGTCTTGACGTCCCATAGTCTTACCGTCTTATCTGCACTTCCCGATACGATGAACTCTGAATCACTGGATATAGCCACAGATCATACAGAATAAGTGTGACCACTCATGGTCTTACAGGTACCTGTCTTGACGTCCCATAGTCTTACCGTCTTATCTGCACTTCCCGATACGATGAACTCTGAATCACTGGATATAGCCACAGATCATACAGAATAAGTGCGACCACTCATGGTCTTACAGGTACCTGTCTTGACGTACCATAGTATCACCGTCTAATCTGCACTTCCCGATACGATGAACTCTGAATCACTGGATATAGCCACAGATAATACATAACTAGTGTGACCACTCATGGTCTTACAGGTACCTGTCTTGACGTCCCATAGTCTTACCGTCTTATCTGCACTTCCCGATACGATGAACTCTGAATCACTGGATATAGCCACAGATCATACAGAATGTGTGTGACCACTCATGGTCTTACAGGTACCTGTCTTGACGTACCATAGTCTCACCGTCTTATCTCTACTTCCCGATACGATGAACTCTGAATCTCTGGATATAGCCACAGATGATACTTAATCTGTGCGACCACTCATGGTCTTACAGGTACCTGTCTTGACGTCCCATAGTCTTACCGTCTTATCTGCACTTCCCGATACGATGAACTCTGAATCACTGGATATAGCCACAGATCATACAGAATAAGTGTGACCACTCATGGTCTTACAGGTACCTGTCTTGACGTCCCATAGTCTTACCGTCTTATCTGCACTTCCCGATACGATGAACTCTGAATCACTGGATATAGCCACAGATCATACAGAATAAGTGCGACCACTCATGGTCTTACAGGTACCTGTCTTGACGTACCATAGTATCACCGTCTTATCATAACTTCCCGATACGATGAACTCTGAATCACTGGATATAGCCACAGATAATACATAACTAGTGTGACCACTCATGGTCTTACAGGTACCTGTCTTGACGTCCCATAGTCTTACCGTCTTATCTGCACTTCCCGATACGATGAACTCTGAATCACTGGATATAGCCACAGATCATACAGAATAAGTGCGACCACTCATGGTCTTACAGGTACCTGTCTTGACGTACCATAGTATCACCGTCTAATCTGCACTTCCCGATACGATGAACTCTGAATCACTGGATATAGCCACAGATAATACATAACTAGTGTGACCACTCATGGTCTTACAGGTACCTGTCTTGACGTACCATAGTATCACCGTATAATCTGCACTTCCCGATACGATGAACTCTGAGTCACTGGATATAGCCACAGATGATAATTAATCTGTGCGACCACTCATGGTCTTACAGGTACCTGTCTTGACGTCCCATAGTCTCACCGTATAATCTGCACTTCCCGATACGATGAACTCTGAGTCACTGGATATAGCCACAGATGATACTTAATCTGTGAGACCACTCATGGTCTTACAGGTACCTGTCTTGACGTCCCATAGTCTTACCTTCTTATCTGCACTTCCCGATACGATGAACTCTGAGTCACTGGATATAGCCATAGATAATACATAATGTGTGTGACCACTCATGGTCTTACAGCTACCTGTCTTGACGTCCCATAGTCTCACCGTATAATAATGACTTACCGATACGATGAACTCTGAGTCACTGGATATAGCCACAGCATATACATAACTAGTGTGACCACTCATGGTCTTACAGGTACCTGTCTTGACGTCCCATAGTCTCAACGTATTATCTGCACTTCCCGATACGATGAACTCTGAATCACTGGATATAGCCACAGATAATACATAATCTTTGGGACCACTCATGGTCTTACAGGTACCTGTCTTGACGTCCCATAGTCTTACCGTATAATCTGCACTTCCCGATACGATGAACTCTGAGTCACTGGATATAGCCACAGATGATAATTAATCTGTGCGACCACTCATGGTCTTACAGGTACCTGTCTTGACGTCCCATAGTCTCACCGTATTATCTGCACTTCCCGATACGATGAACTCTGAATCACTGGATATAGCCACAGATAATACATAACTAGTGTGACCACTCATGGTCTTACAGGTACCTGTCTTGACGTCCCATAGTCTCACCGTCTTATCTCTACTTCCCGATACGATGAACTCTGAGTCACTGGATATAGCCACAGATGATACTTAATCTGTGCGACCACTCATGGTCTTACAGGTACCTGTCTTGACGTACCATAGTCTTACCTTCTTATCTGCACTTCCCGATACGATGAACTCTGAATCACTGGATATAGCCACAGATAATACATAACTAGTGTGATCGCTCATGGTCTTACAGGTACCTGTCTTGACGTCCCATAGTCTCACCGTATTATCTCTACTTCCCGATACGATGAACACTGAATCACTGGATATAGCCACAGATAATACATAACTAGTGTGACCACTCATGGTCTTACAGGTACCTGTCTTGACGTCCCATAGTCTCACCGTATAATAATGACTTACCGATACGATTAACTCTGAGTCACTGGATATAGCCACAGCATATACATAACTAGTGTGACCACTCATGGTCTTACAGGTACCTGTCTTGACGTCCCATAGTCTCACCGTCTAATCTCTACTTCCCGATACGATGAACTCTGAGTCACTGGATATAGCCACAGATGATACTTAATCTGTGAGACCACTCATGGTCTTACAGGTACCTGTCTTGACGTACCATAGTCTTACCTTCTCATCTGCACTTCCCGATACGATGAACTCTGAATCACTGGATATAGCCACAGATAATACATAACTAGTGTGACCACTCATGGTCTTACAGGTACCTGTCTTGACGTACCATAGTATCACCGTCTAATCTGCACTTCCCGATACGATGAACTCTGAATCACTGGATATAGCCACAGATCATACAGAATAAGTGTGACCACTCATGGTCTTACAGGTACCTGTCTTGACGTCCCATAGTCTCACCGTATAATAATGACTTACCGATACGATGAACTCTGAGTCACTGGATATAGCCACAGCATATACATAACTAGTGTGACCACTCATGGTCTTACAGGTACCTGTCTTGACGTCCCGTAGACTCACCGTATCATCATCACTTTCCGATACGATGAACTCTGAATCACTGGATATAGCCACAGATAATACATAACTAGTGTGACCACTCATGGTCTTACAGGTACCTGTCTTGACGTACCATAGTATCACCGTCTAATCTGCACTTCCCGATACGATGAACTCTGAATCACTGGATATAGCCACAGATCATACAGAATAAGTGTGACCACTCATGGTCTTACAGCTACCTGTCTTGACGTCCCATAGTCTCACCGTATAATAATGACTTACCGATACGATGAACTCTGAGTCACTGGATATAGCCACAGCATATACATAACTAGTGTGACCACTCATGGTCTTACAGGTACCTGTCTTGACGTCCCGTAGACTCACCGTATCATCATCACTTTCCGATACGATGAACTCTGAATCACTGGATATAGCCACAGATAATACATAACTAGTGTGACCACTCATGGTCTTACAGGTACCTGTCTTGACGTCCCATAGTCTCACCGTATAATAATGACTTACCGATACGATTAACTCTGAGTCACTGGATATAGCCACAGCATATACATAACTAGTGTGACCACTCATGGTCTTACAGGTACCTGTCTTGACGTCCCGTAGACTCACCGTCTAATCATGACTTTCCGATACGATGAACTCTGAATCACTGGATATAGCCACAGATAATACATAACTAGTGTGACCACTCATGGTCTTACAGGTACCTGTCTTGACGTACCATAGTATCACCGTCTAATCTGCACTTCCCGATACGATGAACTCTGAGTCACTGGATATAGCCACAGATAATACATAACTAGTGTGACCACTCATGGTCTTACAGGTACCTGTCTTGACGTCCCATAGTCTCACCGTATTATCTGCACTTCCCGATACGATGAACTCTGAATCACTGGATATAGCCACAGATAATACATAACTAGTGTGACCACTCATGGTCTTACAGGTACCTGTCTTGACGTACCATAGTATCACCGTCTAATCTGCACTTCCCGATACGATGAACTCTGAATCACTGGATATAGCCACAGATCATACAGAATAAGTGTGACCACTCATGGTCTTACAGCTACCTGTCTTGACGTACCATAGTCTCACCGTATAATAATGACTTACCGATACGATGAACTCTGAGTCACTGGATATAGCCACAGCATATACATAACTAGTGTGACCACTCATGGTCTTACAGGTACCTGTCTTGACGTCCCGTAGACTCACCGTATCATCATCACTTTCCGATACGATGAACTCTGAATCACTGGATATAGCCACAGATAATACATAACTAGTGTGACCACTCATGGTCTTACAGGTACCTGTCTTGACGTCCCATAGTCTCACCGTATTATCTGCACTTCCCGATACGATGAACTCTGAGTCACTGGATATAGCCACAGATAATACATAACTAGTGTGATCGCTCATGGTCTTACAGGTACCTGTCTTGACGTCCCATAGTCTCACCGTCTTATCTCTACTTCCCGATACGATGAACTCTGAGTCACTGGATATAGCCACAGATGATACTTAATCTGTGCGACCACTCATGGTCTTACAGGTACCTGTCTTGACGTCCCATAGTCTCACCGTATAATCTGCACTTCCCGATACGATGAACTCTGAGTCACTGGATATAGCCACAGATGATACTTAATCTGTGAGACCACTCATGGTCTTACAGGTACCTGTCTTGACGTCCCATAGTATCACCGTATAATCTGCACTTCCCGATACGATGAACTCTGAGTCACTGGATATAGCCACAGATGATAATTAATCTGTGCGACCACTCATGGTCTTACAGGTACCTGTCTTGACGTCCCATAGTCTCACCGTATAATCTGCACTTCCCGATACGATGAACTCTGAGTCACTGGATATAGCCACAGATGATACTTAATCTGTGAGACCACTCATGGTCTTACAGGTACCTGTCTTGACGTACCATAGTATCACCGTATAATCTGCACTTCCCGATACGATGAACTCTGAGTCACTGGATATAGCCACAGATGATAATTAATCTGTGCGACCACTCATGGTCTTACAGGTACCTGTCTTGACGTCCCATAGTCTTACCGTCTTATCATAACTTCCCGATACGATGAACACTGAATCACTGGATATAGCCACAGATAATACATAACTAGTGTGATCGCTCATGGTCTTACAGGTACCTGTCTTGACGTCCCATAGTCTCACCGTCTTATCTGCACTTCCCGATACGATGAACTCTGAGTCACTGGATATAGCCACAGATGATACTTAATCTGTGCGACCACTCATGGTCTTACAGGTACCTGTCTTGACGTCCCATAGTCTCACCGTATAATAATGACTTACCGATACGATGAACTCTGAGTCACTGGATATAGCCACAGCATATACATAACTAGTGTGACCACTCATGGTCTTACAGGTACCTGTCTTGACGTCCCATAGTCTCAACGTATTATCTGCACTTCCCGATACGATGAACTCTGAATCACTGGATATAGCCACAGATAATACATAATCTTTGGGACCACTCATGGTCTTACAGGTACCTGTCTTGACGTCCCATAGTCTTACCGTATAATCTGCACTTCCCGATACGATGAACTCTGAGTCACTGGATATAGCCACAGATGATAATTAATCTGTGCGACCACTCATGGTCTTACAGGTACCTGTCTTGACGTCCCATAGTCTCACCGTATTATCTGCACTTCCCGATACGATGAACTCTGAATCACTGGATATAGCCACAGATAATACATAACTAGTGTGACCACTCATGGTCTTACAGGTACCTGTCTTGACGTCCCATAGTCTCACCGTCTTATCTCTACTTCCCGATACGATGAACTCTGAGTCACTGGATATAGCCACAGATGATACTTAATCTGTGCGACCACTCATGGTCTTACAGGTACCTGTCTTGACGTACCATAGTCTTACCTTCTTATCTGCACTTCCCGATACGATGAACTCTGAATCACTGGATATAGCCACAGATAATACATAACTAGTGTGATCGCTCATGGTCTTACAGGTACCTGTCTTGACGTCCCATAGTCTCACCGTATTATCTCTACTTCCCGATACGATGAACACTGAATCACTGGATATAGCCACAGATAATACATAACTAGTGTGACCACTCATGGTCTTACAGGTACCTGTCTTGACGTCCCATAGTCTCACCGTATAATAACGACTTACCGATACGATGAACTCTGAGTCACTGGATATAGCCACAGATAATACATAACTAGTGTGACCACTCATGGTCTTACAGGTACCTGTCTTGACGTCCCGTAGACTCACCGTATCATCATCACTTTCCGATACGATGAACTCTGAATCACTGGATATAGCCACAGATAATACATAACTAGTGTGACCACTCATGGTCTTACAGGTACCTGTCTTGACGTCCCATAGTCTCACCGTCTTATCTCTACTTCCCGATACGATGAACTCTGAGTCACTGGATATAGCCACATATGATACTTAATCTGTGAGACCACTCATGGTCTTACAGGTACCTGTCTTGACGTACCATAGTCTTACCTTCTTATCTGCACTTCACGATACGATGAACTCTGAATCACTGGATATAGCCACAGATCATACAGAATAAGTGTGACCACTCATGGTCTTACAGGTACCTGTCTTGACGTCCCATAGTCTCACCGTATAATAATGACTTACCGATACGATGAACTCTGAGTCACTGGATATAGCCACAGCATATACATAACTAGTGTGACCACTCATGGTCTTACAGGTACCTGTCTTGACGTCCCGTAGACTCACCGTCTAATCATGACTTTCCGATACGATGAACTCTGAATCACTGGATATAGCCACAGATAATACATAACTAGTGTGACCACTCATGGTCTTACAGGTACCTGTCTTGACGTACCATAGTATCACCGTCTAATCTGCACTTCCCGATACGATGAACTCTGAATCACTGGATATAGCCATAGATAATACATAATGTGTGTGACCACTCATGGTCTTACAGCTACCTGTCTTGACGTCCCATAGTCTCACCGTATAATAATGACTTACCGATACGATGAACTCTGAGTCACTGGATATAGCCACAGCATATACATAACTAGTGTGACCACTCATGGTCTTACAGGTACCTGTCTTGACGTCCCGTAGACTCACCGTATCATCATCACTTTCCGATACGATGAACTCTGAATCACTGGATATAGCCACAGATAATACATAACTAGTGTGACCACTCATGGTCTTACAGGTACCTGTCTTGACGTCCCATAGTCTCACCGTATAATAATGACTTACCGATACGATTAACTCTGAGTCACTGGATATAGCCACAGCATATACATAACTAGTGTGACCACTCATGGTCTTACAGGTACCTGTCTTGACGTCCCGTAGACTCACCGTCTAATCATGACTTTCCGATACGATGAACTCTGAATCACTGGATATAGCCACAGATAATACATAACTAGTGTGACCACTCATGGTCTTACAGGTACCTGTCTTGACGTACCATAGTATCACCGTCTAATCTGCACTTCCCGATACGATGAACTCTGAGTCACTGGATATAGCCACAGATAATACATAACTAGTGTGACCACTCATGGTCTTACAGGTACCTGTCTTGACGTCCCATAGTCTCACCGTATTATCTGCACTTCCCGATACGATGAACTCTGAATCACTGGATATAGCCACAGATAATACATAACTAGTGTGACCACTCATGGTCTTACAGGTACCTGTCTTGACGTACCATAGTATCACCGTCTAATCTGCACTTCCCGATACGATGAACTCTGAATCACTGGATATAGCCACAGATCATACAGAATAAGTGTGACCACTCATGGTCTTACAGCTACCTGTCTTGACGTACCATAGTCTCACCGTATAATAATGACTTACCGATACGATGAACTCTGAGTCACTGGATATAGCCACAGCATATACATAACTAGTGTGACCACTCATGGTCTTACAGGTACCTGTCTTGACGTCCCGTAGACTCACCGTATCATCATCACTTTCCGATACGATGAACTCTGAATCACTGGATATAGCCACAGATAATACATAACTAGTGTGACCACTCATGGTCTTACAGGTACCTGTCTTGACGTCCCATAGTCTCACCGTATTATCTGCACTTCCCGATACGATGAACTCTGAGTCACTGGATATAGCCACAGATAATACATAACTAGTGTGATCGCTCATGGTCTTACAGGTACCTGTCTTGACGTCCCATAGTCTCACCGTCTTATCTCTACTTCCCGATACGATGAACTCTGAGTCACTGGATATAGCCACAGATGATACTTAATCTGTGCGACCACTCATGGTCTTACAGGTACCTGTCTTGACGTCCCATAGTCTCACCGTATAATCTGCACTTCCCGATACGATGAACTCTGAGTCACTGGATATAGCCACAGATGATACTTAATCTGTGAGACCACTCATGGTCTTACAGGTACCTGTCTTGACGTCCCATAGTCTTACCTTCTTATCTGCACTTCCCGATACGATGAACTCTGAGTCACTGGATATAGCCATAGATAATACATAATGTGTGTGACCACTCATGGTCTTACAGCTACCTGTCTTGACGTCCCATAGTCTCACCGTATAATAATGACTTACCGATACGATGAACTCTGAGTCACTGGATATAGCCACAGATGATACTTAATCTGTGAGACCACTCATGGTCTTACAGGTACCTGTCTTGACGTCCCATAGTCTTACCTTCTTATCTGCACTTCCCGATACGATGAACTCTGAGTCACTGGATATAGCCATAGATAATACATAATGTGTGTGACCACTCATGGTCTTACAGCTACCTGTCTTGACGTCCCATAGTCTCACCGTATAATAATGACTTACCGATACGATGAACTCTGAGTCACTGGATATAGCCACAGCATATACATAACTAGTGTGACCACTCATGGTCTTACAGGTACCTGTCTTGACGTCCCATAGTCTCAACGTATTATCTGCACTTCCCGATACGATGAACTCTGAATCACTGGATATAGCCACAGATAATACATAATCTTTGTGACCACTCATGGTCTTACAGGTACCTGTCTTGACGTCCCATAGTCTTACCGTATAATCTGCACTTCCCGATACGATGAACTCTGAGTCACTGGATATAGCCACAGATGATAATTAATCTGTGCGACCACTCATGGTCTTACAGGTACCTGTCTTGACGTCCCATAGTCTCACCGTATTATCTGCACTTCCCGATACGATGAACTCTGAATCACTGGATATAGCCACAGATAATACATAACTAGTGTGACCACTCATGGTCTTACAGGTACCTGTCTTGACGTCCCATAGTCTCACCGTCTTATCTCTACTTCCCGATACGATGAACACTGAATCACTGGATATAGCCACAGATAATACATAACTAGTGTGACCACTCATGGTCTTACAGGTACCTGTCTTGACGTCCCATAGTCTTACCGTATAATCTGCACTTCCCGATACGATGAACTCTGAATCACTGGATATAGCCACAGATAATACATAATCTTTGTGACCACTCATGGTCTTACAGGTACCTGTCTTGACGTCCCATAGTCTTACCGTATAATCTGCACTTCCCGATACGATGAACTCTGAGTCACTGGATATAGCCACAGATGATAATTAATCTGTGCGACCACTCATGGTCTTACAGGTACCTGTCTTGACGTACCATAGTCTTACCTTCTTATCTGCACTTCCCGATACGATGAACTCTGAATCACTGGATATAGCCACAGATAATACATAACTAGTGTGATCGCTCATGGTCTTACAGGTACCTGTCTTGACGTCCCATAGTCTCACCGTATTATCTCTACTTCCCGATACGATGAACACTGAATCACTGGATATAGCCACAGATAATACATAACTAGTGTGACCACTCATGGTCTTACAGGTACCTGTCTTGACGTCCCATAGTCTCACCGTATAATAATGACTTACCGATACGATTAACTCTGAGTCACTGGATATAGCCACAGCATATACATAACTAGTGTGACCACTCATGGTCTTACAGGTACCTGTCTTGACGTCCCGTAGACTCACCGTCTAATCATGACTTTCCGATACGATGAACTCTGAGTCACTGGATATAGCCACAGATAATACATAACTAGTGTGATCGCTCATGGTCTTACAGGTACCTGTCTTGACGTCCCATAGTCTCACCGTCTTATCTAAACTTCCCGATACGATGAACTCTGAGTCACTGGATATAGCCACAGATGATACTTAATCTGTGCGACCACTCATGGTCTTACAGGTACCTGTCTTGACGTACCATAGTCTCACCGTCTTATCTGCACTTCCCGATACGATGAACTCTGAATCACTGGATATAGCCACAGATAATACATAACTAGTGTGATCGCTCATGGTCTTACAGGTACCTGTCTTGACGTCCCATAGTCTCACCGTCTTATCATAACTTCCCGATACGATGAACTCTGAATCACTGGATATAGCCACAGATAATACATAACTAGTGTGACCACTCATGGTCTTACAGGTACCTGTCTTGACGTCCCATAGTCTCACCGTCTAATCTCTACTTCCCGATACGATGAACTCTGAGTCACTGGATATAGCCACAGATGATACTTAATCTGTGAGACCACTCATGGTCTTACAGGTACCTGTCTTGACGTACCATAGTCTTACCTTCTCATCTGCACTTCCCGATACGATGAACTCTGAATCACTGGATATAGCCACAGATAATACATAACTAGTGTGACCACTCATGGTCTTACAGGTACCTGTCTTGACGTACCATAGTATCACCGTCTAATCTGCACTTCCCGATACGATGAACTCTGAATCACTGGATATAGCCACAGATCATACAGAATAAGTGTGACCACTCATGGTCTTACAGGTACCTGTCTTGACGTCCCATAGTCTCACCGTATAATAATGACTTACCGATACGATGAACTCTGAGTCACTGGATATAGCCACAGCATATACATAACTAGTGTGACCACTCATGGTCTTACAGGTACCTGTCTTGACGTCCCGTAGACTCACCGTCTAATCATGACTTTCCGATACGATGAACTCTGAATCACTGGATATAGCCACAGATAATACATAACTAGTGTGACCACTCATGGTCTTACAGGTACCTGTCTTGACGTACCATAGTATCACCGTCTAATCTGCACTTCCCGATACGATGAACTCTGAATCACTGGATATAGCCACAGATCATACAGAATAAGTGTGACCACTCATGGTCTTACAGCTACCTGTCTTGACGTCCCATAGTCTCACCGTATAATAATGACTTACCGATACGATGAACTCTGAGTCACTGGATATAGCCACAGCATATACATAACTAGTGTGACCACTCATGGTCTTACAGGTACCTGTCTTGACGTCCCGTAGACTCACCGTATCATCATCACTTTCCGATACGATGAACTCTGAATCACTGGATATAGCCACAGATAATACATAACTAGTGTGACCACTCATGGTCTTACAGGTACCTGTCTTGACGTCCCATAGTCTCACCGTATAATAATGACTTACCGATACGATTAACTCTGAGTCACTGGATATAGCCACAGCATATACATAACTAGTGTGACCACTCATGGTCTTACAGGTACCTGTCTTGACGTCCCGTAGACTCACCGTCTAATCATGACTTTCCGATACGATGAACTCTGAATCACTGGATATAGCCACAGATAATACATAACTAGTGTGACCACTCATGGTCTTACAGGTACCTGTCTTGACGTACCATAGTATCACCGTCTAATCTGCACTTCCCGATACGATGAACTCTGAATCACTGGATATAGCCACAGATAATACATAACTAGTGTGATCGCTCATGGTCTTACAGGTACCTGTCTTGACGTCCCATAGTCTCACCGTCTAATCATGACTTTCCGATACGATGAACTCTGAATCACTGGATATAGCCACAGATAATACATAACTAGTGTGACCACTCATGGTCTTACAGGTACCTGTCTTGACGTACCATAGTATCACCGTCTAATCTGCACTTCCCGATACGATGAACTCTGAATCACTGGATATAGCCACAGATCATACAGAATAAGTGTGACCACTCATGGTCTTACAGCTACCTGTCTTGACGTACCATAGTCTCACCGTATAATAATGACTTACCGATACGATGAACTCTGAGTCACTGGATATAGCCACAGCATATACATAACTAGTGTGACCACTCATGGTCTTACAGGTACCTGTCTTGACGTCCCGTAGACTCACCGTATCATCATCACTTTCCGATACGATGAACTCTGAATCACTGGATATAGCCACAGATAATACATAACTAGTGTGACCACTCATGGTCTTACAGGTACCTGTCTTGACGTCCCATAGTCTCACCGTCTAATCATGACTTTCCGATACGATGAACTCTGAGTCACTGGATATAGCCACAGCATATACATAACTAGTGTGACCACTCATGGTCTTACAGGTACCTGTCTTGACGTCCCGTAGACTCACCGTCTAATCATGACTTTCCGATACGATGAACTCTGAATCACTGGATATAGCCACAGATAATACATAACTAGTGTGACCACTCATGGTCTTACAGGTACCTGTCTTGACGTACCATAGTATCACCGTCTAATCTGCACTTCCCGATACGATGAACTCTGAATCACTGGATATAGCCACAGATCATACAGAATAAGTGTGACCACTCATGGTCTTACAGCTACCTGTCTTGACGTACCATAGTCTCACCGTATAATAATGACTTACCGATACGATGAACTCTGAGTCACTGGATATAGCCACAGCATATACATAACTAGTGTGACCACTCATGGTCTTACAGGTACCTGTCTTGACGTCCCGTAGACTCACCGTATCATCATCACTTTCCGATACGATGAACTCTGAATCACTGGATATAGCCACAGATAATACATAACTAGTGTGACCACTCATGGTCTTACAGGTACCTGTCTTGACGTCCCATAGTCTCACCGTCTTATCTCTACTTCCCGATACGATGAACTCTGAGTCACTGGATATAGCCACAGATAATACATAACTAGTGTGACCACTCATGGTCTTACAGGTACCTGTCTTGACGTCCCATAGTCTCACCGTATAATAATGACTTACCGATACGATGAACTCTGAGTCACTGGATATAGCCACAGCATATACATAACTAGTGTGACCACTCATGGTCTTACAGGTACCTGTCTTGACGTCCCATAGTCTCACCGTCTTATCATAACTTCCCGATACGATGAACACTGAATCACTGGATATAGCCACAGATAATACATAACTAGTGTGACCACTCATGGTCTTACAGGTACCTGTCTTGACGTCCCATAGTCTTACCGTCTTATCATAACTTCCCGATACGATGAACACTGAATCACTGGATATAGCCACAGATAATACATAACTAGTGTGATCGCTCATGGTCTTACAGGTACCTGTCTTGACGTCCCATAGTCTCACCGTCTTATCTGCACTTCCCGATACGATGAACTCTGAGTCACTGGATATAGCCACAGATAATACATAACTAGTGTGACCACTCATGGTCTTACAGGTACCTGTCTTGACGTCCCATAGTCTCACCGTCTAATCTGCACTTCCCGATACGATGAACTCTGAATCACTGGATATAGCCACAGATAATACATAACTAGTGTGACCACTCATGGTCTTACAGGTACCTGTCTTGACGTCCCATAGTCTTACCGTCTTATCATAACTTCCCGATACGATGAACACTGAATCACTGGATATAGCCACAGATAATACATAACTAGTGTGATCGCTCATGGTCTTACAGGTACCTGTCTTGACGTCCCATAGTCTCACCGTCTTATCTGCACTTCCCGATACGATGAACTCTGAGTCACTGGATATAGCCACAGATGATACTTAATCTGTGCGACCACTCATGGTCTTACAGGTACCTGTCTTGACGTCCCATAGTCTCACCGTCTTATCTGCACTTCCCGATACGATGAACTCTGAGTCACTGGATATAGCCACAGATAATACATAACTAGTGTGACCACTCATGGTCTTACAGGTACCTGTCTTGACGTCCCATAGTCTCACCGTATAATCTGCACTTCCCGATACGATGAACTCTGAGTCACTGGATATAGCCACAGATGATACATAACTAGTGTGACCACTCATGGTCTTACAGGTACCTGTCTTGACGTCCCATAGTCTCACCGTATTATCATGACTTTCCGATACGATGAACTCTGAGTCACTGGATATAGCCACAGATAATACATAACTAGTGTGACCACTCATGGTCTTACAGGTACCTGTCTTGACGTCCCATAGTCTCACCGTATAATAATGACTTACCGATACGATGAACTCTGAGTCACTGGATATAGCCACAGCATATACATAACTAGTGTGACCACTCATGGTCTTACAGGTACCTGTCTTGACGTCCCATAGTCTCACCGTCTTATCATAACTTCCCGATACGATGAACACTGAATCACTGGATATAGCCACAGATAATACATAACTAGTGTGATCGCTCATGGTCTTACAGGTACCTGTCTTGACGTCCCATAGTCTCACCGTCTTATCTGCACTTCCCGATACGATGAACTCTGAGTCACTGGATATAGCCACAGATCATACAGAATAAGTGTGACCACTCATGGTCTTACAGGTACCTGTCTTGACGTCCCATAGTCTTACCGTATAATCTGCACTTCCCGATACGATGAACTCTGAATCACTGGATATAGCCACAGATGATACTTAATCTGTGCGACCACTCATGGTCTTACAGGTACCTGTCTTGACGTCCCATAGTCTCACCGTATAATCTGCACTTCCCGATACGATGAACTCTGAGTCACTGGATATAGCCACAGATGATACTTAATCTGTGAGACCACTCATGGTCTTACAGGTACCTGTCTTGACGTACCATAGTCTTACCTTCTTATCTGCACTTCCCGATACGATGAACTCTGAATCACTGGATATAGCCACAGATAATACATAACTAGTGTGACCACTCATGGTCTTACAGGTACCTGTCTTGACGTCCCATAGTCTCACCGTCTTATCTGCACTTCCCGATACGATGAACTCTGAGTCACTGGATATAGCCACAGATAATACATAACTAGTGTGATCGCTCATGGTCTTACAGGTACCTGTCTTGACGTCCCATAGTCTCACCGTCTAATCTGCACTTCCCGATACGATGAACTCTGAGTCACTGGATATAGCCACAGATCATACAGAATAAGTGTGACCACTCATGGTCTTACAGGTACCTGTCTTGACGTCCCATAGTCTTACCGTATAATCTGCACTTCCCGATACGATGAACTCTGAGTCACTGGATATAGCCACAGATGATAATTAATCTGTGCGACCACTCATGGTCTTACAGGTACCTGTCTTGACGTACCATAGTATCACCGTCTAATCTGCACTTCCCGATACGCCGAACTCTGAATCACTGGATATAGCCACAGATCATACAGAATAAGTGTGACCACTCATGGTCTTACAGCTACCTGTCTTGACGTCCCATAGTCTCACCGTCTAATCATGACTTTCCGATACGATGAACTCTGAGTCACTGGATATAGCCACAGATAATACATAACTAGTGTGACCACTCATGGTCTTACAGGTACCTGTCTTGACGTCCCATAGTCTTACCGTCTTATCTGCACTTCCCGATACGATGAACTCTGAATCACTGGATATAGCCACAGATCATACAGAATAAGTGCGACCACTCATGGTCTTACAGGTACCTGTCTTGACGTACCATAGTATCACCGTCTAATCTGCACTTCCCGATACGATGAACTCTGAATCACTGGATATAGCCACAGATCATACAGAATAAGTGTGACCACTCATGGTCTTACAGGTACCTGTCTTGACGTCCCATAGTCTTACCGTATAATCTGCACTTACCGATACGATGAACTCTGAATCACTGGATATAGCCACAGCATATAAATAACTAGTGTGATCACTCATGGTCTTACAGGTACCTGTCTTGACGTCCCATAGTCTTACCGTATAATCTGCACTTCCCGATACGATGAACTCTGAATCACTGGATATAGCCACAGATAATACATAACTAGTGTGATCGCTCATGGTCTTACAGGTACCTGTCTTGACGTCCCATAGTCTTACCGTATAATCTGCACTTACCTATACGATGAACTCTGAATCACTGGATATAGCCACAGCATATAAATAACTAGTGTGATCACTCATGGTCTTACAGGTACCTGTCTTGACGTACCATAGTCTCACCGTCTAATCTGCACTTCCCGATACGATGAACTCTGAATCACTGGATATAGCCACAGATCATACAGAATAAGTGTGACCACTCATGGTCTTACAGGTACCTGTCTTGACGTCCCATAGTCTTACCGTCTTATCTGCACTTCCCGATACGATGAACTCTGAGTCACTGGATATAGCCACAGATAATACATAACTAGTGTGATCGCTCATGGTCTTACAGGTACCTGTCTTGACGTCCCATAGTCTCACCGTCTTATCATAACTTCCCGATACGATGAACACTGAATCACTGGATATAGCCACAGATAATACATAACTAGTGTGACCACTCATGGTCTTACAGGTACCTGTCTTGACGTCCCATAGTCTCACCGTCTTATCATAACTTCCCGATACGATGAACTCTGAGTCACTGGATATAGCCACAGATCATACAGAATAAGTGTGACCACTCATGGTCTTACAGGTACCTGTCTTGACGTCCCATAGTCTTACCGTCTTATCTGCACTTCCCGATACGATGAACTCTGAATCACTGGATATAGCCACAGATCATACAGAATAAGTGCGACCACTCATGGTCTTACAGGTACCTGTCTTGACGTACCATAGTATCACCGTCTAATCTGCACTTCCCGATACGATGAACTCTGAATCACTGGATATAGCCACAGATCATACAGAATAAGTGTGACCACTCATGGTCTTACAGGTACCTGTCTTGACGTCCCATAGTCTTACCGTATAATCTGCACTTACCGATACGATGAACTCTGAATCACTGGATATAGCCACAGCATATAAATAACTAGTGTGATCACTCATGGTCTTACAGGTACCTGTCTTGACGTCCCATAGTCTTACCGTATAATCTGCACTTCCCGATACGATGAACTCTGAATCACTGGATATAGCCACAGATAATACATAACTAGTGTGATCGCTCATGGTCTTACAGGTACCTGTCTTGACGTCCCATAGTCTCACCGTCTTATCTGCACTTCCCGATACGATGAACTCTGAGTCACTGGATATAGCCACAGATAATACATAACTAGTGTGACCACTCATGGTCTTACAGGTACCTGTCTTGACGTCCCATAGTCTCACCGTCTTATCATAACTTCCCGATACGATGAACTCTGAGTCACTGGATATAGCCACAGATCATACAGAATAAGTGTGACCACTCATGGTCTTACAGGTACCTGTCTTGACGTCCCATAGTCTTACCGTATAATCTGCACTTCCCGATACGATGAACTCTGAATCACTGGATATAGCCACAGATGATACTTAATCTGTGCGACCACTCATGGTCTTACAGGTACCTGTCTTGACGTCCCATAGTCTCACCGTATAATCTGCACTTCCCGATACGATGAACTCTGAGTCACTGGATATAGCCACAGATGATACTTAATCTGTGAGACCACTCATGGTCTTACAGGTACCTGTCTTGACGTACCATAGTCTTACCTTCTTATCTGCACTTCCCGATACGATGAACTCTGAATCACTGGATATAGCCACAGATAATACATAACTAGTGTGACCACTCATGGTCTTACAGGTACCTGTCTTGACGTCCCATAGTCTCACCGTCTTATCTGCACTTCCCGATACGATGAACTCTGAGTCACTGGATATAGCCACAGATAATACATAACTAGTGTGATCGCTCATGGTCTTACAGGTACCTGTCTTGACGTCCCATAGTCTCACCGTATAATAATGACTTACCGATACGATGAACTCTGAGTCACTGGATATAGCCACAGATGATAATTAATCTGTGCGACCACTCATGGTCTTACAGGTACCTGTCTTGACGTCCCATAGTCTTACCTTCTTATCTGCACTTCCCGATACGATGAACTCTGAGTCACTGGATATAGCCATAGATAATACATAATGTGTGTGACCACTCATGGTCTTACAGCTACCTGTCTTGACGTCCCATAGTCTCACCGTATAATAATGACTTACCGATACGATGAACTCTGAGTCACTGGATATAGCCACAGCATATACATAACTAGTGTGACCACTCATGGTCTTACAGGTACCTGTCTTGACGTCCCATAGTCTCACCGTCTAATCTGCACTTCCCGATACGATGAACTCTGAATCACTGGATATAGCCACAGATAATACATAATCTTTGTGACCACTCATGGTCTTACAGGTACCTGTCTTGACGTCCCATAATCTCACCGTATTATCTCTACTTCCCGATACGATGAACTCTGAATCACTGGATATAGCCACAGATAATACATAACTAGTGTGACCACTCATGGTCTTACAGGTACCTGTCTTGACGTCCCATAGTCTCACCGTCTTATCTGCACTTCCCGATACGATGAACTCTGAGTCACTGGATATAGCCACAGATCATACAGAATAAGTGTGACCACTCATGGTCTTACAGGTACCTGTCTTGACGTCCCATAGTCTCACCGTACAATCATAACTTCCCGATACGATGAACTCTGAATCACTGGATATAGCCACAGCATATACATAACTAGTGTGATCGCTCATGGTCTTACAGGTACCTGTCTTGACGTCCCGTAGACTCACCGTCTAATCATGACTTTCCGATACGATGAACTCTGAGTCACTGGATATAGCCACAGATAATACATAACTAGTGTGATCACTCATGGTCTTACAGGTACCTGTCTTGACGTCCCATAGTCTCACCGTATAATCTGCACTTCCCGATACGATGAACTCTGAGTCACTTGATATAGCCACAGATGATACTTAATCTGTGAGACCACTCATGGTCTTACAGGTACCTGTCTTGACGTACCATAGTCTTACCTTCTTATCTGCACTTCCCGATACGATGAACTCTGAGTCACTGGATATAGCCATAGATAATACATAATGTGTGTGACCACTCATGGTCTTACAGCTACCTGTCTTGACGTCCCATAGTCTCACCGTATAATAATGACTTACCGATACGATGAACTCTGAGTCACTGGATATAGCCACAGCATATACATAACTAGTGTGACCACTCATGGTCTTACAGGTACCTGTCTTGACGTCCCATAGTCTCAACGTATTATCTGCACTTCCCGATACGATGAACTCTGAATCACTGGATATAGCCACAGATAATACATAATCTTTGTGACCACTCATGGTCTTACAGGTACCTGTCTTGACGTCCCATAGTCTCACCGTCTTATCTGCACTTCCCGATACGATGAACTCTGAGTCACTTGATATAGCCACAGATGATAATTAATCTGTGAGACCACTCATGGTCTTACAGGTACCTGTCTTGACGTACCATAGTCTTACCTTCTTATCTGCACTTCCCGATACGATGAACTCTGAGTCACTGGATATAGCCATAGATAATACATAATGTGTGTGACCACTCATGGTCTTACAGGTACCTGTCTTGACGTCCCATAGTCTCACCGTCTTATCATAACTTCCCGATACGATGAACTCTGAGTCACTGGATATAGCCACAGATCATACAGAATAAGTGTGACCACTCATGGTCTTACAGGTACCTGTCTTGACGTCCCATAGTCTTACCGTATAATCTGCACTTCCCGATACGATGAACTCTGAATCACTGGATATAGCCACAGATCATACATAACTAGTGTGACCACTCATGGTCTTACAGGTATCTGTCTTGACGTCCCATAGTCTCACCGTCTTATCATAACTTCCCGATACGATGAACACTGAATCACTGGATATAGCCACAGATAATACATAACTAGTGTGATCGCTCATGGTCTTACAGGTACCTGTCTTGACGTCCCATAGTCTCACCGTCTTATCTGCACTTCCCGATACGATGAACTCTGAGTCACTGGATATAGCCACAGATAATACATAACTAGTGTGATCGCTCATGGTCTTACAGGTACCTGTCTTGACGTCCCATAGTCTCACCGTATAATAATGACTTACCGATACGATGAACTCTGAGTCACTGGATATAGCCACAGATGATAATTAATCTGTGCGACCACTCATGGTCTTACAGGTACCTGTCTTGACGTCCCATAGTCTTACCTTCTTATCTGCACTTCCCGATACGATGAACTCTGAGTCACTGGATATAGCCATAGATAATACATAATGTGTGTGACCACTCATGGTCTTACAGCTACCTGTCTTGACGTCCCATAGTCTCACCGTATAATAATGACTTACCGATACGATGAACTCTGAGTCACTGGATATAGCCACAGCATATACATAACTAGTGTGACCACTCATGGTCTTACAGGTACCTGTCTTGACGTCCCATAGTCTCACCGTCTAATCTGCACTTCCCGATACGATGAACTCTGAATCACTGGATATAGCCACAGATAATACATAATCTTTGTGACCACTCATGGTCTTACAGGTACCTGTCTTGACGTCCCATAATCTCACCGTATTATCTCTACTTCCCGATACGATGAACTCTGAATCACTGGATATAGCCACAGATAATACATAACTAGTGTGACCACTCATGGTCTTACAGGTACCTGTCTTGACGTCCCATAGTCTCACCGTCTTATCTGCACTTCCCGATACGATGAACTCTGAGTCACTGGATATAGCCACAGATCATACAGAATAAGTGTGACCACTCATGGTCTTACAGGTACCTGTCTTGACGTCCCATAGTCTCACCGTACAATCATAACTTCCCGATACGATGAACTCTGAATCACTGGATATAGCCACAGCATATACATAACTAGTGTGATCGCTCATGGTCTTACAGGTACCTGTCTTGACGTCCCGTAGACTCACCGTCTAATCATGACTTTCCGATACGATGAACTCTGAGTCACTGGATATAGCCACAGATAATACATAACTAGTGTGATCACTCATGGTCTTACAGGTACCTGTCTTGACGTCCCATAGTCTCACCGTATAATCTGCACTTCCCGATACGATGAACTCTGAGTCACTTGATATAGCCACAGATGATACTTAATCTGTGAGACCACTCATGGTCTTACAGGTACCTGTCTTGACGTACCATAGTCTTACCTTCTTATCTGCACTTCCCGATACGATGAACTCTGAGTCACTGGATATAGCCATAGATAATACATAATGTGTGTGACCACTCATGGTCTTACAGCTACCTGTCTTGACGTCCCATAGTCTCACCGTATAATAATGACTTACCGATACGATGAACTCTGAGTCACTGGATATAGCCACAGCATATACATAACTAGTGTGACCACTCATGGTCTTACAGGTACCTGTCTTGACGTCCCATAGTCTCAACGTATTATCTGCACTTCCCGATACGATGAACTCTGAATCACTGGATATAGCCACAGATAATACATAATCTTTGTGACCACTCATGGTCTTACAGGTACCTGTCTTGACGTCCCATAGTCTCACCGTCTTATCTGCACTTCCCGATACGATGAACTCTGAGTCACTTGATATAGCCACAGATGATAATTAATCTGTGAGACCACTCATGGTCTTACAGGTACCTGTCTTGACGTACCATAGTCTTACCTTCTTATCTGCACTTCCCGATACGATGAACTCTGAGTCACTGGATATAGCCATAGATAATACATAATGTGTGTGACCACTCATGGTCTTACAGGTACCTGTCTTGACGTCCCATAGTCTCACCGTCTTATCATAACTTCCCGATACGATGAACTCTGAGTCACTGGATATAGCCACAGATCATACAGAATAAGTGTGACCACTCATGGTCTTACAGGTACCTGTCTTGACGTCCCATAGTCTTACCGTATAATCTGCACTTCCCGATACGATGAACTCTGAATCACTGGATATAGCCACAGATCATACATAACTAGTGTGACCACTCATGGTCTTACAGGTATCTGTCTTGACGTCCCATAGTCTCACCGTCTTATCATAACTTCCCGATACGATGAACACTGAATCACTGGATATAGCCACAGATAATACATAACTAGTGTGATCGCTCATGGTCTTACAGGTACCTGTCTTGACGTCCCATAGTCTCACCGTCTTATCTGCACTTCCCGATACGATGAACTCTGAGTCACTGGATATAGCCACAGATGATAATTAATCTGTGCGACCACTCATGGTCTTACAGGTACCTGTCTTGACGTCCCATAGTCTCACCGTCTTATCTGCACTTCCCGATACGATGAACTCTGAGTCACTGGATATAGCCACAGATAATACATAACTAGTGTGATCGCTCATGGTCTTACAGGTACCTGTCTTGACGTCCCATAGTCTTACCGTATAATCTGCACTTCCCGATACGATGAACTCTGAATCACTGGATATAGCCACAGATCATACATAACTAGTGTGACCACTCATGGTCTTACAGGTACCTGTCTTGACGTCCCATAGTCTCACCGTCTTATCATAACTTCCCGATACGATGAACTCTGAATCACTGGATATAGCCACAGATAATACATAACTAGTGTGATCGCTCATGGTCTTACAGGTACCTGTCTTGACGTCCCATAGTCTCACCGTCTTATCTCTACTTCCCGATACGATGAACTCTGAGTCACTGGATATAGCCATAGATAATACATAATGTGTGTGACCACTCATGGTCTTACAGCTACCTGTCTTGACGTCCCATAGTCTCACCGTATAATAATGACTTACCGATACGATGAACTCTGAGTCACTGGATATAGCCACAGCATATACATAACTAGTGTGACCACTCATGGTCTTACAGGTACCTGTCTTGACGTCCCATAGTCTCACCGTCTTATCTCTACTTCCCGATACGATGAACTCTGAGTCACTGGATATAGCCACAGATGATACTTAATCTGTGCGACCACTCATGGTCTTACAGGTACCTGTCTTGACGTACCATAGTCTTACCTTCTTATCTGCACTTCCCGATACGATGAACTCTGAATCACTGGATATAGCCACAGATGATACTTAATCTGTGCGACCACTCATGGTCTTACAGGTACCTGTCTTGACGTCCCATAGTCTCACCGTATTATCTCTACTTCCCGATACGATGAACACTGAATCACTGGATATAGCCACAGATAATACATAACTAGTGTGACCACTCATGGTCTTACAGGTACCTGTCTTGACGTCCCATAGTCTCACCGTATAATAATGACTTACCGATACGATTAACTCTGAGTCACTGGATATAGCCACAGCATATACATAACTAGTGTGACCACTCATGGTCTTACAGGTACCTGTCTTGACGTCCCGTAGACTCACCGTCTAATCATGACTTTCCGATACGATGAACTCTGAGTCACTGGATATAGCCACAGATAATACATAACTAGTGTGATCGCTCATGGTCTTACAGGTACCTGTCTTGACGTCCCATAGTCTCACCGTCTTATCTCTACTTCCCGATACGATGAACTCTGAGTCACTGGATATAGCCACAGATGATACTTAATCTGTGCGACCACTCATGGTCTTACAGGTACCTGTCTTGACGTACCATAGTCTCACCGTCTTATCTGCACTTCCCGATACGATGAACTCTGAATCACTGGATATAGCCACAGATAATACATAACTAGTGTGATCGCTCATGGTCTTACAGGTACCTGTCTTGACGTCCCATAGTCTCACCGTCTTATCATAACTTCCCGATACGATGAACTCTGAATCACTGGATATAGCCACAGATAATACATAACTAGTGTGACCACTCATGGTCTTACAGGTACCTGTCTTGACGTCCCATAGTCTCACCGTCTAATCTCTACTTCCCGATACGATGAACTCTGAGTCACTGGATATAGCCACAGATGATACTTAATCTGTGAGACCACTCATGGTCTTACAGGTACCTGTCTTGACGTACCATAGTCTTACCTTCTCATCTGCACTTCCCGATACGATGAACTCTGAATCACTGGATATAGCCACAGATAATACATAACTAGTGTGACCACTCATGGTCTTACAGGTACCTGTCTTGACGTACCATAGTATCACCGTCTAATCTGCACTTCCCGATACGATGAACTCTGAATCACTGGATATAGCCACAGATCATACAGAATAAGTGTGACCACTCATGGTCTTACAGGTACCTGTCTTGACGTCCCATAGTCTCACCGTATAATAATGACTTACCGATACGATGAACTCTGAGTCACTGGATATAGCCACAGCATATACATAACTAGTGTGACCACTCATGGTCTTACAGGTACCTGTCTTGACGTCCCGTAGACTCACCGTCTAATCATGACTTTCCGATACGATGAACTCTGAATCACTGGATATAGCCACAGATAATACATAACTAGTGTGACCACTCATGGTCTTACAGGTACCTGTCTTGACGTACCATAGTATCACCGTCTAATCTGCACTTCCCGATACGATGAACTCTGAATCACTGGATATAGCCACAGATCATACAGAATAAGTGTGACCACTCATGGTCTTACAGCTACCTGTCTTGACGTCCCATAGTCTCACCGTCTTATCTCTACTTCCCGATACGATGAACTCTGAGTCACTGGATATAGCCACAGCATATACATAACTAGTGTGACCACTCATGGTCTTACAGGTACCTGTCTTGACGTCCCGTAGACTCACCGTATCATCATCACTTTCCGATACGATGAACTCTGAATCACTGGATATAGCCACAGATAATACATAACTAGTGTGACCACTCATGGTCTTACAGGTACCTGTCTTGACGTCCCATAGTCTCACCGTATAATAATGACTTACCGATACGATGAACTCTGAGTCACTGGATATAGCCACAGCATATACATAACTAGTGTGACCACTCATGGTCTTACAGGTACCTGTCTTGACGTCCCGTAGACTCACCGTCTAATCATGACTTTCCGATACGATGAACTCTGAATCACTGGATATAGCCACAGATAATACATAACTAGTGTGACCACTCATGGTCTTACAGGTACCTGTCTTGACGTACCATAGTATCACCGTCTAATCTGCACTTCCCGATACGATGAACTCTGAATCACTGGATATAGCCACAGATAATACATAACTAGTGTGATCGCTCATGGTCTTACAGGTACCTGTCTTGACGTCCCATAGTCTCACCGTCTAATCATGACTTTCCGATACGATGAACTCTGAATCACTGGATATAGCCACAGATAATACATAACTAGTGTGACCACTCATGGTCTTACAGGTACCTGTCTTGACGTACCATAGTATCACCGTCTAATCTGCACTTCCCGATACGATGAACTCTGAATCACTGGATATAGCCACAGATCATACAGAATAAGTGTGACCACTCATGGTCTTACAGCTACCTGTCTTGACGTACCATAGTCTCACCGTATAATAATGACTTACCGATACGATGAACTCTGAGTCACTGGATATAGCCACAGCATATACATAACTAGTGTGACCACTCATGGTCTTACAGGTACCTGTCTTGACGTCCCGTAGACTCACCGTATCATCATCACTTTCCGATACGATGAACTCTGAATCACTGGATATAGCCACAGATAATACATAACTAGTGTGACCACTCATGGTCTTACAGGTACCTGTCTTGACGTCCCATAGTCTCACCGTCTAATCATGACTTTCCGATACGATGAACTCTGAGTCACTGGATATAGCCACAGCATATACATAACTAGTGTGACCACTCATGGTCTTACAGGTACCTGTCTTGACGTCCCGTAGACTCACCGTCTAATCATGACTTTCCGATACGATGAACTCTGAATCACTGGATATAGCCACAGATAATACATAACTAGTGTGACCACTCATGGTCTTACAGGTACCTGTCTTGACGTACCATAGTATCACCGTCTAATCTGCACTTCCCGATACGATGAACTCTGAATCACTGGATATAGCCACAGATCATACAGAATAAGTGTGACCACTCATGGTCTTACAGCTACCTGTCTTGACGTACCATAGTCTCACCGTATAATAATGACTTACCGATACGATGAACTCTGAGTCACTGGATATAGCCACAGCATATACATAACTAGTGTGACCACTCATGGTCTTACAGGTACCTGTCTTGACGTCCCGTAGACTCACCGTATCATCATCACTTTCCGATACGATGAACTCTGAATCACTGGATATAGCCACAGATAATACATAACTAGTGTGACCACTCATGGTCTTACAGGTACCTGTCTTGACGTCCCATAGTCTCACCGTCTTATCTCTACTTCCCGATACGATGAACTCTGAGTCACTGGATATAGCCACAGATGATACTTAATCTGTGAGACCACTCATGGTCTTACAGGTACCTGTCTTGACGTACCATAGTCTCACCGTCTTATCTCTACTTCCCGATACGATGAACTCTGAGTCACTGGATAAAGCCACAGATGATACTTAATCTGTGCGACCACTCATGGTCTTACAGGTACCTGTCTTGACGTCCCATAGTCTCACCGTATAATCTGCACTTCCCGATACGATGAACTCTGAGTCACTGGATATAGCCACAGATGATACTTAATCTGTGAGACCACTCATGGTCTTACAGGTACCTGTCTTGACGTACCATAGTCTCACCGTCTTATCTCTACTTCCCGATACGATGAACTCTGAGTCACTGGATAAAGCCACAGATGATACTTAATCTGTGCGACCACTCATGGTCTTACAGGTACCTGTCTTGACGTCCCATAGTCTCACCGTCTTATCTCTACTTCCCGATACGATGAACTCTGAGTCACTGGATATAGCCACAGATGATACTTAATCTGTGCGACCACTCATGGTCTTACAGGTACCTGTCTTGACGTACCATAGTCTCACCGTCTTATCTGCACTTCCCGATACGATGAACTCTGAATCACTGGATATAGCCACAGATAATACATAACTAGTGTGATCACTCATGGTCTTACAGGTACCTGTCTTGACGTCCCATAGTCTCACCGTATAATCTGCACTTCCCGATACGATGAACTCTGAGTCACTTGATATAGCCACAGATGATACTTAATCTGTGAGACCACTCATGGTCTTACAGGTACCTGTCTTGACGTACCATAGTCTTACCTTCTTATCTGCACTTCCCGATACGATGAACTCTGAGTCACTGGATATAGCCATAGATAATACATAATGTGTGTGACCACTCATGGTCTTACAGCTACCTGTCTTGACGTCCCATAGTCTCACCGTATAATAATGACTTACCGATACGATGAACTCTGAGTCACTGGATATAGCCACAGCATATACATAACTAGTGTGACCACTCATGGTCTTACAGGTACCTGTCTTGACGTCCCATAGTCTCAACGTATTATCTGCACTTCCCGATACGATGAACTCTGAATCACTGGATATAGCCACAGATAATACATAATCTTTGTGACCACTCATGGTCTTACAGGTACCTGTCTTGACGTCCCATAGTCTCACCGTCTTATCTGCACTTCCCGATACGATGAACTCTGAGTCACTTGATATAGCCACAGATGATAATTAATCTGTGAGACCACTCATGGTCTTACAGGTACCTGTCTTGACGTACCATAGTCTTACCTTCTTATCTGCACTTCCCGATACGATGAACTCTGAGTCACTGGATATAGCCATAGATAATACATAATGTGTGTGACCACTCATGGTCTTACAGGTACCTGTCTTGACGTCCCATAGTCTCACCGTCTTATCATAACTTCCCGATACGATGAACTCTGAGTCACTGGATATAGCCACAGATCATACAGAATAAGTGTGACCACTCATGGTCTTACAGGTACCTGTCTTGACGTCCCATAGTCTTACCGTATAATCTGCACTTCCCGATACGATGAACTCTGAATCACTGGATATAGCCACAGATCATACATAACTAGTGTGACCACTCATGGTCTTACAGGTATCTGTCTTGACGTCCCATAGTCTCACCGTCTTATCATAACTTCCCGATACGATGAACACTGAATCACTGGATATAGCCACAGATAATACATAACTAGTGTGATCGCTCATGGTCTTACAGGTACCTGTCTTGACGTCCCATAGTCTCACCGTCTTATCTGCACTTCCCGATACGATGAACTCTGAGTCACTGGATATAGCCACAGATGATAATTAATCTGTGCGACCACTCATGGTCTTACAGGTACCTGTCTTGACGTCCCATAGTCTCACCGTCTTATCTGCACTTCCCGATACGATGAACTCTGAGTCACTGGATATAGCCACAGATAATACATAACTAGTGTGATCGCTCATGGTCTTACAGGTACCTGTCTTGACGTCCCATAGTCTTACCGTATAATCTGCACTTCCCGATACGATGAACTCTGAATCACTGGATATAGCCACAGATCATACATAACTAGTGTGACCACTCATGGTCTTACAGGTACCTGTCTTGACGTCCCATAGTCTCACCGTCTTATCATAACTTCCCGATACGATGAACTCTGAATCACTGGATATAGCCACAGATAATACATAACTAGTGTGATCGCTCATGGTCTTACAGGTACCTGTCTTGACGTCCCATAGTCTCACCGTCTTATCTCTACTTCCCGATACGATGAACTCTGAGTCACTGGATATAGCCATAGATAATACATAATGTGTGTGACCACTCATGGTCTTACAGCTACCTGTCTTGACGTCCCATAGTCTCACCGTATAATAATGACTTACCGATACGATGAACTCTGAGTCACTGGATATAGCCACAGCATATACATAACTAGTGTGACCACTCATGGTCTTACAGGTACCTGTCTTGACGTCCCATAGTCTCACCGTCTTATCTCTACTTCCCGATACGATGAACTCTGAGTCACTGGATATAGCCACAGATGATACTTAATCTGTGCGACCACTCATGGTCTTACAGGTACCTGTCTTGACGTACCATAGTCTTACCTTCTTATCTGCACTTCCCGATACGATGAACTCTGAATCACTGGATATAGCCACAGATGATACTTAATCTGTGCGACCACTCATGGTCTTACAGGTACCTGTCTTGACGTCCCATAGTCTCACCGTATTATCTCTACTTCCCGATACGATGAACACTGAATCACTGGATATAGCCACAGATAATACATAACTAGTGTGACCACTCATGGTCTTACAGGTACCTGTCTTGACGTCCCATAGTCTCACCGTATAATAATGACTTACCGATACGATTAACTCTGAGTCACTGGATATAGCCACAGCATATACATAACTAGTGTGACCACTCATGGTCTTACAGGTACCTGTCTTGACGTCCCGTAGACTCACCGTCTAATCATGACTTTCCGATACGATGAACTCTGAGTCACTGGATATAGCCACAGATAATACATAACTAGTGTGATCGCTCATGGTCTTACAGGTACCTGTCTTGACGTCCCATAGTCTCACCGTCTTATCTCTACTTCCCGATACGATGAACTCTGAGTCACTGGATATAGCCACAGATGATACTTAATCTGTGCGACCACTCATGGTCTTACAGGTACCTGTCTTGACGTACCATAGTCTCACCGTCTTATCTGCACTTCCCGATACGATGAACTCTGAATCACTGGATATAGCCACAGATAATACATAACTAGTGTGATCGCTCATGGTCTTACAGGTACCTGTCTTGACGTCCCATAGTCTCACCGTCTTATCATAACTTCCCGATACGATGAACTCTGAATCACTGGATATAGCCACAGATAATACATAACTAGTGTGACCACTCATGGTCTTACAGGTACCTGTCTTGACGTCCCATAGTCTCACCGTCTAATCTCTACTTCCCGATACGATGAACTCTGAGTCACTGGATATAGCCACAGATGATACTTAATCTGTGAGACCACTCATGGTCTTACAGGTACCTGTCTTGACGTACCATAGTCTTACCTTCTCATCTGCACTTCCCGATACGATGAACTCTGAATCACTGGATATAGCCACAGATAATACATAACTAGTGTGACCACTCATGGTCTTACAGGTACCTGTCTTGACGTACCATAGTATCACCGTCTAATCTGCACTTCCCGATACGATGAACTCTGAATCACTGGATATAGCCACAGATCATACAGAATAAGTGTGACCACTCATGGTCTTACAGGTACCTGTCTTGACGTCCCATAGTCTCACCGTATAATAATGACTTACCGATACGATGAACTCTGAGTCACTGGATATAGCCACAGCATATACATAACTAGTGTGACCACTCATGGTCTTACAGGTACCTGTCTTGACGTCCCGTAGACTCACCGTCTAATCATGACTTTCCGATACGATGAACTCTGAATCACTGGATATAGCCACAGATAATACATAACTAGTGTGACCACTCATGGTCTTACAGGTACCTGTCTTGACGTACCATAGTATCACCGTCTAATCTGCACTTCCCGATACGATGAACTCTGAATCACTGGATATAGCCACAGATCATACAGAATAAGTGTGACCACTCATGGTCTTACAGCTACCTGTCTTGACGTCCCATAGTCTCACCGTCTTATCTCTACTTCCCGATACGATGAACTCTGAGTCACTGGATATAGCCACAGCATATACATAACTAGTGTGACCACTCATGGTCTTACAGGTACCTGTCTTGACGTCCCGTAGACTCACCGTATCATCATCACTTTCCGATACGATGAACTCTGAATCACTGGATATAGCCACAGATAATACATAACTAGTGTGACCACTCATGGTCTTACAGGTACCTGTCTTGACGTCCCATAGTCTCACCGTATAATAATGACTTACCGATACGATGAACTCTGAGTCACTGGATATAGCCACAGCATATACATAACTAGTGTGACCACTCATGGTCTTACAGGTACCTGTCTTGACGTCCCGTAGACTCACCGTCTAATCATGACTTTCCGATACGATGAACTCTGAATCACTGGATATAGCCACAGATAATACATAACTAGTGTGACCACTCATGGTCTTACAGGTACCTGTCTTGACGTACCATAGTATCACCGTCTAATCTGCACTTCCCGATACGATGAACTCTGAATCACTGGATATAGCCACAGATAATACATAACTAGTGTGATCGCTCATGGTCTTACAGGTACCTGTCTTGACGTCCCATAGTCTCACCGTCTAATCATGACTTTCCGATACGATGAACTCTGAATCACTGGATATAGCCACAGATAATACATAACTAGTGTGACCACTCATGGTCTTACAGGTACCTGTCTTGACGTACCATAGTATCACCGTCTAATCTGCACTTCCCGATACGATGAACTCTGAATCACTGGATATAGCCACAGATCATACAGAATAAGTGTGACCACTCATGGTCTTACAGCTACCTGTCTTGACGTACCATAGTCTCACCGTATAATAATGACTTACCGATACGATGAACTCTGAGTCACTGGATATAGCCACAGCATATACATAACTAGTGTGACCACTCATGGTCTTACAGGTACCTGTCTTGACGTCCCGTAGACTCACCGTATCATCATCACTTTCCGATACGATGAACTCTGAATCACTGGATATAGCCACAGATAATACATAACTAGTGTGACCACTCATGGTCTTACAGGTACCTGTCTTGACGTCCCATAGTCTCACCGTCTAATCATGACTTTCCGATACGATGAACTCTGAGTCACTGGATATAGCCACAGCATATACATAACTAGTGTGACCACTCATGGTCTTACAGGTACCTGTCTTGACGTCCCGTAGACTCACCGTCTAATCATGACTTTCCGATACGATGAACTCTGAATCACTGGATATAGCCACAGATAATACATAACTAGTGTGACCACTCATGGTCTTACAGGTACCTGTCTTGACGTACCATAGTATCACCGTCTAATCTGCACTTCCCGATACGATGAACTCTGAATCACTGGATATAGCCACAGATCATACAGAATAAGTGTGACCACTCATGGTCTTACAGCTACCTGTCTTGACGTACCATAGTCTCACCGTATAATAATGACTTACCGATACGATGAACTCTGAGTCACTGGATATAGCCACAGCATATACATAACTAGTGTGACCACTCATGGTCTTACAGGTACCTGTCTTGACGTCCCGTAGACTCACCGTATCATCATCACTTTCCGATACGATGAACTCTGAATCACTGGATATAGCCACAGATAATACATAACTAGTGTGACCACTCATGGTCTTACAGGTACCTGTCTTGACGTCCCATAGTCTCACCGTCTTATCTCTACTTCCCGATACGATGAACTCTGAGTCACTGGATATAGCCACAGATGATACTTAATCTGTGAGACCACTCATGGTCTTACAGGTACCTGTCTTGACGTACCATAGTCTCACCGTCTTATCTCTACTTCCCGATACGATGAACTCTGAGTCACTGGATAAAGCCACAGATGATACTTAATCTGTGCGACCACTCATGGTCTTACAGGTACCTGTCTTGACGTCCCATAGTCTCACCGTATAATCTGCACTTCCCGATACGATGAACTCTGAGTCACTGGATATAGCCACAGATGATACTTAATCTGTGAGACCACTCATGGTCTTACAGGTACCTGTCTTGACGTCCCATAGTCTCACCGTCTTATCATGACTTTCCGATACGATGAACTCTGAGTCACTGGATATAGCCACAGCATATACATAACTAGTGTGACCACTCATGGTCTTACAGGTACCTGTCTTGACGTCCCATAGTCTCACCGTCTTATCATGACTTTCCGATACGATGAACTCTGAGTCACTGGATATAGCCACAGATAATACATAACTAGTGTGACCACTCATGGTCTTACAGGTACCTGTCTTGACGTCCCATAGTCTCACCGTCTAATCTGCACTTCCCGATACGATGAACTCTGAATCACTGGATATAGCCACAGATAATACATAACTAGTGTGACCACTCATGGTCTTACAGGTACCTGTCTTGACGTCCCATAGTCTTACCGTCTTATCATAACTTCCCGATACGATGAACACTGAATCACTGGATATAGCCACAGATAATACATAACTAGTGTGATCGCTCATGGTCTTACAGGTACCTGTCTTGACGTCCCATAGTCTCACCGTCTTATCTGCACTTCCCGATACGATGAACTCTGAGTCACTGGATATAGCCACAGATGATACTTAATCTGTGCGACCACTCATGGTCTTACAGGTACCTGTCTTGACGTCCCATAGTCTCACCGTCTTATCTGCACTTCCCGATACGATGAACTCTGAGTCACTGGATATAGCCACAGATAATACATAACTAGTGTGACCACTCATGGTCTTACAGGTACCTGTCTTGACGTCCCATAGTCTCACCGTATAATCTGCACTTCCCGATACGATGAACTCTGAGTCACTGGATATAGCCACAGATGATACATAACTAGTGTGACCACTCATGGTCTTACAGGTACCTGTCTTGACGTCCCATAGTCTCACCGTATTATCATGACTTTCCGATACGATGAACTCTGAGTCACTGGATATAGCCACAGATAATACATAACTAGTGTGACCACTCATGGTCTTACAGGTACCTGTCTTGACGTCCCATAGTCTCACCGTATAATAATGACTTACCGATACGATGAACTCTGAGTCACTGGATATAGCCACAGCATATACATAACTAGTGTGACCACTCATGGTCTTACAGGTACCTGTCTTGACGTCCCATAGTCTCACCGTCTTATCATAACTTCCCGATACGATGAACACTGAATCACTGGATATAGCCACAGCATATACATAACTAGTGTGACCACTCATGGTCTTACAGGTACCTGTCTTGACGTCCCATAGTCTTACCGTCTTATCATAACTTCCCGATACGATGAACACTGAATCACTGGATATAGCCACAGATAATACATAACTAGTGTGATCGCTCATGGTCTTACAGGTACCTGTCTTGACGTCCCATAGTCTCACCGTCTTATCTGCACTTCCCGATACGATGAACTCTGAGTCACTGGATATAGCCACAGATGATACTTAATCTGTGCGACCACTCATGGTCTTACAGGTACCTGTCTTGACGTCCCATAGTCTCACCGTCTAATCTGCACTTCCCGATACGATGAACTCTGAGTCACTGGATATAGCCACAGATCATACAGAATAAGTGTGACCACTCATGGTCTTACAGGTACCTGTCTTGACGTCCCATAGTCTTACCGTATAATCTGCACTTCCCGATACGATGAACTCTGAGTCACTGGATATAGCCACAGATGATAATTAATCTGTGCGACCACTCATGGTCTTACAGCTACCTGTCTTGACGTACCATAGTCTCACCGTATAATAATGACTTACCGATACGATGAACTCTGAGTCACTGGATATAGCCACAGCATATACATAACTAGTGTGACCACTCATGGTCTTACAGGTACCTGTCTTGACGTCCCGTAGACTCACCGTATCATCATCACTTTCCGATACGATGAACTCTGAATCACTGGATATAGCCACAGATAATACATAACTAGTGTGACCACTCATGGTCTTACAGGTACCTGTCTTGACGTCCCATAGTCTTACCGTCTTATCTGCACTTCCCGATACGATGAACTCTGAATCACTGGATATAGCCACAGATCATACAGAATAAGTGCGACCACTCATGGTCTTACAGGTACCTGTCTTGACGTCCCATAGTCTCACCGTATAATAATGACTTACCGATACGATGAACTCTGAGTCACTGGATATAGCCACAGCATATACATAACTAGTGTGACCACTCATGGTCTTACAGGTACCTGTCTTGACGTCCCATAGTCTCACCGTCTTATCATAACTTCCCGATACGATGAACACTGAATCACTGGATATAGCCACAGCATATACATAACTAGTGTGACCACTCATGGTCTTACAGGTACCTGTCTTGACGTCCCATAGTCTTACCGTCTTATCATAACTTCCCGATACGATGAACACTGAATCACTGGATATAGCCACAGATAATACATAACTAGTGTGATCGCTCATGGTCTTACAGGTACCTGTCTTGACGTCCCATAGTCTCACCGTCTTATCTGCACTTCCCGATACGATGAACTCTGAGTCACTGGATATAGCCACAGATGATACTTAATCTGTGCGACCACTCATGGTCTTACAGGTACCTGTCTTGACGTCCCATAGTCTCACCGTCTAATCTGCACTTCCCGATACGATGAACTCTGAGTCACTGGATATAGCCACAGATCATACAGAATAAGTGTGACCACTCATGGTCTTACAGGTACCTGTCTTGACGTCCCATAGTCTTACCGTATAATCTGCACTTCCCGATACGATGAACTCTGAGTCACTGGATATAGCCACAGATGATAATTAATCTGTGCGACCACTCATGGTCTTACAGCTACCTGTCTTGACGTACCATAGTCTCACCGTATAATAATGACTTACCGATACGATGAACTCTGAGTCACTGGATATAGCCACAGCATATACATAACTAGTGTGACCACTCATGGTCTTACAGGTACCTGTCTTGACGTCCCGTAGACTCACCGTATCATCATCACTTTCCGATACGATGAACTCTGAATCACTGGATATAGCCACAGATAATACATAACTAGTGTGACCACTCATGGTCTTACAGGTACCTGTCTTGACGTCCCATAGTCTTACCGTCTTATCTGCACTTCCCGATACGATGAACTCTGAATCACTGGATATAGCCACAGATCATACAGAATAAGTGCGACCACTCATGGTCTTACAGGTACCTGTCTTGACGTACCATAGTATCACCGTCTAATCTGCACTTCCCGATACGATGAACTCTGAATCACTGGATATAGCCACATTATACAGAATAAGTGTGACCACTCATGGTCTTACAGGTACCTGTCTTGACGTCCCATAGTCTTACCGTATAATCTGCACTTACCGATACGATGAACTCTGAATCACTGGATATAGCCACAGCATATAAATAACTAGTGTGATCACTCATGGTCTTACAGGTACCTGTCTTGACGTCCCATAGTCTTACCGTATAATCTGCACTTCCCGATACGATGAACTCTGAATCACTGGATATAGCCACAGATAATACATAACTAGTGTGATCGCTCATGGTCTTACAGGTACCTGTCTTGACGTCCCATAGTCTTACCGTATAATCTGCACTTACCTATACGATGAACTCTGAATCACTGGATATAGCCACAGCATATAAATAACTAGTGTGATCACTCATGGTCTTACAGGTACCTGTCTTGACGTACCATAGTCTCACCGTCTAATCTGCACTTCCCGATACGATGAACTCTGAATCACTGGATATAGCCACAGATAATACATAACTAGTGTGATCGCTCATGGTCTTACAGGTACCTGTCTTGACGTCCCATAGTCTCACCGTCTTATCATAACTTCCCGATACGATGAACTCTGAGTCACTGGATATAGCCACAGATCATACAGAATAAGTGTGACCACTCATGGTCTTACAGGTACCTGTCTTGACGTCCCATAGTCTTACCGTATAATCTGCACTTCCCGATACGATGAACTCTGAATCACTGGATATAGCCACAGATGATACTTAATCTGTGCGACCACTCATGGTCTTACAGGTACCTGTCTTGACGTCCCATAGTCTCACCGTCTTATCTGCACTTCCCGATACGATGAACTCTGAGTCACTGGATATAGCCACAGATAATACATAACTAGTGTGACCACTCATGGTCTTACAGGTACCTGTCTTGACGTCCCATAGTCTCACCGTCTTATCATAACTTCCCGATACGATGAACTCTGAGTCACTGGATATAGCCACAGATCATACAGAATAAGTGTGACCACTCATGGTCTTACAGGTACCTGTCTTGACGTCCCATAGTCTTACCGTATAATCTGCACTTCCCGATACGATGAACTCTGAATCACTGGATATAGCCACAGATGATACTTAATCTGTGCGACCACTCATGGTCTTACAGGTACCTGTCTTGACGTCCCATAGTCTCACCGTATAATCTGCACTTCCCGATACGATGAACTCTGAGTCACTGGATATAGCCACAGATGATACTTAATCTGTGAGACCACTCATGGTCTTACAGGTACCTGTCTTGACGTACCATAGTCTTACCTTCTTATCTGCACTTCCCGATACGATGAACTCTGAATCACTGGATATAGCCACAGATAATACATAACTAGTGTGACCACTCATGGTCTTACAGGTACCTGTCTTGACGTCCCATAGTCTTACCGTCTTATCTGCACTTCCCGATACGATGAACTCTGAGTCACTGGATATAGCCACAGATAATACATAACTAGTGTGATCGCTCATGGTCTTACAGGTACCTGTCTTGACGTCCCATAGTCTCACCGTCTTATCATAACTTCCCGATACGATGAACACTGAATCACTGGATATAGCCACAGATAATACATAACTAGTGTGACCACTCATGGTCTTACAGGTACCTGTCTTGACGTCCCATAGTCTCACCGTCTTATCATAACTTCCCGATACGATGAACTCTGAGTCACTGGATATAGCCACAGATCATACAGAATAAGTGTGACCACTCATGGTCTTACAGGTACCTGTCTTGACGTCCCATAGTCTTACCGTCTTATCTGCACTTCCCGATACGATGAACTCTGAATCACTGGATATAGCCACAGATCATACAGAATAAGTGCGACCACTCATGGTCTTACAGGTACCTGTCTTGACGTACCATAGTATCACCGTCTAATCTGCACTTCCCGATACGATGAACTCTGAATCACTGGATATAGCCACAGATCATACAGAATAAGTGTGACCACTCATGGTCTTACAGGTACCTGTCTTGACGTCCCATAGTCTTACCGTATAATCTGCACTTACCGATACGATGAACTCTGAATCACTGGATATAGCCACAGATGATAATTAATCTGTGAGACCACTCATGGTCTTACAGGTACCTGTCTTGACGTCCCATAGTCTTACCGTATAATCATCACTTCCCGATACGATGAACTCTGAATCACTGGATATAGCCACAGATAATACATAACTAGTGTGATCGCTCATGGTCTTACAGGTACCTGTCTTGACGTCCCATAGTCTCACCGTCTTATCTGCACTTCCCGATACGATGAACTCTGAGTCACTGGATATAGCCACAGATAATACATAACTAGTGTGACCACTCATGGTCTTACAGGTACCTGTCTTGACGTCCCATAGTCTCACCGTCTTATCATAACTTCCCGATACGATGAACTCTGAGTCACTGGATATAGCCACAGATCATACAGAATAAGTGTGACCACTCATGGTCTTACAGGTACCTGTCTTGACGTCCCATAGTCTTACCGTATAATCTGCACTTCCCGATACGATGAACTCTGAATCACTGGATATAGCCACAGATGATACTTAATCTGTGCGACCACTCATGGTCTTACAGGTACCTGTCTTGACGTCCCATAGTCTCACCGTATAATCTGCACTTCCCGATACGATGAACTCTGAGTCACTGGATATAGCCACAGATGATACTTAATCTGTGAGACCACTCATGGTCTTACAGGTACCTGTCTTGACGTACCATAGTCTTACCTTCTTATCTGCACTTCCCGATACGATGAACTCTGAATCACTGGATATAGCCACAGATAATACATAACTAGTGTGACCACTCATGGTCTTACAGGTACCTGTCTTGACGTCCCATAGTCTCACCGTCTTATCTGCACTTCCCGATACGATGAACTCTGAGTCACTGGATATAGCCACAGATAATACATAACTAGTGTGATCGCTCATGGTCTTACAGGTACCTGTCTTGACGTCCCATAGTCTCACCGTATAATAATGACTTACCGATACGATGAACTCTGAGTCACTGGATATAGCCACAGATGATAATTAATCTGTGCGACCACTCATGGTCTTACAGGTACCTGTCTTGACGTCCCATAGTCTTACCTTCTTATCTGCACTTCCCGATACGATGAACTCTGAGTCACTGGATATAGCCATAGATAATACATAATGTGTGTGACCACTCATGGTCTTACAGCTACCTGTCTTGACGTCCCATAGTCTCACCGTATAATAATGACTTACCGATACGATGAACTCTGAGTCACTGGATATAGCCACAGCATATACATAACTAGTGTGACCACTCATGGTCTTACAGGTACCTGTCTTGACGTCCCATAGTCTCACCGTCTAATCTGCACTTCCCGATACGATGAACTCTGAATCACTGGATATAGCCACAGATAATACATAATCTTTGTGACCACTCATGGTCTTACAGGTACCTGTCTTGACGTCCCATAATCTCACCGTATTATCTCTACTTCCCGATACGATGAACTCTGAATCACTGGATATAGCCACAGATAATACATAACTAGTGTGACCACTCATGGTCTTACAGGTACCTGTCTTGACGTCCCATAGTCTCACCGTCTTATCTGCACTTCCCGATACGATGAACTCTGAGTCACTGGATATAGCCACAGATCATACAGAATAAGTGTGACCACTCATGGTCTTACAGGTACCTGTCTTGACGTCCCATAGTCTCACCGTACAATCATAACTTCCCGATACGATGAACTCTGAATCACTGGATATAGCCACAGCATATACATAACTAGTGTGATCGCTCATGGTCTTACAGGTACCTGTCTTGACGTCCCGTAGACTCACCGTCTAATCATGACTTTCCGATACGATGAACTCTGAGTCACTGGATATAGCCACAGATAATACATAACTAGTGTGATCACTCATGGTCTTACAGGTACCTGTCTTGACGTCCCATAGTCTCACCGTATAATCTGCACTTCCCGATACGATGAACTCTGAGTCACTTGATATAGCCACAGATGATACTTAATCTGTGAGACCACTCATGGTCTTACAGGTACCTGTCTTGACGTACCATAGTCTTACCTTCTTATCTGCACTTCCCGATACGATGAACTCTGAGTCACTGGATATAGCCATAGATAATACATAATGTGTGTGACCACTCATGGTCTTACAGCTACCTGTCTTGACGTCCCATAGTCTCACCGTATAATAATGACTTACCGATACGATGAACTCTGAGTCACTGGATATAGCCACAGCATATACATAACTAGTGTGACCACTCATGGTCTTACAGGTACCTGTCTTGACGTCCCATAGTCTCAACGTATTATCTGCACTTCCCGATACGATGAACTCTGAATCACTGGATATAGCCACAGATAATACATAATCTTTGTGACCACTCATGGTCTTACAGGTACCTGTCTTGACGTCCCATAGTCTCACCGTCTTATCTGCACTTCCCGATACGATGAACTCTGAGTCACTGGATATAGCCACAGATGATAATTAATCTGTGAGACCACTCATGGTCTTACAGGTACCTGTCTTGACGTCCCATAGTCTCACCGTCTTATCTGCACTTCCCGATACGATGAACTCTGAGTCACTGGATATAGCCATAGATAATACATAATGTGTGTGACCACTCATGGTCTTACAGGTACCTGTCTTGACGTCCCATAGTCTCACCGTCTTATCATAACTTCCCGATACGATGAACTCTGAGTCACTGGATATAGCCACAGATCATACAGAATAAGTGTGACCACTCATGGTCTTACAGGTACCTGTCTTGACGTCCCATAGTCTTACCGTCTAATCTGCACTTCCCGATACGATGAACTCTGAATCACTGGATATAGCCACAGATCATACAGAATAAGTGTGACCACTCATGGTCTTACAGGTACCTGTCTTGACGTCCCATAGTCTTACCGTCTTATCTGCACTTCCCGATACGATGAACTCTGAGTCACTGGATATAGCCACAGATAATACATAACTAGTGTGATCGCTCATGGTCTTACAGGTACCTGTCTTGACGTCCCATAGTCTCACCGTCTTATCATAACTTCCCGATACGATGAACTCTGAATCACTGGATATAGCCACAGATAATACATAACTAGTGTGACCACTCATGGTCTTACAGGTACCTGTCTTGACGTCCCATAGTCTCACCGTCTTATCATAACTTCCCGATACGATGAACTCTGAGTCACTGGATATAGCCACAGATCATACAGAATAAGTGTGACCACTCATGGTCTTACAGGTACCTGTCTTGACGTCCCATAGTCTTACCGTCTTATCTGCACTTCCCGATACGATGAACTCTGAATCACTGGATATAGCCACAGATCATACAGAATAAGTGCGACCACTCATGGTCTTACAGGTACCTGTCTTGACGTACCATAGTATCACCGTCTAATCTGCACTTCCCGATACGATGAACTCTGAATCACTGGATATAGCCACAGATCATACAGAATAAGTGTGACCACTCATGGTCTTACAGGTACCTGTCTTGACGTCCCATAGTCTCACCGTCTTATCTGCACTTCCCGATACGATGAACTCTGAGTCACTGGATATAGCCACAGATAATACATAACTAGTGTGATCGCTCATGGTCTTACAGGTACCTGTCTTGACGTCCCATAGTCTTACCGTATAATCTGCACTTCCCGATACGATGAACTCTGAATCACTGGATATAGCCACAGATCATACATAACTAGTGTGACCACTCATGGTCTTACAGGTACCTGTCTTGACGTCCCATAGTCTCACCGTCTTATCATAACTTCCCGATACGATGAACTCTGAATCACTGGATATAGCCACAGATAATACATAACTAGTGTGACCACTCATGGTCTTACAGGTACCTGTCTTGACGTCCCATAGTCTCACCGTCTTATCATAACTTCCCGATACGATGAACTCTGAGTCACTGGATATAGCCACAGATCATACAGAATAAGTGTGACCACTCATGGTCTTACAGGTACCTGTCTTGACGTCCCATAGTCTTACCGTATAATCTGCACTTCCCGATACGATGAACTCTGAGTCACTGGATATAGCCACAGATAATACATAACTAGTGTGACCACTCATGGTCTTACAGGTACCTGTCTTGACGTCCCATAGTCTCACCGTCTTATCTGCACTTCCCGATACGATGAACTCTGAGTCACTGGATATAGCCACAGATAATACATAACTAGTGTGACCACTCATGGTCTTACAGGTACCTGTCTTGACGTCCCATAGTCTCACCGTCTTATCATAACTTCCCGATACGATGAACTCTGAGTCACTGGATATAGCCACAGATCATACAGAATAAGTGTGACCACTCATGGTCTTACAGGTACCTGTCTTGACGTCCCATAGTCTTACCGTATAATCTGCACTTCCCGATACGATGAACTCTGAGTCACTGGATATAGCCACAGATGATACTTAATCTGTGAGACCACTCATGGTCTTACAGGTACCTGTCTTGACGTACCATAGTCTTACCTTCTTATCTGCACTTCCCGATACGATGAACTCTGAATCACTGGATATAGCCACAGATAATACATAACTAGTGTGACCACTCATGGTCTTACAGGTACCTGTCTTGACGTCCCATAGTCTTACCGTCTTATCTGCACTTCCCGATACGATGAACTCTGAGTCACTGGATATAGCCACAGATAATACATAACTAGTGTGATCGCTCATGGTCTTACAGGTACCTGTCTTGACGTCCCATAGTCTCACCGTATAATAATGACTTACCGATACGATGAACTCTGAGTCACTGGATATAGCCACAGATGATAATTAATCTGTGCGACCACTCATGGTCTTACAGGTACCTGTCTTGACGTCCCATAGTCTTACCTTCTTATCTGCACTTCCCGATACGATGAACTCTGAGTCACTGGATATAGCCATAGATAATACATAATGTGTGTGACCACTCATGGTCTTACAGCTACCTGTCTTGACGTCCCATAGTCTCACCGTATAATAATGACTTACCGATACGATGAACTCTGAGTCACTGGATATAGCCACAGCATATACATAACTAGTGTGACCACTCATGGTCTTACAGGTACCTGTCTTGACGTCCCATAGTCTCACCGTCTAATCTGCACTTCCCGATACGATGAACTCTGAATCACTGGATATAGCCACAGATAATACATAATCTTTGTGACCACTCATGGTCTTACAGGTACCTGTCTTGACGTCCCATAATCTCACCGTATTATCTCTACTTCCCGATACGATGAACTCTGAATCACTGGATATAGCCACAGATAATACATAACTAGTGTGACCACTCATGGTCTTACAGGTACCTGTCTTGACGTCCCATAGTCTCACCGTCTTATCTGCACTTCCCGATACGATGAACTCTGAGTCACTGGATATAGCCACAGATCATACAGAATAAGTGTGACCACTCATGGTCTTACAGGTACCTGTCTTGACGTCCCATAGTCTCACCGTACAATCATAACTTCCCGATACGATGAACTCTGAATCACTGGATATAGCCACAGCATATACATAACTAGTGTGATCGCTCATGGTCTTACAGGTACCTGTCTTGACGTCCCGTAGACTCACCGTCTAATCATGACTTTCCGATACGATGAACTCTGAGTCACTGGATATAGCCACAGATAATACATAACTAGTGTGATCACTCATGGTCTTACAGGTACCTGTCTTGACGTCCCATAGTCTCACCGTATAATCTGCACTTCCCGATACGATGAACTCTGAGTCACTTGATATAGCCACAGATGATACTTAATCTGTGAGACCACTCATGGTCTTACAGGTACCTGTCTTGACGTACCATAGTCTTACCTTCTTATCTGCACTTCCCGATACGATGAACTCTGAGTCACTGGATATAGCCATAGATAATACATAATGTGTGTGACCACTCATGGTCTTACAGCTACCTGTCTTGACGTCCCATAGTCTCACCGTATAATAATGACTTACCGATACGATGAACTCTGAGTCACTGGATATAGCCACAGCATATACATAACTAGTGTGACCACTCATGGTCTTACAGGTACCTGTCTTGACGTCCCATAGTCTCAACGTATTATCTGCACTTCCCGATACGATGAACTCTGAATCACTGGATATAGCCACAGATAATACATAATCTTTGTGACCACTCATGGTCTTACAGGTACCTGTCTTGACGTCCCATAGTCTCACCGTCTTATCTGCACTTCCCGATACGATGAACTCTGAGTCACTGGATATAGCCACAGATGATAATTAATCTGTGAGACCACTCATGGTCTTACAGGTACCTGTCTTGACGTACCATAGTCTTACCTTCTTATCTGCACTTCCCGATACGATGAACTCTGAGTCACTGGATATAGCCATAGATAATACATAATGTGTGTGACCACTCATGGTCTTACAGGTACCTGTCTTGACGTCCCATAGTCTCACCGTCTTATCATAACTTCCCGATACGATGAACTCTGAGTCACTGGATATAGCCACAGATCATACAGAATAAGTGTGACCACTCATGGTCTTACAGGTACCTGTCTTGACGTCCCATAGTCTTACCGTATAATCTGCACTTCCCGATACGATGAACTCTGAATCACTGGATATAGCCACAGATCATACATAACTAGTGTGACCACTCATGGTCTTACAGGTATCTGTCTTGACGTCCCATAGTCTCACCGTCTTATCATAACTTCCCGATACGATGAACACTGAATCACTGGATATAGCCACAGATAATACATAACTAGTGTGATCGCTCATGGTCTTACAGGTACCTGTCTTGACGTCCCATAGTCTCACCGTCTTATCTGCACTTCCCGATACGATGAACTCTGAGTCACTGGATATAGCCACAGATGATAATTAATCTGTGCGACCACTCATGGTCTTACAGGTACCTGTCTTGACGTCCCATAGTCTCACCGTCTTATCTGCACTTCCCGATACGATGAACTCTGAGTCACTGGATATAGCCACAGATAATACATAACTAGTGTGATCGCTCATGGTCTTACAGGTACCTGTCTTGACGTCCCATAGTCTTACCGTATAATCTGCACTTCCCGATACGATGAACTCTGAATCACTGGATATAGCCACAGATCATACATAACTAGTGTGACCACTCATGGTCTTACAGGTACCTGTCTTGACGTCCCATAGTCTCACCGTCTTATCATAACTTCCCGATACGATGAACTCTGAATCACTGGATATAGCCACAGATAATACATAATCTTTGTGACCACTCATGGTCTTACAGGTACCTGTCTTGACGTCCCATAGTCTCACCGTCTTATCTCTACTTCCCGATACGATGAACTCTGAGTCACTGGATATAGCCATAGATAATACATAATGTGTGTGACCACTCATGGTCTTACAGCTACCTGTCTTGACGTCCCATAGTCTCACCGTATAATAATGACTTACCGATACGATGAACTCTGAGTCACTGGATATAGCCACAGCATATACATAACTAGTGTGACCACTCATGGTCTTACAGGTACCTGTCTTGACGTCCCATAGTCTCACCGTCTAATCTGCACTTCCCGATACGATGAACTCTGAATCACTGGATATAGCCACAGATAATACATAATCTTTGTGACCACTCATGGTCTTACAGGTACCTGTCTTGACGTCCCATAGTCTCACCGTATTATCTCTACTTCCCGATACGATGAACTCTGAATCACTGGATATAGCCACAGATAATACATAACTAGTGTGACCACTCATGGTCTTACAGGTACCTGTCTTGACGTCCCATAGTCTCACCGTCTTATCTGCACTTCCCGATACGATGAACTCTGAGTCACTGGATATAGCCACAGATCATACAGAATAAGTGTGACCACTCATGGTCTTACAGCTACCTGTCTTGACGTCCCATAGTCTCACCGTATAATAATGACTTACCGATACGATGAACTCTGAGTCACTGGATATAGCCACAGCATATACATAACTAGTGTGACCACTCATGGTCTTACAGGTACCTGTCTTGACGTCCCATAGTCTCACCGTCTAATCTGCACTTCCCGATACGATGAACTCTGAATCACTGGATATAGCCACAGATAATACATAACTAGTGTGACCACTCATGGTCTTACAGGTACCTGTCTTGACGTCCCATAGTCTCACCGTCTTATCTGCACTTCCCGATACGATGAACTCTGAGTCACTGGATATAGCCATAGATAATACATAATGTGTGTGACCACTCATGGTCTTACAGGTACCTGTCTTGACGTCCCATAGTCTCACCGTCTAATCATGACTTTCCGATACGATGAACTCTGAGTCACTGGATATAGCCACAGATAATACATAACTAGTGTGACCACTCATGGTCTTACAGGTACCTGTCTTGACGTCCCATAGTCTCACCGTCTAATCTGCACTTCCCGATACGATGAACTCTGAATCACTGGATATAGCCACAGCAGATACATAATCTGTGTGACCACTCATGGTCTTACAGGTACCTGTCTTGACGTACCATAGTCTTACCTTCTTATCTGCACTTCCCGATACGATGAACTCTGAGTCACTGGATATAGCCATAGATAATACATAATGTGTGTGACCACTCATGGTCTTACAGGTACCTGTCTTGACGTCCCATAGTCTCACCGTCTAATCATGACTTTCCGATACGATGAACTCTGAGTCACTGGATATAGCCACAGATGATACATAACTAGTGTGACCACTCATGGTCTTACAGGTACCTGTCTTGACGTCCCATAGTCTCACCGTCTAATCTGCACTTCCCGATACGATGAACTCTGAATCACTGGATATAGCCACAGATAATACATAACTAGTGTGACCACTCATGGTCTTACAGGTACCTGTCTTGACGTCCCATAGTCTCACCGTCTTATCTGCACTTCCCGATACGATGAACTCTGAGTCACTGGATATAGCCATAGATAATACATAATGTGTGTGACCACTCATGGTCTTACAGCTACCTGTCTTGACGTCCCATAGTCTCACCGTCTAATCATGACTTTCCGATACGATGAACTCTGAGTCACTGGATATAGCCACAGATAATACATAACTAGTGTGACCACTCATGGTCTTACAGGTACCTGTCTTGACGTCCCATAGTCTCACCGTATAATCTGCACTTCCCGATACGATGAACTCTGAATCACTGGATATAGCCACAGCAGATACATAATCTGTGTGACCACTCATGGTCTTACAGGTACCTGTCTTGACGTACCATAGTCTTACCTTCTTATCTGCACTTCCCGATACGATGAACTCTGAGTCACTGGATATAGCCATAGATAATACATAATGTGTGTGACCACTCATGGTCTTACAGGTACCTGTCTTGACGTCCCATAGTCTCACCGTCTAATCATGACTTTCCGATACGATGAACTCTGAGTCACTGGATATAGCCACAGCATATACATAACTAGTGTGACCACTCATGGTCTTACAGGTACCTGTCTTGACGTCCCATAGTCTCACCGTCTAATCTGCACTTCCCGATACGATGAACTCTGAATCACTGGATATAGCCACAGATAATACATAATCTTTGTGACCACTCATGGTCTTACAGGTACCTGTCTTGACGTCCCATAGTCTCACCGTATTATCTCTACTTCCCGATACGATGAACTCTGAATCACTGGATATAGCCACAGATAATACATAACTAGTGTGACCACTCATGGTCTTACAGGTACCTGTCTTGACGTCCCATAGACTCACCGTCTAATCATGACTTTCCGATACGATGAACTCGCAATCACTGGATATAGCCACAGATAATACATAACTAGTGTGACCACTCATGGTCTTACAGGTACCTGTCTTGACGTCCCATAGTCTCACCGTCTTATCTCTACTTCCCGATACGATGAACTCTGAGTCACTGGATATAGCCACAGATGATACTTAATCTGTGCGACCACTCATGGTCTTACAGGTACCTGTCTTGACGTCCCATAGTCTCACCGTCTTATCATAAATTCCCGATACGATGAACACTGAATCACTGGATATAGCCACAGCATATAAATAACTAGTGTGATCACTCATGGTCTTACAGGTACCTGTCTTGACGTCCCATTGTCTCACCGAATAATAATGACTTCCCGATACGATGAACTCTGAGTCACTGGATATAGCCATAGCATATACAACATTAGTGTGACCACTCATGGTCTTACAGGTACCTGTCTTGACGTCCCATAGTCTCACTGTCTTATCATTACTTCCCGATACGATGAACTCTGAATCACTGGATATAGCCACAGAGAATACATAACTAGTGTGACCACTCATGGTCTTACAGGTACCTGTCTTGACGTCCCATAGTCTCACCGTCTTATCTGCACTTCCCGATACGATGAACTCTGAGTCACTGGATATAGCCACAGATGATAATTAATCTGTGCGACCACTCATGGTCTTACAGGTACCTGTCTTGACGTCCCATAGTCTCACCGTATTATCTGCACTTCCCGATACGATGAACTCTGAGTCACTGGATATAGCCACAGATAATACATAACTAGTGTGATCGCTCATGGTCTTACAGGTACCTGTCTTGACGTCCCATAGTCTCACCGTCTTATCATAACTTCCCGATACGATGAACTCTGAGTCACTGGATATAGCCACAGATAATACATAACTAGTGTGACCACTCATGGTCTTACAGGTACCTGTCTTGACGTCCCATAGTCTCACCGTATAATCTGCACTTCCCGATACGATGAACTCTGAGTCACTGGATATAGCCACAGCATATACATAACTAGTGTGACCACTCATGGTCTTACAGGTACCTGTCTTGACGTCCCATAGTCTTACCTTCTTATCTGCACTTCCCGATACGATGAACTCTGAGTCACTGGATATAGCCATAGATAATACATAATGTGTGTGACCACTCATGGTCTTACAGCTACCTGTCTTGACGTCCCATAGTCTCACCGTATAATAATGACTTACCGATACGATGAACTCTGAGTCACTGGATATAGCCACAGCATATACATAACTAGTGTGACCACTCATGGTCTTACAGGTACCTGTCTTGACGTCCCATAGTCTCACCGTATTATCTGCACTTCCCGATACGATGAACTCTGAATCACTGGATATAGCCACAGATAATACATAATCTTTGTGACCACTCATGGTCTTACAGGTACCTGTCTTGACGTCCCATAGTCTCACCGTATTATCTCTACTTCCCGATACGATGAACTCTGAATCACTGGATATAGCCACAGATAATACATAACTAGTGTGACCACTCATGGTCTTACAGGTACCTGTCTTGACGTCCCATAGTCTCACCGTCTTATCTGCACTTCCCGATACGATGAACTCTGAGTCACTGGATATAGCCACAGATCATACATAATCTTTGTGACCACTCATGGTCTTACAGGTACCTGTCTTGACGTCCCATAGTCTCACCGTACAATCATAACTTCCCGATACGATGAACTCTGAATCACTGGATATAGCCACAGATAATACATAACTAGTGTGATCGCTCATGGTCTTACAGGTACCTGTCTTGACGTCCCGTAGACTCACCGTCTAATCATGACTTTCCGATACGATGAACTCTGAGTCACTGGATATAGCCACAGATAATACATAACTAGTGTGATCACTCATGGTCTTACAGGTACCTGTCTTGACGTCCCATAGTCTCACCGTCTTATCCGCACTTCCCGATACGATGAACTCTGAGTCACTGGATATAGCCACAGATGATACTTAATCTGTGAGACCACTCATGGTCTTACAGGTACCTGTCTTGACGTACCATAGTCTTACCTTCTTATCATAACTTCCCGATACGATGAACACTGAATCACTGGATATAGCCATAGATAATACATAATGTGTGTGACCACTCATGGTCTTACAGGTACCTGTCTTGACGTCCCATAGTCTTACCGTATAATCTGCACTTCCCGATACGATGAACTCTGAATCACTGGATATAGCCACAGATCATACATAACTAGTGTGACCACTCATGGTCTTACAGGTACCTGTCTTGACGTCCCATAGTCTCACCGTACAATCATAACTTCCCGATACGATGAACTCTGAATCACTGGATATAGCCACAGATAATACATAACTAGTGTGATCGCTCATGGTCTTACAGGTACCTGTCTTGACGTCCCGTAGACTCACCGTCTTATCTGCACTTCCCGATACGATGAACTCTGAGTCACTGGATATAGCCACAGATAATACATAACTAGTGTGATCGCTCATGGTCTTACAGGTACCTGTCTTGACGTCCCATAGTCTCACCGTATAATAATGACTTACCGATACGATGAACTCTGAGTCACTGGATATAGCCACAGATGATAATTAATCTGTGCGACCACTCATGGTCTTACAGGTACCTGTCTTGACGTCCCATAGTCTCACCGTCTAATCTGCACTTCCCGATACGATGAACTCTGAATCACTGGATATAGCCACAGATCATACAGAATAAGTGTGACCACTCATGGTCTTACAGGTACCTGTCTTGACGTCCCATAGTCTCACCGTATTATCTCTACTTCCCGATACGATGAACTCTGAATCACTGGATATAGCCACAGATAATACATAACTAGTGTGACCACTCATGGTCTTACAGGTACCTGTCTTGACGTCCCATAGACTCACCGTCTAATCATGACTTTCCGATACGATGAACTCGCAATCACTGGATATAGCCACAGATAATACATAACTAGTGTGACCACTCATGGTCTTACAGGTACCTGTCTTGACGTCCCATAGTCTCACCGTCTTATCTCTACTTCCCGATACGATGAACTCTGAGTCACTGGATATAGCCACAGATGATACTTAATCTGTGCGACCACTCATGGTCTTACAGGTACCTGTCTTGACGTCCCATAGTCTCACCGTCTTATCATAAATTCCCGATACGATGAACACTGAATCACTGGATATAGCCACAGCATATAAATAACTAGTGTGATCACTCATGGTCTTACAGGTACCTGTCTTGACGTCCCATTGTCTCACCGAATAATAATGACTTCCCGATACGATGAACTCTGAGTCACTGGATATAGCCATAGCATATACAACATTAGTGTGACCACTCATGGTCTTACAGGTACCTGTCTTGACGTCCCATAGTCTCACCGTCTAATCTGCACTTCCCGATACGATGAACTCTGAATCACTGGATATAGCCACAGAGAATACATAACTAGTGTGACCACTCATGGTCTTACAGGTACCTGTCTTGACGTCCCATAGTCTCACCGTCTTATCTGCACTTCCCGATACGATGAACTCTGAGTCACTGGATATAGCCACAGATGATAATTAATCTGTGCGACCACTCATGGTCTTACAGGTACCTGTCTTGACGTCCCATAGTCTCACCGTATTATCTGCACTTCCCGATACGATGAACTCTGAGTCACTGGATATAGCCACAGATAATACATAACTAGTGTGATCGCTCATGGTCTTACAGGTACCTGTCTTGACGTCCCATAGTCTCACCGTCTTATCATAACTTCCCGATACGATGAACTCTGAGTCACTGGATATAGCCACAGATAATACATAACTAGTGTGACCACTCATGGTCTTACAGGTACCTGTCTTGACGTCCCATAGTCTCACCGTATAATCTGCACTTCCCGATACGATGAACTCTGAGTCACTGGATATAGCCACAGATGATAATTAATCTGTGCGACCACTCATGGTCTTACAGGTACCTGTCTTGACGTCCCATAGTCTTACCTTCTTATCTGCACTTCCCGATACGATGAACTCTGAGTCACTGGATATAGCCATAGATAATACATAATGTGTGTGACCACTCATGGTCTTACAGCTACCTGTCTTGACGTCCCATAGTCTCACCGTATAATAATGACTTACCGATACGATGAACTCTGAGTCACTGGATATAGCCACAGCATATACATAACTAGTGTGACCACTCATGGTCTTACAGGTACCTGTCTTGACGTCCCATAGTCTCACCGTATTATCTGCACTTCCCGATACGATGAACTCTGAATCACTGGATATAGCCACAGATAATACATAATCTTTGTGACCACTCATGGTCTTACAGGTACCTGTCTTGACGTCCCATAGTCTCACCGTATTATCTCTACTTCCCGATACGATGAACTCTGAATCACTGGATATAGCCACAGATAATACATAACTAGTGTGACCACTCATGGTCTTACAGGTACCTGTCTTGACGTCCCATAGTCTCACCGTCTTATCTGCACTTCCCGATACGATGAACTCTGAGTCACTGGATATAGCCACAGATCATACAGAATAAGTGTGACCACTCATGGTCTTACAGGTACCTGTCTTGACGTCCCATAGTCTCACCGTACAATCATAACTTCCCGATACGATGAACTCTGAATCACTGGATATAGCCACAGATAATACATAACTAGTGTGATCGCTCATGGTCTTACAGGTACCTGTCTTGACGTCCCGTAGACTCACCGTCTAATCATGACTTTCCGATACGATGAACTCTGAGTCACTGGATATAGCCACAGATAATACATAACTAGTGTGATCACTCATGGTCTTACAGGTACCTGTCTTGACGTCCCATAGTCTCACCGTATAATCATAACTTCCCGATACGATGAACTCTGAATCACTGGATATAGCCACAGATGATACTTAATCTGTGAGACCACTCATGGTCTTACAGGTACCTGTCTTGACGTACCATAGTCTTACCTTCTTATCATAACTTCCCGATACGATGAACACTGAATCACTGGATATAGCCATAGATAATACATAATGTGTGTGACCACTCATGGTCTTACAGGTACCTGTCTTGACGTCCCATAGTCTTACCGTATAATCTGCACTTCCCGATACGATGAACTCTGAATCACTGGATATAGCCACAGATCATACATAACTAGTGTGACCACTCATGGTCTTACAGGTACCTGTCTTGACGTCCCATAGTCTCACCGTACAATCATAACTTCCCGATACGATGAACTCTGAATCACTGGATATAGCCACAGATAATACATAACTAGTGTGATCGCTCATGGTCTTACAGGTACCTGTCTTGACGTCCCGTAGACTCACCGTCTTATCTGCACTTCCCGATACGATGAACTCTGAGTCACTGGATATAGCCACAGATAATACATAACTAGTGTGATCGCTCATGGTCTTACAGGTACCTGTCTTGACGTCCCATAGTCTCACCGTATAATAATGACTTACCGATACGATGAACTCTGAGTCACTGGATATAGCCATAGATAATACATAATGTGTGTGACCACTCATGGTCTTACAGGTACCTGTCTTGACGTCCCATAGTCTCACCGTCTTATCTCTACTTCCCGATACGATGAACTCTGAGTCACTGGATATAGCCATAGATAATACATAACTAGTGTGACCACTCATGGTCTTACAGGTACCTGTCTTGACGTCCCATAGTCTCACCGTCTAATCTGCACTTCCCGATACGATGAACTCTGAATCACTGGATATAGCCACAGCAGATACATAACTAGTGTGACCACTCATGGTCTTACAGGTACCTGTCTTGACGTCCCATAGTCTCACCGTCTAATCTGCACTTCCCGATACGATGAACTCTGAATCACTGGATATAGCCACAGATAATACATAATCTTTGTGACCACTCATGGTCTTACAGGTACCTGTCTTGACGTCCCATAGTCTCACCGTATTATCTCTACTTCCCGATACGATGAACTCTGAATCACTGGATATAGCCACAGATAATACATAACTAGTGTGACCACTCATGGTCTTACAGGTACCTGTCTTGACGTCCCATAGTCTCACCGTCTTATCTGCACTTCCCGATACGATGAACTCTGAGTCACTGGATATAGCCACAGATCATACAGAATAAGTGTGACCACTCATGGTCTTACAGGTACCTGTCTTGACGTCCCATAGTCTCACCGTACAATCATAACTTCCCGATACGATGAACTCTGAATCACTGGATATAGCCACAGATGATACATAACTAGTGTGACCACTCATGGTCTTACAGGTACCTGTCTTGACGTCCCATAGTCTCACCGTCTAATCTGCACTTCCCGATACGATGAACTCTGAATCACTGGATATAGCCACAGATAATACATAACTAGTGTGACCACTCATGGTCTTACAGGTACCTGTCTTGACGTCCCATAGTCTCACCGTCTTATCATTACTTCCCGATACGATGAACTCTGAGTCACTGGATATAGCCATAGATAATACATAATGTGTGTGACCACTCATGGTCTTACAGCTACCTGTCTTGACGTCCCATAGTCTCACCGTCTAATCATGACTTTCCGATACGATGAACTCTGAGTCACTGGATATAGCCACAGATAATACATAACTAGTGTGACCACTCATGGTCTTACAGGTACCTGTCTTGACGTCCCATAGTCTCACCGTATAATCTGCACTTCCCGATACGATGAACTCTGAATCACTGGATATAGCCACAGATCATACATAACTAGTGTGACCACTCATGGTCTTACAGGTACCTGTCTTGACGTACCATAGTCTTACCTTCTTATCTGCACTTCCCGATACGATGAACTCTGAGTCACTGGATATAGCCATAGATAATACATAATGTGTGTGACCACTCATGGTCTTACAGGTACCTGTCTTGACGTCCCATAGTCTCACCGTCTAATCATGACTTTCCGATACGATGAACTCTGAGTCACTGGATATAGCCACAGATGATACATAACTAGTGTGACCACTCATGGTCTTACAGGTACCTGTCTTGACGTCCCATAGTCTCACCGTCTAATCTGCACTTCCCGATACGATGAACTCTGAATCACTGGATATAGCCACAGATAATACATAACTAGTGTGACCACTCATGGTCTTACAGGTACCTGTCTTGACGTCCCATAGTCTCACCGTCTTATCTGCACTTCCCGATACGATGAACTCTGAGTCACTGGATATAGCCATAGATAATACATAATGTGTGTGACCACTCATGGTCTTACAGCTACCTGTCTTGACGTCCCATAGTCTCACCGTCTAATCATGACTTTCCGATACGATGAACTCTGAGTCACTGGATATAGCCACAGATAATACATAACTAGTGTGACCACTCATGGTCTTACAGGTACCTGTCTTGACGTCCCATAGTCTCACCGTCTAATCTGCACTTCCCGATACGATGAACTCTGAATCACTGGATATAGCCACAGCAGATACATAATCTGTGTGACCACTCATGGTCTTACAGGTACCTGTCTTGACGTACCATAGTCTTACCTTCTTATCTGCACTTCCCGATACGATGAACTCTGAGTCACTGGATATAGCCATAGATAATACATAATGTGTGTGACCACTCATGGTCTTACAGGTACCTGTCTTGACGTCCCATAGTCTCACCGTCTAATCATGACTTTCCGATACGATGAACTCTGAGTCACTGGATATAGCCACAGATAATACATAACTAGTGTGACCACTCATGGTCTTACAGGTACCTGTCTTGACGTCCCATAGTCTCACCGTCTAATCTGCACTTCCCGATACGATGAACTCTGAATCACTGGATATAGCCACAGATAATACATAACTAGTGTGATCGCTCATGGTCTTACAGGTACCTGTCTTGACGTCCCGTAGACTCACCGTCTAATCATGACTTCCCGATACGATGAACTCTGAGTCACTGGATATAGCCACAGATAATACATAACTAGTGTGATCACTCATGGTCTTACAGGTACCTGTCTTGACGTCCCATAGTCTCACCGTATAATCCGCACTTCCCGATACGATGAACTCTGAGTCACTGGATATAGCCACAGATGATACTTAATCTGTGAGACCACTCATGGTCTTACAGGTACCTGTCTTGACGTACCATAGTCTTACCTTCTTATCATAACTTCCCGATACGATGAACACTGAATCACTGGATATAGCCATAGATAATACATAATGTGTGTGACCACTCATGGTCTTACAGGTACCTGTCTTGACGTCCCATAGTCTTACCGTATAATCTGCACTTCCCGATACGATGAACTCTGAATCACTGGATATAGCCACAGATCATACATAACTAGTGTGACCACTCATGGTCTTACAGGTACCTGTCTTGACGTCCCATAGTCTCACCGTACAATCATAACTTCCCGATACGATGAACTCTGAATCACTGGATATAGCCACAGATAATACATAACTAGTGTGATCGCTCATGGTCTTACAGGTACCTGTCTTGACGTCCCGTAGACTCACCGTCTTATCTGCACTTCCCGATACGATGAACTCTGAGTCACTGGATATAGCCACAGATAATACATAACTAGTGTGATCGCTCATGGTCTTACAGGTACCTGTCTTGACGTCCCATAGTCTCACCGTATAATAATGACTTACCGATACGATGAACTCTGAGTCACTGGATATAGCCACAGATGATAATTAATCTGTGCGACCACTCATGGTCTTACAGGTACCTGTCTTGACGTCCCATAGTCTCACCGTATTATCTGCACTTCCCGATACGATGAACTCTGAGTCACTGGATATAGCCACAGATAATACATAACTAGTGTGATCGCTCATGGTCTTACAGGTACCTGTCTTGACGTCCCATAGTCTTACCTTCTTATCTGCACTTCCCGATACGATGAACTCTGAATCACTGGATATAGCCACAGATGATACATAACTAGTGTGACCACTCATGGTCTTACAGGTACCTGTCTTGACGTCCCATAGTCTCACCGTCTTATCATAACTTCCCGATACGATGAACACTGAATCACTGGATATAGCCACAGAAAATACATAACTAGTGTGATCGCTCATGGTCTTACAGGTACCTGTCTTGACGTCCCATAGTCTCACCGTCTTATCTCTACTTCCCGATACGATGAACTCTGAGTCACTGGATATAGCCATAGCATATACAACATTAGTGTGACCACTCATGGTCTTACAGGTACCTGTCTTGACGTCCCATAGTCTCACCGTCTAATCATGACTTTCCGATACGATGAACTCTGAGTCACTGGATATAGCCACAGATAATACATAACTAGTGTGACCACTCATGGTCTTACAGGTACCTGTCTTGACGTCCCATAGTCTCACCGTCTAATCTGCACTTCCCGATACGATGAACTCTGAATCACTGGATATAGCCACAGCAGATACATAATCTGTGTGACCACTCATGGTCTTACAGGTACCTGTCTTGACGTACCATAGTCTTACCTTCTTATCTGCACTTCCCGATACGATGAACTCTGAGTCACTGGATATAGCCATAGATGATAATTAATCTGTGCGACCACTCATGGTCTTACAGGTACCTGTCTTGACGTCCCATAGTCTCACCGTATTATCTGCACTTCCCGATACGATGAACTCTGAGTCACTGGATATAGCCACAGATAATACATAACTAGTGTGACCACTCATGGTCTTACAGGTACCTGTCTTGACGTCCCATAGTCTCACCGTCTAATCTGCACTTCCCGATACGATGAACTCTGAATCACTGGATATAGCCACAGATAATACATAACTAGTGTGATCGCTCATGGTCTTACAGGTACCTGTCTTGACGTCCCGTAGACTCACCGTCTAATCATGACTTTCCGATACGATGAACTCTGAGTCACTGGATATAGCCACAGATAATACATAACTAGTGTGATCACTCATGGTCTTACAGGTACCTGTCTTGACGTCCCATAGTCTCACCGTCTTATCCGCACTTCCCGATACGATGAACTCTGAGTCACTGGATATAGCCACAGATGATACTTAATCTGTGAGACCACTCATGGTCTTACAGGTACCTGTCTTGACGTACCATAGTCTTACCTTCTTATCATAACTTCCCGATACGATGAACACTGAATCACTGGATATAGCCATAGATAATACATAATGTGTGTGACCACTCATGGTCTTACAGGTACCTGTCTTGACGTCCCATAGTCTCACCGTCTAATCTGCACTTCCCGATACGATGAACTCTGAATCACTGGATATAGCCACAGATCATACATAACTAGTGTGACCACTCATGGTCTTACAGGTACCTGTCTTGACGTCCCATAGTCTCACCGTACAATCATAACTTCCCGATACGATGAACTCTGAATCACTGGATATAGCCACAGATAATACATAACTAGTGTGATCGCTCATGGTCTTACAGGTACCTGTCTTGACGTCCCATAGTCTCACCGTACAATCATAACTTCCCGATACGATGAACTCTGAATCACTGGATATAGCCACAGATAATACATAACTAGTGTGATCGCTCATGGTCTTACAGGTACCTGTCTTGACGTCCCGTAGACTCACCGTCTTATCTGCACTTCCCGATACGATGAACTCTGAGTCACTGGATATAGCCACAGATAATACATAACTAGTGTGATCGCTCATGGTCTTACAGGTACCTGTCTTGACGTCCCATAGTCTCACCGTATAATAATGACTTACCGATACGATGAACTCTGAGTCACTGGATATAGCCACAGATGATAATTAATCTGTGCGACCACTCATGGTCTTACAGGTACCTGTCTTGACGTCCCATAGTCTCACCGTATTATCTGCACTTCCCGATACGATGAACTCTGAGTCACTGGATATAGCCACAGATAATACATAACTAGTGTGATCGCTCATGGTCTTACAGGTACCTGTCTTGACGTCCCATAGTCTTACCGTATAATCTGCACTTCCCGATACGATGAACTCTGAATCACTGGATATAGCCACAGATGATACATAACTAGTGTGACCACTCATGGTCTTACAGGTACCTGTCTTGACGTCCCATAGTCTCACCGTCTTATCATAACTTCCCGATACGATGAACACTGAATCACTGGATATAGCCACAGAAAATACATAACTAGTGTGATCGCTCATGGTCTTACAGGTACCTGTCTTGACGTCCCATAGTCTCACCGTCTTATCTCTACTTCCCGATACGATGAACTCTGAGTCACTGGATATAGCCATAGCATATACAACATTAGTGTGACCACTCATGGTCTTACAGGTACCTGTCTTGACGTCCCATAGTCTCACCGTCTTATCATTACTTCCCGATACGATGAACTCTGAGTCACTGGATATAGCCATAGATAATACATAATGTGTGTGACCACTCATGGTCTTACAGCTACCTGTCTTGACGTCCCATAGTCTCACCGTCTAATCATGACTTTCCGATACGATGAACTCTGAGTCACTGGATATAGCCACAGATAATACATAACTAGTGTGACGACTCATGGTCTTACAGGTACCTGTCTTGACGTCCCATAGTCTCACCGTATAATCTGCACTTCCCGATACGATGAACTCTGAATCACTGGATATAGCCACAGCAGATACATAATCTGTGTGACCACTCATGGTCTTACAGGTACCTGTCTTGACGTACCATAGTCTTACCTTCTTATCTGCACTTCCCGATACGATGAACTCTGAGTCACTGGATATAGCCACAGATAATACATAACTAGTGTGATCACTCATGGTCTTACAGGTACCTGTCTTGACGTCCCATAGTCTCACCGTATAATCATAACTTCCCGATACGATGAACTCTGAATCACTGGATATAGCCACAGATGATACATAACTAGTGTGACCACTCATGGTCTTACAGGTACCTGTCTTGACGTCCCATAGTCTCACCGTCTAATCTGCACTTCCCGATACGATGAACTCTGAATCACTGGATATAGCCACAGATAATACATAACTAGTGTGACCACTCATGGTCTTACAGGTACCTGTCTTGACGTCCCATAGTCTCACCGTCTTATCATTACTTCCCGATACGATGAACTCTGAGTCACTGGATATAGCCATAGATAATACATAATGTGTGTGACCACTCATGGTCTTACAGCTACCTGTCTTGACGTCCCATAGTCTCACCGTCTAATCATGACTTTCCGATACGATGAACTCTGAGTCACTGGATATAGCCACAGATAATACATAACTAGTGTGACGACTCATGGTCTTACAGGTACCTGTCTTGACGTCCCATAGTCTCACCGTATAATCTGCACTTCCCGATACGATGAACTCTGAATCACTGGATATAGCCACAGCAGATACATAATCTGTGTGACCACTCATGGTCTTACAGGTACCTGTCTTGACGTACCATAGTCTTACCTTCTTATCTGCACTTCCCGATACGATGAACTCTGAGTCACTGGATATAGCCATAGATAATACATAATGTGTGTGACCACTCATGGTCTTACAGGTACCTGTCTTGACGTCCCATAGTCTCACCGTATAATAATGACTTACCGATACGATGAACTCTGAGTCACTGGATATAGCCACAGATGATACATAACTAGTGTGACCACTCATGGTCTTACAGGTACCTGTCTTGACGTCCCATAGTCTCACCGTCTAATCTGCACTTCCCGATACGATGAACTCTGAATCACTGGATATAGCCACAGATAATACATAACTAGTGTGACCACTCATGGTCTTACAGGTACCTGTCTTGACGTCCCATAGTCTCACCGTCTTATCTGCACTTCCCGATACGATGAACTCTGAGTCACTGGATATAGCCATAGATAATACATAATGTGTGTGACCACTCATGGTCTTACAGCTACCTGTCTTGACGTCCCATAGTCTCACCGTCTAATCATGACTTTCCGATACGATGAACTCTGAGTCACTGGATATAGCCACAGATAATACATAACTAGTGTGACCACTCATGGTCTTACAGGTACCTGTCTTGACGTCCCATAGTCTCACCGTCTAATCTGCACTTCCCGATACGATGAACTCTGAATCACTGGATATAGCCACAGCAGATACATAATCTGTGTGACCACTCATGGTCTTACAGGTACCTGTCTTGACGTACCATAGTCTTACCTTCTTATCTGCACTTCCCGATACGATGAACTCTGAGTCACTGGATATAGCCATAGATAATACATAATGTGTGTGACCACTCATGGTCTTACAGGTACCTGTCTTGACGTCCCATAGTCTCACCGTCTAATCATGACTTTCCGATACGATGAACTCTGAGTCACTGGATATAGCCACAGATAATACATAACTAGTGTGACCACTCATGGTCTTACAGGTACCTGTCTTGACGTCCCATAGTCTCACCGTCTAATCTGCACTTCCCGATACGATGAACTCTGAATCACTGGATATAGCCACAGATCATACAGAATAAGTGTGACCACTCATGGTCTTACAGGTACCTGTCTTGACGTCCCATAGTCTCACCGTATTATCTCTACTTCCCGATACGATGAACTCTGAATCACTGGATATAGCCACAGATAATACATAACTAGTGTGACCACTCATGGTCTTACAGGTACCTGTCTTGACGTCCCATAGACTCACCGTCTAATCATGACTTTCCGATACGATGAACTCGCAATCACTGGATATAGCCACAGATAATACATAACTAGTGTGACCACTCATGGTCTTACAGGTACCTGTCTTGACGTCCCATAGTCTCACCGTCTTATCTCTACTTCCCGATACGATGAACTCTGAGTCACTGGATATAGCCACAGATGATACTTAATCTGTGCGACCACTCATGGTCTTACAGGTACCTGTCTTGACGTCCCATAGTCTCACCGTCTTATCATAAATTCCCGATACGATGAACACTGAATCACTGGATATAGCCACAGATGATACTTAATCTGTGCGACCACTCATGGTCTTACAGGTACCTGTCTTGACGTCCCATAGTCTCACCGTCTTATCATAAATTCCCGATACGATGAACACTGAATCACTGGATATAGCCACAGCATATAAATAACTAGTGTGATCACTCATGGTCTTACAGGTACCTGTCTTGACGTCCCATTGTCTCACCGAATAATAATGACTTCCCGATACGATGAACTCTGAGTCACTGGATATAGCCATAGCATATACAACATTAGTGTGACCACTCATGGTCTTACAGGTACCTGTCTTGACGTCCCATAGTCTCACCGTCTTATCTGCACTTCCCGATACGATGAACTCTGAGTCACTGGATATAGCCATAGATAATACATAATGTGTGTGACCACTCATGGTCTTACAGCTACCTGTCTTGACGTCCCATAGTCTCACCGTCTAATCATGACTTTCCGATACGATGAACTCTGAGTCACTGGATATAGCCACAGATAATACATAACTAGTGTGACCACTCATGGTCTTACAGGTACCTGTCTTGACGTCCCATAGTCTCACCGTCTAATCTGCACTTCCCGATACGATGAACTCTGAATCACTGGATATAGCCACAGCAGATACATAATCTGTGTGACCACTCATGGTCTTACAGGTACCTGTCTTGACGTACCATAGTCTTACCTTCTTATCTGCACTTCCCGATACGATGAACTCTGAGTCACTGGATATAGCCATAGATAATACATAATGTGTGTGACCACTCATGGTCTTACAGGTACCTGTCTTGACGTCCCATAGTCTCACCGTCTAATCATGACTTTCCGATACGATGAACTCTGAGTCACTGGATATAGCCACAGATAATACATAACTAGTGTGACCACTCATGGTCTTACAGGTACCTGTCTTGACGTCCCATAGTCTCACCGTCTAATCTGCACTTCCCGATACGATGAACTCTGAATCACTGGATATAGCCACAGATCATACAGAATAAGTGTGACCACTCATGGTCTTACAGGTACCTGTCTTGACGTCCCATAGTCTCACCGTATTATCTCTACTTCCCGATACGATGAACTCTGAATCACTGGATATAGCCACAGATAATACATAACTAGTGTGACCACTCATGGTCTTACAGGTACCTGTCTTGACGTCCCATAGACTCACCGTCTAATCATGACTTTCCGATACGATGAACTCGCAATCACTGGATATAGCCACAGATAATACATAACTAGTGTGACCACTCATGGTCTTACAGGTACCTGTCTTGACGTCCCATAGTCTCACCGTCTTATCTCTACTTCCCGATACGATGAACTCTGAGTCACTGGATATAGCCACAGATGATACTTAATCTGTGCGACCACTCATGGTCTTACAGGTACCTGTCTTGACGTCCCATAGTCTCACCGTCTTATCATAAATTCCCGATACGATGAACACTGAATCACTGGATATAGCCACAGCATATAAATAACTAGTGTGATCACTCATGGTCTTACAGGTACCTGTCTTGACGTCCCATTGTCTCACCGAATAATAATGACTTCCCGATACGATGAACTCTGAGTCACTGGATATAGCCATAGCATATACAACATTAGTGTGACCACTCATGGTCTTACAGGTACCTGTCTTGACGTCCCATAGTCTCACTGTCTTATCATTACTTCCCGATACGATGAACTCTGAATCACTGGATATAGCCACAGAGAATACATAACTAGTGTGACCACTCATGGTCTTACAGGTACCTGTCTTGACGTCCCATAGTCTCACAGTCTAATCTGCACTTCCCGATACGATGAACTCTGAATCACTGGATATAGCCACAGCATATACATAATGTGTGTGACCACTCATGGTCTTACAGGTACCTGTCTTGACGTCCCATAGTCTCGTCGTTTTATTCTTTTCTATTTTTTACAACTGTTATCTTTAATTTATTTTGTATTCTTACTTAATATTGCCTGACTGTTTTCTAATCACTAACGTTATATGAGATTTTTTTGCTAAGTTTTTACATAATTTAATTTATAAAATTTACTTTTTTTTTTAAATTTAATTAGTACTTATTATTTTTTCTTTATTTACTTATATTTTTTTAGTCATGATTTATTTTAAAAGATATTTTCTATACTTCAGGCTTTTAAATTTTTTTGACTCATTGTTCGAAAATTGAAATGATTTTATATCTTATTTTTTCTTTGCTTTTACTTTATTTTTTAATTTTTTTTTTGTTTCCTGATTTTTATATTCTTTTTCTTGATATTGTTTAACGGATTTTTTTGTCAACTTTTTATTCTTTTTTATAATAAAATTTTTAATACATTTTATTTTTTTTTATTTTTTTTATTTTTTAAAGATGTAAATTTAATTATTTTTCACTATATTCTTTTTTTCATAAATTTTTTTTTTTTTTATTTGTTTTAAAATAAGTTACTAATTTTTTTTTAGGAGATATTGAGGTTTTATTTAATTTTCATATAAAAACGTTTTTTGCAATACGTGATTTTAATATATTTTTTTAATACTAAATTATTCATTTTTACATTAAACTATTACTTATATTTTTTACCAAACAAAATTCTTTTAAGTCTGACTCGATATTTGTGAATTTACTCCAGTTTTACTTGGCATTTCATATTGATTTATTATATTTGTTACTGATCAGTATAGATTATTATTATTTTCTAGTTGTCTTTGTTTGTATATATTTTATCTTAAATGATATTTAATTTTCATTGTAACTCTTTTTTCAACATCACATATTATTTATTTCCATTTTAATTTTGCTTTTCTAATTCTTTACTCAAATATTAATTTTAATTCAAAAAACATAAAACACTAATTAATAGATTATTGATTTAACTGTTAATAACTTTATGATAAGCTTCAGTGTTTATTTTTTATTAATAAGCTTCTTTAAGTTCTTGTTAGATATGCTTTAATGCTTTTTCTTATTATTTATGATTCATTTAAACTTGTATGAAGTTTATTTCTTTATTGGTTTGTATATCACTAGATTAAAAATAAGTTTTTGTTTATTTATGATTTTTTACTAGTCTTGTTTAAATTATACTATTCATTACTAAGAGTTTATTCACTACCTTTCTTTATTTCATCTTTTTAAATTAACTATTCTTTTGAATTATCATTATTTGTTTATATTGATTATTCATTTCTTGCAGAAATGCTTATACCAGTCTAGACAATTTAATTAATAAGGCAAGTTTAGAAATTTGCTTTACTTTCTTTATCTAAAAATTATATTTAATTCGTTGCAAAATTTTACTGCTTTGACAGTATTTTATCATTCTTCTTATAGATCTATCATTAGCATCTAATTTTCATTTTTGGTCTCCTTGATTTTCTTTGTAATTAAATTAGTATTTTTTAAATGCTAATTCATTTACACTTTTTATTTACAATCCAAAAACGTTTTAGCCTTGCTTTATGCAAAAAGATGATTCTTGTCTATTAATATTAGCATTTAGAATTCTTTTGACCCGTTTAAACGTAGATAAATGATAAATCTTAAATTATCTGAATATTCGAATAGATGATTAACTTTTTATCAGGTTCTACTGGGAAGAATAAATTGAACTGAAAGGTAATGAGAAATAGTAAATTGATTTGTGGCACATAAAGGATAACGTCGCCGAGACGGAAACTGTTGATAATTGTAAGACTTCTCGTAGTTTGAAAGATTAAAAACTAGGAATCACGATAGACTATAAAAACGAAGTGAGATGAACATAAGAAATTTATGCAAGTTGCTAGCATACGTAGGAGACCTAGCCTTAATAAGTGAAGCAAATAATTAGAGTAAGTAGTCGAAACTTTATCCTCATTGGCAGGAAAATACAAATTTGAAATTTCAGATAAAACGAAATGGAGGATATGAAAATCAGCGAAAAATATTAACTGAGAAACTTTTGAAATAAAATCGAGGTGTGAAATTTAAGGATAGAGATAATAAATACCTTTCAGTACTTTGGTTATATAAAGGAAAAGAACATCAGTTTTGAAAAACACATGTAGAAATGACTAGATTCAGCATAAAAGATGTGTATATGAATATTGAAAAAAAATGAATAAGGGATTAGCACCATATAATGCATGAATAAGGAGTAAAACTTTTGTAATTTCATTTTTGAGTTATTGAACAGAAGTTATTCCATATTTAGAATAATTTCTAGGGAGATAGGTGACGGAGCAATTAGAAATAATATAAAGAAAATCTTTAAGAAAATCATAAATTCCCCTTTTTTAAGTGCAAAATGAGATGTTAGAACATGAAAAGTAGTTTATGAAATTTAAACATTATCTATCACATAAAACGTTGAGATTAAAGGCAGATTAACAGGTAACTAAGGAAAAAAAGTAGACAGATTAATGTTCGACCTAAGTAAAGAAGAGAACTTTATATTTGAATAATATTGTACAACAAATAATTAGAATTAAAAATTTAAGACAAAGATATATTTATAGATGATGGTAATAATAATTAAAAAGGGAAGAAAAGCATTAGTCGTGCTTTCTAGAATATAGAATATACATAGAAAATAGAGAAAGGATGAAGTAAATGAAAGCAACGATAAAGTAGAGAAGACTTGATTTGATGAAAATTTAGTAGGACAATCCAACTACCTGAGATACAATAAAAACAGAAAAGAAGAAATATTCTACATATTAGATTAAGAAAGAGATGTAATGGGAGCTAGGATTGCTTAAAAGAAAAATACCTAGTTCTGACAAGTCAATCCCCTTTATGCAATGATGTAAGATAAATGAAATATTTATCATAGAAAAATTCGCAGAATACAAAAAAGGAAAATATATATGTATATGAAATCTAAGAGTAATTTGATTAGAAAGATATGTGATTGAATTATTTGATATTATATGAGATACGACCAAGTTCAAGGAAATTATTAGAACATAATAGGTTTAAAAAAATATAAAACTGACTTGATAATAAAAAGTTATATCAATTATTTAATCAAAAAAAAAGGAAAAAAGATTCATAGAAAAGAAAATTGAATGGAAAAAAGAAATATGAAAATATTATAGACCAGTAAAAGGATAATTTTAAAAGAGCTTTTAAAAGCTTGATTTAGAAGAAAATAATCAGTAATTAAAATTAGCAGATATCTAACAGAAAATTAAGGAAGGCTGCAATAAAGATTTAATAAAGCGTAGATAGAAGAAGACAGAAGAGTATAAAATGATTTATAGGAAAATGACGAATATATATAATTAATAAGAGAATAATTTCTATTACCTAAAGGTTTATTTGAAGAAGCAGACATATATTGAAATAAATGATGTATTAACTATTTTTAATTTTTTAATATTTTGATTTACTTAAATTTATATCTTTTTCAACATAATCTTTATGATCTATTTAAAATTTTAGTTATATTTTAAGTTTATATAATCTATTATAATAAATAAATAAATTTGATTACAGAGCGCGTAGCACTCTCGTTGGTGCGCAGCTCTTTAAAAAAATGTTTCATACTGACAAGAATGTTTGTTACTGATAAAATTATCAGATACTGATAAACCTTGTTCAATATTGGTATAATTATTCAGTACTGATAAAAATGTTCAATACTGATATAATTTTAGAATACTCGTAATTTTTAATACTTGCTGGAGGTCCAATGACATGGCAGGATTGTGTCTCATTGCATCACCAAAGCAGAGGACGACATGTGTCAATTATGGGTACTTAAATTCCCCACCTCTGATGAAGCTCGCAATATTATTTCTTTTTCGTTCCAGAATTAAATCCAAATTAAGCCAGTGCCGTAGGTCTAAGAATCTTATGTCTCGAGGTCAAACCAAAGCAGAGAAGACATAAAGTCGATTAAGGGTACTTAACTTTCCCAACCTCTGATGAAGATGACCTTGTTGTTCACCTTCGAACAACTATGGGTTTTAAAAAAATATATTTAATAAAAGGGCATAATAAGTAACTTATTTGATTCTACAGATTTTACCATTTTATTTTTTATATGTATACATTTTTTTACTCTTATTTGCAATGGCACCAAGAAATGCCTAGGACTAAGCATGAGTTACTAAACTTGAGAAAGAAATCTTCGATATGTGTCTGAATTTTTGACAACTAATCGAATAATAACGAAAAAGAGTAGTATTATAGTTGATTTGATAAAAGCAGAAGCTATTTAGGTGCAGATATAAACTTTTCAATCAAATACCGGAATCCAGTATATGGAATAGAAATAAGAAAATCTCTCCATTATCCCTATCTTACCTTCCAAGAATAAGTACAGCCAGCTAAAATCTTGTTTCTGTTGTGACATTAGTTGGCATCTCTTTTGAAATTGGAAAAATTATTTTTAAGATAAACTTAGAGAGTACTTGCGGTAATTAGAGTGGAAGTGGGTCAAGGCAGACAAAATTTTAAGATAAAAAGAAAGATATTAATATATATACTATACCGATATCCGAACGAGAATATTTAAGGAAACTGACGCTGGAAGAAATGGAATAAAAAGACCATAGGGAACACATCTTCTAAACTTTTCAATACTGATCTGAGAGTGTTAATAATCAAGAAGAATTTCACCGAGAAAGAAAAATGCCAAAAAAACAAAACAAAAATAAGACAAAGTTAGCCGATTTTTAAGTTATACTAATAACTTTTATTTAATCATACTTAAATTTATCAGGATTTTTTAAATTTGCTCTTTTAATTATCAAGATATAATAATTAATTTTTTTTTTCTTATTTAATATTTATTTGGATTGTTTATAATTATTTATATTAGTTCTATCCAATAAGAATAATTTTGATTTTATTTCTATAATCATTCATGTAAGGAAGAAAAACTTAACTTAATTATATCTCTTCAATATTTATCTTAATTCCTCCTTTAAGGTTATGATTAGAATAAAAAAGGAGTAAATGCTAGACGTTCTTAGAAATTTTCGACCTCTTTTTCGCTTGTCTCTAGATTGCTCTAGATGCTAAACAACCTAGGTTAAGATATTAAATTGTTATATAATTTTTGATTCTATATCTAATTTATAAGTCTTCTGTAATATTTTCCAGTAATTATTTTGTGTTTATTGAATCTCTTAAAAATGTCTGAATAAAGATTACATTGAAAAATGTGCTAAAATTTATCAAAATCCTATCTGCATAAACAAAGTTAGTTGAATTATGTTTCGATATATCCATTGATTCAGTTCTTATTAAGAGATATAAGTGTAAATCCTTAGTTTATAGATTGAAATACTTTCTTGGATTACATGTCTAATGTATTTAGTGACTGCTTTTAAAGGGGAAACGTTTAAATTACTTTCCATTAAATAAACAAATCTTTTTTGTTGTTGAGAATACTGCATTCCTTTAAAGGTATTCTTAGAAGAGTTTTTTTTAGATTTAAATATTGAGATGCTTATTAAGCTCTTTGAAATAATAAGTTCTAAGTTCTAACTTTTTAGTTTTTTAAAGCGTTAAAATACTTATTATATATTTAGAAGAAAAAAGCATAATAATATGTCTTAAAAGTTTATAATAATGAAATTAAAATGTTCAACAGTGCCAATCTGGACACCGTTTAAAATAAGTTGTTTTATCAGCAACACTTCTCATCATTCTTGACTTTCTAATGAAATTATCTTCACTAAGGTCTTCTCAGTTTCTTTGATTTCTTGTTCTTATTATTTCAAAAGGTATTTCACATCATTTTCTTCTGTAAATATCTCCATGCTAGTTGCAATAGAGCCTCGTGTATTTTTCTTATTCTTTACGCCAAAAATTTTTCTTGAAATTCTAAAATTTTTAGCAATTCTTGTACAAATGTCACTTACTATTACGGTAGTAGCATTTCTTCCTTACTTATCTGATTGGTTTTCGATTTAAAGCCTCTTTTTATTCTATCTCCATTTAATTTATCTAATTATTTATGTTTGTGCTAATATTCTTTTGCTTAATAAACTCCAACTCTTGTTTTTATACGATATTTCCAAGCCTTGCTGTTTCTTATCTATGTTCAGTTTAAATGTTCCAATATGCTTGGAGTTCCCTTTCTTAATTAATAATTCTAATCTCTAAGTTATCTTATCCAAGCAATAATAAGTTTCTTAGTTCTTAATTTTCCTACTTAAGCACTTTAATCTCTTCCTAGAGATTGGATATTTCAAATACTAACTGTTAAATATTGATTTCCTTTTTAATTATCTTTGATGGAAGTTCTTTTCCTGTTATTATATTAGATTCCTTTCTTTTTATTACTTTAGGAGGTGTTTATTATAGTTATTAGGTTCTTTATTAGTTTTGTAAGTGGGGAGAAGAAGACTCTTGATACTTTTTTATGCCTGCTTTTTCTCTAGAACTTTTTTCTCTTCTTTGCTCAAGAAAAAGCCGGGAACAAGATTTTAAGACTCCATTTTAATTTTTTTTCTTAAAAGTTTATAAAAAGTGTATTTCCATAGTTAAGTTTTAAAATTAAAAAATATTTTTGGATTCTATATTTTTTTCTATTTAACCTTCTTTGTCTTTAACTTAAAATATTTCTTATAACTATTGATTTTACTCTGTCTTCTGCAACTTACTTATGATTGAATATTTATATTTTTGCTACTTAATTTATTTTATTTCTCTATTTTTATATAGTTTTCCTTTGAAACCATTTTTTAATTAATGTTAATTACTTATCAATATGTAGAACTAATTCAGTTTCTTTATAAATAAATATAATAAATAGATAAACTCGATTTTAGAGCGCGTAGCACTCTCGATGGTGTGCAGCTCTTTAAATTAATTTTATTTAAAGTTAATAAAATTTCTCATTGGAAATTTCCTCCAGTGCTTCATCCCCAGGAAATTCTGTCTTATAATAGAGTATGGTCAGAGTGATGCCCCATGAGACCTAATCGTCTGGTATCTTTCAACAGCCATTACTCAATAACTCCAGTTCTTTCCTCTTAACTCCTACTAAGATTCTTGTTCAGTTTGTCGCTCATGAAGTACTTCATGGTACTTGTGTTAAGTTAATCTCAGTTGGAGGATTGCTACTCCTATTCAAAATTTTATAGTTAATTAATCAACATTTATGCTTCTTTAAAGCTTTTTCTTGCCTTTTTTTCTAACTATAAATCTAAACACTTTCTATATATATTCAGTCAGATTTTAAAACCTATTTTTCAAATTAGTAGGTCAGTTCTCTTTACTATTTAGCTGCCTAATCTATTTTACATTTTATTATTCTATTTTCTGAAACTGGACTTTGATCGCCAACTTTTTTCTTACAGCAAGATTGCGAAGATATTTGAATATCTTTCATAAGATTTAAATCTTGAGTAATTTCTTCCTATTTTTTAAAGTGTTACAGAAGTTAGAGATGCTAGTAAACTTTTTTCTTTTGATATTTGACATTTCATTTTTTCCTTTTTTAACTATGCAAGAATCTTTTTCGTATTTCTTTGACATTTTATTATAATCAGCAGTTATAATAATACATTTTAAATACGAATTCTTATATAGAAGTCATTCCGTTTTAGTATAATAGAAAAATATATGAGAGATAATCTAAGTGATCTTTACAATTTTTGCCAGTTAAATAAAATCTTTGCTTTATTCATTTAAATTAGTTCAATAACATTTGTTAAAATAGATTTGAGAAAACTAAATAACATATCACTTATAACTTTCTTTATTAGTAGTGTTTATACTAAATTTAAATTAAGGAAACACTCTTTTTTTTTAATAAATATATTGAACCAAAAACCTAGACAAATCTTTTGGTTAAATATAAGGAAAATAAGCTAATAATCAATTGTGGACTATTTTTAATGAAATTGAATGGATTTAAATTATTGGAGATATGGTATTAAACTCTAACTAATAAAGCATTGAAATAGTTTTAGATCTTAAGTAGTTGGCAGTTATATTATTTTATAATTTGGAATGTTTTATCATTTGGATTTTATCCAAATATTAATCTTCATTTTTTATAAATAGGAAGTTAAAAGTATTATACTAGAAGAAAAACGATTAATCGAGTTTGAATCAATTTAATTCTCTAACGCTCAATTTAAATTCTTTATGCTCATAGGACGCATAATCACGAATAATTTTTAATTTCTTGAATTTTTCTTTTAGTTAAGAAGTTCATTTTCAGCTAACATTTGTGCTTTGAATTTTCAAACATTTTATCTCTTTTCAAAAGGGATATTCGAATCCTTATGAATCTTTAATTGGAAAACCTTCTTCAGTCACTTAGTTATTATGAAATAAATTTAAACTTTATAAGTTATGGCAGTTTTTAATAATCTAGGTTACATTTTAATTTTGCAAGTAACCACCTTGAATGGTTAAATCTTATAAGTTATTCGCAGAAACAATTTCGTTGATAAAGTTCTTATCTTAAAATCTGCAGAATCTTAATTCTAGGATTTCTAATTGTAAGCAGTTTAGTCTCATTATTTCTAAAGTTAAGTTACTTAATTTATTTATCTTTTGCAGTGAAATTTTTTTCAGTTTATTGCATCTTAAAAAAATTGTTTGCAAAGCTTGATTTCTGATTTCGTGCATCTATCCAATACTTAATACTTCGTAGTTAAAACCATATTCACTTATTAGCAAAAAATCACTATTTAATAACTTGTTTAATGATCTTAAGGTAATAGATTTCAAATTAGGAGCACTTTATAAAATAATACTTAAATTATGTCCATTGAATTCAGAGCAGTCACTAATTTCTATGATTATTAGCTTCTTTTGCAATTAAGAAAAGCAACTAGAGAAACCTTTGGAAGTTAATTTGTCTTAATTTTTTAATATTAAGCTCTTTAAACTAAATCTTTTTATTTTTTCTAACGTCAAATCCTATAATTTCATTCATTTATCTAGTTCAATATACTCTAAATTTGGGCATAGTTCAACTAATTATTCAAATCTTTCATTTCTATTTACACTTATTTAATTAACTTAACTTCCTTTTTGTTCTAAATATTGTTTTATAGACTTCAGGTTTATATTTACACTTCTTAATTTTATTATTTTTAAGTTCTGATTTAAGCAATAATCTTTTAGGAAGCTTCCTGTTAATTAATTATCTCTATCGTTTAACTCTATTTACTCTAAATGGACTAATTTTTCCAAAAATGTAAAATTGTAATCATGTAGTTTGCAAATAGTCAGAATTAAAGTTTTTAAGTTTAGACAAAGTGAAATGTGTATTAGAGTAATATTACTTATTTGCTATAATCCTTTGAGTCTTATTTCTCCTATTTGCAGTTTATTTTATTTTCTTGCGTTCTGAAGAAAATTTAAACTTAAGGCTTTATTCACTAAATTCTGTACTTAACTAATAAGTAAATCTGAGTAATCGTTGTTTAATTCTATATCTATTGCTCTCACTTATGATTATGATATTTATTTTAATGTCCATTCCATCTTATTTTTAACATAATCTTAATTATGACTATAATCCTCTATTTTAAGACTCCTAAAATAATAGTGGAATTGATTAAAAAATTTATTTACTTATTAAAAACGCCAAATTTCTTTATTTTTTAAGAACTAAAGCAACTAACATAAAACATATGTATTCTATCAGAAACTATTTTGGCATGCTATTTATTTTTATTTTTCTCTGATTTTATTAAGTTCTTAAGTTCGTTTGAAAACAACTTAGGCTAATTTCTCTTTTACTATTTGTTTAGTTTAATTGCACTAATTTTAATTTTTGAGTCTTGGACAGAATTTTCTACTGCTTTAGTATTTAACATATTCAGACGATGAGAACGTTTGCTTTTCATCCTATAAATCTTCTAAATTATTTATTTCAGCTCTTTCCTTTTTATTCTCTTGCAGCTTTTTATTTTTATCCACCAAATGTATTTTTCTGGAAGAAAACCGTTCAATTTTATTATAGAGCATTGAATAAATATTTTATTCATAATATCATTAGACTATTTCAGGTTATTTGTATAATGCTAGAATCTTTATTAGTTTAGCTTTTATTTTTTTTTCTTTTTAAGTTCATTTTTTTAGTTACCAAGTTAAAAATAATAGCGATAAAAGTATGAAAACTAAGAGAGTTATCCTGTTTTTTATTTCATTAGCTTGTTTTATTTTTTTAGCTTCCTAGGCTTTATTTTGAACTTAAGTGGTTTGGAGGGATAATTAATCAATATCAATTAAGTCTTTTTATCTAGTGTATCTCTTTCTAGTCTGATTTCTATCTTTTTTTATCTTTCATTCCTTATTATATTTTTAACCAGAAAAAAACTTAAAATTCATATCAAAATCAAAATCGTCTAAGTATTTAGAATGATCAAAATAACCAACATTTAAAGAAATTTCCTTTCCAAAATGATATTCCGCACCAAAAGAAATCATAACCAGAATTAAAAATGTTAGGGTATTGTATATAGCCTTCAAAGTCATTTAGAGCTATTTTATAAAATAAGAAATAAGAACTTGCTAGATAAAGTTAAACTAGTAGTTTAATAATTAAACCTAGATATAGCAAAAGAAAATTTAGCTTATACAAATATAATTATTAAAGCTTATTTAATTTTAGTTTTGATTTCATTATTTAATCAAAAATATAAACATATTTCGCTTTTTTTTTTATTGCTAACTTCATAAAGAATAAAGGAAGTGAAATTTTAATAAATATGAGTTTGATCTTATGTTAAAAAAGCCTTAAATTTGAATAATTTTAAATATAATAGTAATAATTAATTTACGTGATTTCACCTTTATTTGGTTAATTAAAAATCAAGAGTTTAATGCTAAATAAAAGAAACTTCATATTTGCTTGGACCTTGTTTATCATAAGTCCTGAGGATTTTAATTTGTTTTTCTGAGAATTTCCGATAGGTCGATTCTCTTTCATTTCTTATTGAATTAGTTAATTGCGTGCTGTATATTTGGAGCTTCTTTACTTAGTTGGAGTATTTTTTTCCGATAGAGTAAACCTTCACTTGTGCAGTATATTCTAAAATATCTTACCATTTATTTTATATTAATTTCTTTTATTTTTATTAAAATTGATAGCAATTTCTTTCTTTATGTCCTGAACGCTTGCAATATCAGCATATCATTATTTTCCTATAGTTAATATATTTTGTTACAGGTAGTTATTCTATTTCCATTGGGTCATTTTTATTAGAATTGCTCTGATTTGCATATTTTCAAGTTTTAAATTTCTCTCACTATTTATTCTGTCTGTAAAATTCTACCCTTAATTTGTTGCAAGTACGGGTATAGAGCTAATTCCTATCATAGTGTTGAATTTCCCGATTTTAGAATTTCCATAGAGTTTAATTATTCATTAGCTCGTTGAAAAAGAACTTTGATAGCTTTTACTAATTCTTAATTCTCTATCTAAAGAAGGTAGATATCATTGGCTACATCCTGCTAAGTGCTATTAGATTTAGTCGGTGAATCCTGTTATTTCTAAGTGCCATTTTTATTATTAATAATTTCAGGTTAATATATGAAATAAGAAGATTAATATATTAAGGACTTATCAAGAATTATGAAAATAAATAGAAATTGGATGTATAATCAAAACACTTTTTTATCATAAAAATAAGAAAAAAATTGCACTCGGATCAAGCAATAGTATTTGAATCTATTAAGAAATAGTGCGAAAAATATAAATGCGAGATAGAATAAATTAAATTGTTTAACTTTGATTATATTTTGAAAAAATATAAGAAGCATCATAAGATCTATACAGAATCAATTCAAAATTGAAAGTGAATGAAGACTCAAAGAAATAGAAAAATAAAAATCTATTTATAAATATTACGAGAGGAATTATTAAGAATAATATACCCTTGTGTTGCAAGTTTATAGATATTGGATTATATGGAATGAGATTTTTAAGAGCATAGGAATGCGCTTAAAACCGTTAAATCAGAATCATGTCCAAAATTTATTGAAATTTGTTAAATGATTTAAGCCACGATATTATAATTTGGAAAATCTCCAATTAATTTATTATTGTGGATGTTACTTTAATAGAAAATAAATTAAGTTAATTTAAAATTCTTAAAACATTAAATTTAATATTATGACATAATATAATTTGATAATTTAATGTCACTTTTATTTGGCTTGTCACTTATTAGATATAAAAATATCAAGAATCATTGTAAAACTCATTGATATCATCCATTTCTTCTCCAGGTTTATATCCTTGAATAGCATATATATGGTTCCCAATCTGGTCTTTCTTATCTGTTGATATTTTATTCTATTCTTAGTTCTTTCAAAATTTTCATAATTCTTCTTTTTTGAGAATCTACTATTTGTTAGAGTAACTAATCTCCACCAATCATTTTTTCTTTTATAGGCCACCTTCAGATGTTCAATAAATATTCGCTAGTTTTTATCAGAATTTTTTATTTTTATAACTTTGAAATTTTTTGTATTTCCAACAAGCTTATTTTGTTTATTCTAGCCTTCTACAAAATTAGCCCATAATTGGTCTTATTTTTATTACTTAATTACTTATTAATTATTTGATTTTTCACGTTTTATTAATATTTAAATTCGATTGCTAAATCTCCATTAGATCAAGCATGATTTTTTCTTAACTCGTTTATAGTTTATTTAATTGCGATCCCGAATTTCCAATATTTTTTCTTCTGCTCTTTTAATTTATGATTATATCGATATTTTGAAGCTTTTCAACTCTAGTCTGTAATCAGTATTTTATTATCATTTTAAAGTTAGTTAATTAAAATCCAGACTGTTTATTTACAGTATTAATGGTTACACTACATCCTATATTTTTGGTTTTCTAATATAGCAATAAATCTCAACCAAGTTATCTTATGTTAGTTAAAAGATTGATTTTAGTTGAATGTTTTCTTAGTTTCCATTTTATTTAATATAATAATTTAATGTTTAAGCTTATAAATAAAAAAATGGTACTTTGATAATAGATTTTAGTGAGCTTAATTATTCTTATTTTTCAATATGCAAATCAAAATTTTAAAGATTCATATGTAATTAAAAAATAATAGAACTATTTGTCTTTTTCAAAAAATAGTAAACGATTCAGTAAAAAAAGATGTATAAACTCACTTTTTGCTATTAGTGTGATTTTGATACCATTATTCTAAAAATATTCAAATACTTTAATTTAAAGAATTCTGAGGACTGGAAACTCCTTTCCAGTTATACGATTTGACGCTCGCTTTTTTAGGAATGCTGGGGATTTCTTGTTGTATTCCAACACAGCTACCAGAAGCTCCATCGCTATGAGCATCCAGACTTCAAGCACCTATCAAGAGAGGATAATCTCGAATTCAGTTTTCCCTTCAGAAAATGACTCTAATCAGGGACTTTCTTAACTACAGGAAAGGAACTTGTCCCTAGTCATAAAACTAGAAAGTTTATTCCAGAAGATCAATCTCAGTTCCCACCATCTTTTTAATTACAACATTCATATATTTTATCAATTTTTAGTATATTTGAATTCAAATCAATTGAATTATATTTCTTAGTTCAACTAATTTTCTTAAGTATAAAATCTTAGTAAAAAAAGCAAATAAGTTTGTTCGTTTTTTTCAAAAATAAACGTTTTTTGATTAAATATTAGCAAATATTTAAAAATTCGTTTTACTATTTTTATAGATATGACTTACTATTTATGATTTTACTCATTTTCAAATTCTTTCAGATTATAAAAAAATCTTGATAAACGTTCTAATATATTTTTTTCAAACTTTGATTCACTTTGTCATAAATTTATTTATTTATTTTGAAAAATATATAAAAAATGGAGATAAGTTGGAAATTGAATATGGACCAGGTTGTTTGCCTTAGAGCTAGCAGAGATGTGTAGTTAACACTGAAGAGCAAAACTGTTTGGAAGTTTTCAGCTTTGAGGGTAAAATCATTCCATTTTGATTTCACCTTTTATAACCTTCCTTGAAGAAAAGTAAGTATTATATAGGTGGTATCGTGGAGAGAAACAAGAAATTGAACCATTATGCTGGTTCGATAAAACCGAAAGGCGAAACCATCTTAATTTAATTTAGAAAAATAAAAAAATCATCAACTAAATTTAAGTAAGGAAGAAAAAAAATACTAAACGAGTTTATAAAGAATAAAAAAATATAACACAAAAAGAAATATTAAAAGTCGGAGAAATAAAAATACTAATTTAAAGTTTATATAAAATAAAAAATAACACATATAATAATTTTAATTATGATTAATTGAAAATAGCAAAAAAATTAAGTTAAATAGAATAAAATTTAAATTTATATAATTATAAAGATGGTGGGAGCTGAGATTGACCTTCTGAATCATACTTTCTGGTTTTATGACTAGGAACAAGTACCTTTCCTGTCGCTGAGAAAGTCCCTGGCCAAAGTCAACCTTTGCAAGGGAACACCTTCCTCTTGATTATCCACTCCTGGCAGGGGCTTGAAGCCTGGCAGCCCATAACGATGGAGCTTCCTGGCAGTTGCTTTTCGAAAGCAACAGGATATCCCCGTTATCCCATGAAGGGAGTGTTGGGGTCGTTAAACTGCAAGAAGTTGCCGTCCAAAACTTTTTTAGTTGAAATTAATTAATAATTTAAATTTATTTATAATTAAGAAGCAACAATTTTTTATTTATTTTTTTTAAATTATATCAAAATTTTATTTTAACTTATTTTATTTTATCTTATAATTTACTATTTTTTTAAGTTTAGTATATTTTAAAAGTTCATTTAATTTTTTCATTTTTTATTTATAAAATTAAATAAAATTGTTTTCTTTTAAAAATTAAAACATAACTTAATTAATTAATGTGACTTCAAATTATTTGATTTGCTATATATTAATTTATGAAGAGAATTTATTCTCAATAGTAATCTCCTTCTTCGAATTTACTTTGTATTATATCTTGCTTTCTTCACTTCCGCTGAGTCTTGTCTTCATAAGCTTTTTACGTAAAATCTGTATAGTATTTTGTTCCATTCTCTTGCTTCCATTAGTATTTGAGGTAGTGATTATATTATTTTCTATTCTTTCCTTCTGTAAATTTTTTTTCTTATGTAGTATATTCTAAATTTTTTTCAAGCTTTTCGTTTTTTTTCTTTTTCCTAAAATTTCCAACAATTTCTTACCTTGCGATCTTTCTTCTTGCAGTAAAAGCTCCTTACTATTTGTAATCTTTATGTATAGATTAATGCTTAATTTATTTCTTCTTTTTCAATCTCTAAATTTATGGGATCATAGTTCATCTTATTTTACATTTCATAGTCCTTTTAAGAGTTTATTCTTAGTAATCTTTATTTAGTAGGCTAGATTATTGAGTATATTTGCCGATCAGATGGTCTACTTACGATAACTTATTTTAATCCGTTATTTTCTTTTTTCAATCAATCAATTTGCTAAATTAGAACAGAACTTTTTTTTGAAAGCATTTGGACAGACTGTATAGTTTAAGATTTTCGTTTTGTAGATGTTAAAGATCTATTTATATCTCTCATTATATTTTATTGATCTAGTTTTGAGATTGTTAATTTTTAGGTACCATTTTATAAATATATCGTAATAAACACTTCTTTTTTGATATTTTTTTATAATTATATTGCTTAATTTTTTATATTTATAGTTATTTTATTTTTACTTTAATTATATTATGCATTTTACATAATTTAAAATAGAAAATTCATCTGACCCATTTCCTAAAAACACTTCTTTTCTTATAATATTTACTTAAATATGAATAAATTACACTTTAAATCTTGTAAAATAAATTTTTACTTTTACATATTAAAAAAATAAAAAATGGATATAAATTTAAAAATCTTAAAATATTTTAATTTCCCTTATTTTTTCATCAAATTTATAGGAAATTATAAAATCATATTTTTTAGCATACTTTTCAATTTAATTATTATCTAATTTTTTTTTGAAGATATTAAAAATAAATAAAGTGAATTTTATTTAATTAAGTTTTAGAGAATAATAGATAATAAATAATAAATTAACGTGATTCCTCAGGATTATTACGATTTAAATCAAATCAAATTGTTTTGTTTTTTAAATAAAATTCCTGGCTGCTTCTGAAATTGTTGTAAATATTTTCTTATTATTTTTCTTCAACTCAGTTTTCATCTTTCTGTTTTAGATTATGCATCCTGTCATTCCTTTTAACATTTGCTTTGTTATTTATTTATTGCTTCTGCTTTTGACTCATACAATTTTCTTCTATAATTTTATCTTCTCACGTGCAATATATTTAACTCAGCTTACTGCAAAGTCTTTTTTCTTCCACTCTTTACTTAATGATAAACTATAAATATTTTCTTATCAAGTGTATTTTCCTCTTACAGAATCAACTTCTTAAAATTTCTCTGCTTATAGATATAATCATGTTTTCAATCCTTCTTAATATCATAGAATCTCCATATTTTCTAGATTATTGATTGTATATATGAAGTAAACTATCTGAGTCTTCTTCTATTTATTTAAGTTAAAAGATTACTTCTTGAGTTTCCGATTTGCTGCTGATTTGTTTTTAATCATTTATTTTTTTATGAATCACAACTGTTAATAACTAGTCTAAACCTTTTTGTTTAATTCTAAGACTTAAGATTTTAGGGTCTGCCTATCCTATAAAATTGCTATATCTCTTTATAACAATTCCGGTTAAGTTTGCTTGTCCTCTTGCTTTAGAAGATTTTTAATCTAATTTTTTTAATACATAGCAATAACTCTGTCTTGATAACAAGCTTTTAAGATTTTTAATTTTTCAAATAATCTTTTTTCTAATCTCTAAATTTTTACCAAGGAAGGTAAAATACCTTTATATTTTACTGAATAAAATAGAGTATAAATGCCATTATCAACCAACCAAATATTTTCAAAGCTTTATATCTTTTTTGAAAAGGGAGTAACAATATTTCAACGAAGATTAACTTAACTCATAATACCAGGAAATACTTCGAGAGCGATAAACTGAGCGAGAATCTTGACTGGAGCCAAGAGGAAAGAACTGAGTCGTTGAGTAACGGTTGTAGAAAGATGTCAGACGATTAGATCTCTTGGGGTATCACTCCGATCATGCCTTATTAAAAGAAGAATTTGCAAAGAAGTGAAGTACTGGAGGAGAATTCCAAGGAAAGGAGAAATTTTAATACCTTTAAATAAAACTAATTTAAATAGCTGCGCACCACTCGAGTGCTACACACTCGATCGAATTTATTTATTGATTTAAAAAATTTATCGTGAGGTATAAAAATAAACTATATAAACTAAACATTTTAATTAAAATAAATTTAATTAAAATAAAGCAAAGCGATAAAATCCCAAAATCACTGTACTGTTTTATAAAAATAGCAAAGAGTATAATTTAAATGGTTGTAATTAAAGTAAAAATTTTAAATTAAAGAGTGCGTGATTATTTAAGGGTAATTTAATAAATTTAATAATAAGTATTGAAATGTCCCAGATTGGTTAATGTCAGTCTTGTAATGGAGATTTCGAAAACTGGTCAAAGATACCTGTGTTATTACCTTGCTAACACGATATATGTGCTATCTGTGCATTTGATTAATTCTAAAAAAATATGAATATCAAATGTAGTATCCAGTAATGCTAAAAGGTCCATGAAATAAATCCTATAAAGCTTTAAGAAGATACTTAGTTATTGAAGAATCTAGAATAAAGTGTTATATTAAAGTGCACTGAACTTTGAAAAAGTTAGAAAACTAAAGTGAAAACAGCTTTAGCATAGTTAGCTAAATTCTAAAATGAGTTCTTTTAGTAGTTGATGGATCATTTAAGTAACTACGTATTAAAGGACAAAATAAATGTATAGAAAGAATTGAAATAAGTAAATGAGATAATCTAGTAATAGTTAAACGATATTCTATATTAGTAGTAGATGAAACAGTAAGGAAATCAAAAATAGCAATACCACTAAAATAAAAATGTTCTTTAAATGGATTTGAAAGTGCAAAAGTTAATAGAGGAGACTTAAAGAGTCATTTAGTAAAATTCTCAGATATCTATTGAAGACTATGAAGAGTGGATTAAAATAAAAAATAGTTCGAGTTAAGTGAGACAACAAAACGATTAGTAGTAAGAATAGATCATCAAATAAAATCAACAAATAGAAATCTAGACTTAAGCGAATTAGAACTATGTAATAAAGATGCAGGAATTGTAAGAAGAAGTAGCAAGGCTTAATATTTAGCTAAGTGAAAAATAAAGCATCTAGTTAAATCAAAGTTAGGAACTATAAATCTAAATAGAATCACCGAACAAAATAGTTTTAAACATTGGGAAATATTAAGAATAGAATATTGGCTAAATTTTAAAAATGATCAAGAAAGAAGTAGGAGTATAATAATGGACAATGAAAATGTTTCTGAATAATAAATAATTGGAGAATAAAAAAACTCTAAGAGAGTACGAGATATAGGATAGTGGAACTGTACAAATGAAGATGAGTAAAGTTAAAATAATTGAAAATTCCATAGACGGTAATTAAAAAAACAAGCTATAAAAGGAGGTAAGTTTAGCTAAATAAAATTATGAAGTGCGTAAGTTAAAACTTAATGCGAATATAAAGTTGGTAAAGTTATTTTTAATGTGAAATTAAAGAGAGTAAGTTAACAATTTATATGAATATATAGTTCGTAAATTTATTCTTAAATCTTAATGGAGAATGTAATGCTAGATTATATATGGAAAATTAGTCCGTAAGTTTGTATTCAAAGGGCAATTAAAGCAAGTAAATAACATTTAATTTGAAAAAAAGTTCGTAAAACACATTAAAAGTGAAATTATAGCAAGTAAGTTATTATTTAAAAAACAAACATAGAGAGCAAGTTTAATTTTATTCTATATATGAAGAAGGTAAACTGCCTTTCATAATAAATATAAGAATGTAAGTTAACTCTTATTGTAAAATGAAGATGGTAAGTGATTTGTTTAAATAAAATAAAGAAGGTAATTTAGTTCTTAATGGGAAAAAAAGAATGTAATTGTCCTTAATAAAAAATAGATGGTAACTTTTAAAATAAAATAAGGATGTAAGTGGAAATTAAGTCTTAAAACAAAGATGGTAAGTAGACATTAAAAATGAAATTAAGTTTGTAAGTTACTCTTGAAAATGAAGATGAAGATGGTAAATTTATTTATAAAGAAAAATAAGTTCGTAAGTATATTTTTATTTGAAAATAAAGCATGTAATTGACAATTATACAAAAAAGAGTGTAATTATATAGTTAAAGCGAAAATTAAGAGCGTAAGCTAAAATTAATACGGAATAAGATGGTAAGCTTATATTTAATATGAAAATGAAGCATGTATCTTATATTAATTATATAAATGTAGAATGTAAGTTAAAATTTAAGAGAAAATGAAGATGGTAAGTAGACTTAAAAAAATTTAGTTCGTAAGTTGACTCTAAAACATTGAAGGGAGTAAGAAGTTTTAAGAAAACGAAGAATGTAAGTTGAATTTTAATTTTAAATTCAAGGTAAGTCGATGTTAAGAAAAAATAAAGAACGTAATATTTATTCTTAATATGAAAATAAAGCACGTAAATGAACATAAAATGTAAATAGAAGTTATGCCTATTAAAAGTGCAAATGAAGAGGGTAAAGTGATATTTAGAGTAAAATCTAGTTCGTAAGAAAAAAATTAATGAAAAATGATAATTGTACGTTTACACTTAACTCAAAATAAAGTAGGTAAAGCATCTTTTATTGTAATAAGAAAACTGTAAGTTATTATTTAAAAAACAAACATAGAGAGCAAGTTTAATTTTATTCTATATATGAAGAAGGTAAACTGCCTTTCATAATAAATATAAGAATGTAAGTTAACTCTTATTGTAAAATGAAGATGGTAAGTGATTTGTTTAAATAAAATAAAGAAGGTAATTTAACTCTTAATGGGAAAAAAAGAATGTAATTGTCCTTAATAAAAAATAGATGGTAAATTTTAAAATAAAATAAGGATGTAAGTGGAAATTAAGTCTTAAAACAAAGATGGTAAGTAGACATTAAAAATGAAATTAAGTTAGTAAGTTGCTCTTAAAGAGAAAATGAAGATGGTAAATGAAACTCAATAAATATAAAGAGAGTAATAAGATAATGAACTAAAAAAAAGAACGTAAGCTAATTTTTAATGTGAAACTGAAGCAAGTAATTAATTTTAATCTGCAAAGAAGAATGTAAATTCTTCTCATATGAAAATGAAGATGGTAAGATGAAATTTTAGTGAAAAAAGTTCGTAAGTTAACTCTAGAATATTGAAGGGAGTAAGAAAACTTTAAGAAATGAAGGTAAGTTAAAGATTTATTTGAAAATGAAGAACGTATATTAACATTTAATGCGAAAAAGAAGGTATGCTGACTTTAAACTATAAATAAAGTAGGTAAAACATCTTTTATTGTAAATAAGAAAACTGTAAGTTATTATTTAAAAAACAAACATAGAGAGCAAGTTTAATTTTATTCTATATATTTAGATAGTAAGTGCCTTTCATAATAAATATAAGAATGTAAGTTAACTCTTATTGTAAAATGAAGATGGTAAGTGATTTGTTTAAATAAAATAAAGAAGGTAATTTAACTCTTAATGGGAAAAAAAGAATGTAATTGTCCTTAATAAAAATAGATGGTAACTTTTAAAATAAAATAAGGATGTAAGTGGAAATTAAGTCTTAAAACAAAGATGGTAAGTAGACATTAAAAATGAAATTAAGTTAGTAAGTTGCTCTTAAAGAGAAAATGAAGATGGTAAATGAAACTCAATAAATATAAAGAGAGTAATAAGATAATGAACTAAAAAAAAGAACGTAAGCTAATTTTTAATGTGAAACTGAAGCAAGTAATTAATTTTAATCTGCAATGAAGAATGTAAATTCTTCTCATATGAAAATGAAGAATGTAAATTGTTCTCATATGAAAATGAAGAATGTAAATTGTTCTCATATGAAAATGAAGATGGTAAGATGAAATTTTAGTGAAAAAATTAGTTCGTAAGTTTATTTTTAAAAGTAAATGAAGGGAGTAAGTTGATGTTTACATGAAAATAAAGAGCGTATGTTTTAATTTAACTTAAAAATGAAGAACGTAAAACAGCTTTTAATATTTAATAAAGAACGTAAATTAATTCTTAAGATTAAAAAAAGAATGTAAGCTTTCGCTAAATTAAAAAAAAGATGGTAAGTTATTATTAAATAAATATTAGTTCGTAAGTTGAAAATTATATTGTAAATGAAGGAAGTAAATTGATGCTTAAAGCGAAAATTAAGAACGTAAGTTCAAACTTTATATGAAATAAGATGGTAAACTTATGTTTAATGTGAAAATGAAGAACGTAAGATAAAATTCATTAGAAAATGAAGAATGAGAGAGATTTTAATACTTTTAAAAATATTATTATTAAATTCTAAAACTATTTATTTTTTTCAAAATTGTAAAGAGTTTTTATTATTTATTAAATTGAGTTATTAAATAATAAAAATAAGATTATTATAAAAAAGCTAAAGTTAAATTAAAAAACAAATTCAAGCTAATTAAAATATAAAAAATTTCATTTATCACATTAAAATATAATAATATAGTGATAATTTTAAGTTTTCTTTTATTTAAATAAAATTTCAGCATTTCATGCTCTCTGCTGTTTAATATTAAAGTTAGAGATCTCTATTTTTAATGAGATTAGAAAATCGGGTTTCTCATGTTTTACTTATCCATCTTTCTTTCTAAGCTTCTGCCTTTTTATGTTGATATTCTCTTCCCACTTGTATATTGCTACGGCTGGACTGCAGAACTTGTGCTTTATTTATTTTTTTATTATCTTCTCTAGAATTTTTTTCCACTTTATTGCAATTATTCCAGTAATAATCGAATCAGCAAGTTCTTTATCTATGTTTAAGCTTATAGCAATTCCTATAAAGATTTTAATAACTTCCTAAGAAATTGACTTTCTTCTTTACTAGTTTAGCTACTTTATACTGATTGATAAGGATTACTTTTTTCTCTATTTTTTTTGTCAGAGATTCCTTTTGTTTAACGTGCCGCGTATTTCAGAATTTTATGTTTTCTCCAGTTTTTGAACTTGTTTTTCAAATAGTCAATTGTTTATCTTTAGTCCTTTTTGATAGTCCAAAAAGCATCCATTTATATTTCTAGGCCACAAACATGAATCATTTTATTCCTCTCATTGGTCCATTACTCCAATTTCAGAATGATTTTTTCATTTAAAGTCTTTAGATTTTAGTTTTCTTCCTGAAAATTGACCACTATCAACGCTATTTGAGCAATCAATATTTACTTATTCATTTCCGAAGTGATTTAACAAACCCCCTTATTCATGACTTTTTCCTATAATTTTTCGATTCTCTGACATTGGTCGAGTTTAGAGGATCAATTTCTGTCTTTTTCCAGTTTTCATTATAATTTTTTGTTGTTAAACTTATTAAAAAAAATTGAGTTTGAAGTTGGCAAGGAATAAAGAATTTATGTGAATTGATTTCTCTCCTATTTTTAGGAGGTTATTTAAAAGCTATTCATGAGCTATCTTCCATTTTATTTTACAGATAAAACGATATAATTTATTTAAATTACTAAAAATAATGAAGATAACTCATAAATAGATAAAAAAGAGAGAAATATATTAAAGATTATAAACCTAAAAATCAGATCAAAGTAGGATAATAATTTATAATGTTTTTACCATATTTATAATGGTAAGAAATAAATATATCTAATTTAGTTATCTAATTTCACTGTCTTAACAATTTTTTTTTCTATTGTAATAATCTAAATAGAGATGTATTTTTTTATTTATCAATTTTTATAGATTTACATTTTTTTCTTTTAATAATAATAATAATAATGAACTTAAAGCTTAAAAGTCTTGCAATACCTGGAATCTCAACCAGTTTCTTGCTGCCATTTTTTTAACGTGGATGGATACCACGACCGAGTTTTTTACGTGGGAGGTAATCACTAAAAATCTTTCGAGTTTCCAGCAAATATTTTTCTTTTATAGACTCCGGTTTCAGTAATTCATAGCCTATTAAGAGTCTTTCACGTTCTTATTTGTTCTTTTATTTATATTTATTTTCAGCCACCACAATTTTTCAATAAATGTCATCTTGACTTGCAATACCAACATTGTTTGGCTTATTTTTTCAAAGGTTTTTTCTAAAATACTTTTTTTCAAGCTGATTTATTCCTTTTATTAAATCTTATTCAATATTCTCATCTTTCTGTTTTCTTGAAGATCTTTTTAAAATAATTCCTTTTCAATGATCATGTCTTGATTTTGTTTAAGGTTCGTTTGAGACTATTAATATAATTATTATTCCGTTACTAAATTATTCTGGATTAACTGAGGTCTAATTATTAGCAATTCTTTATTTTGATCATCTATGAAGTTCATTAATTCTCTGATTTTTTCTCCTTGGTTGTAAATTATTTCTTGATAGTCAGAAATTTTATTTTTCATTTAGTCGAGCTATAAAAAAAGTTCTGAATTCTCTCCAATCTTACCTGGATTCTTCTGAGCTGTTCCTATCATAATTTTACCTTCTGATGAGGAGCTCGATTTCTATTCTAGTTTTTGTTATTTAAGTAATTGTTTCGCCGCTTTCCTTTTTTCGTTTCTAGTTAAGTTTTTGGAAACGCGAATAGATTGTTCTATTTTTTTTCTTTTTTTGATTTTTTTCTTTTAAGTATCTTAAAATGATAATATTAAATTCATAGATTAAATATGACCACATCATTACGTTAATCACTATAAATTATATATCTAAAAATTAAATTATTTCTTCTGGGATAAAACGTTCTTACATTAGGATATTGAAAGTTTCTTTTTATTCTTGATCTTCCAAGTCTTCATGCATTGCCTTTATCCAGCCCGTTTAATCTCAATTTATTTAGTTCTCATGTTTTTCGTTTGCATCTACCACTATTTTAAGTATCTTCAGTCATTCAAATTGTTTTTTTATTTATTTTAATATCCGTTGCTTTATAAATCCATCTTTGAAAATTGATTTGCTTTGTTTTTTCTTGTCCTTATTTTCTTAAAAATATGCAATTTTATACTGAGATTCCTATTTTCTTGCAATGTTAGTATCTCTTGAATTTCTTTCATTTTTTCTTCAAGTTGGATTTAAAAATTTAATATATAGGAATGTTTTAGCCAATTTAGTATTAAGTCTAATTAATTAAATTTTATTGGTGTTTTGAATCACTAAATATCGGCCAAGAGATTTTCAAGATTAAATTTTCAAATCCAATTTCCATTCTTTTTATTTCTTAATTGTATTTTTTATTTCTCAATAAGAAGTCTCTAGCATTTCAAAATTTTTTAATCAATTATTGTCTGAGGAATAAGAAATCTAGTTTAAACTGGATTTATCTTTTTAAATATTTATAATAAAATATTTTTCTTTTATTTCCTTTAATGATAACTAAATATCTATAAATTAATTAATTAATTAATTAACGTGGCGCTACCTTAATTGGTTAACCACGAGATACTCATTTAAATTTCAATAAAGATTTATATTCCCTTCTTGCTTTGCTATGTTTTCTTCATTTGCTTCTGCTTGTTCAATTTCTTCTTCCATCACTTTTGACTTGATCATTATGAATCTTTTTCCATTATTAAATCCTCTTACAGCAGTGCTGTTCTGTATTTCAGTTATTCTTTTATTAACTTTCCTTGCTGCTTTTCTCAGGCTATGCTGTCTGCCAATCTTTTCTTGTTACATCTAATATTCGCTTCAATATTAGCTTACTATAAAAAAAGTCCTTTTATTTCATAATTTACTAATTAACTTTTTTTTAAATAATATTCAGATATCTAAATTTTTTTAATTTATCTTCTATTTCGATCATTATTTTCCCAATTTTTATAGAGTAATATAGTTTAAAATTATCTATTAAATTCATAGTTTAAAAATATATTTATTGCTAAGGAACTATTTTATAGTTTATAAAGAACTAGGATAATTGTGTATAGAGAGTAACTTTTCTTAAATAGACAAAATATCTTTTTTTTATTTTAAATACTGTATAATAAATTTTATGTGCAAATGCTATCTATAAATATAAATGTTCTGTATAGCTTCTTATATTTTATAAGATTGATTAGTGTATTTACATTAAATAATTAAAGATACTAATCTTAGATGTCCTTAGATTAATCTAAGACTTGAAGACAAAACATTTTACATAATTTTCTGCCTTGGTACGAACTTGAAATCTATGATTATAAAGTATGCATATTTACTTATGGTGGATTTCTTTTGAATCAACAAATCAACAAAAATACAAGATATATCCATTAAGAGTGAGCAACATAATAAGAGTTTATTCGTCCTCAATATTCTAAATTAATAATAATTATTTAACAAATTTAATTAAATAGAAGAAATGTTTATTTTTATAAAGATAATTCTTAAAAAGTAAGATATTAGTTCTTATTTTCAAATTTTAAGTTTTAATTTTATTTACTCTGTATTTTATTAAAAAATGGATGTCGACCGTGGCAGACAAACTAGTAGGTAATCTGGTGCAGTGTATACTGCATTGCGAGTAATCTCGCACTAGATGCCACCACGGGGAAGGGTGGTTAAGCTCCGTTGAGACATACCTAGCTTACCTCGAGGGTTCTCTCTAGCTGTATGAAAGTTTGACTGACGGGTCTTCTAATTACCGACCTAATAGCTATCTCTTATTTGGACCTTATTCAAGAAGACTGAAGCATTTGACTCAAGATTTTAGAATAATTTTTAATAAGAAGATTCCCCATTTAGAGAAGCTTACATGACTCGTCGGACCTCTAGAATTTTAACAAGAAACATGAGGACATTTTCTTAATTTTAAATATTAATATTGAAAGAGCTGCGCGCCAACGAGGTACTACTCGCTCTATAATCATTTTTATTTATTTAAGCACTTTATCATTTTAAAATGATCTTTGAACCTTTTATCAAAAAATCAAGAGTTGATTCATATAATTTTTGCTGATTATAAGATAAATACTTCTAGCATTGAATACCGATTTCTAAGAGGTTCTAGAGAAATTGAAACTAACCTAAGAACAAATTTCTATTTATTTATAAAATTTCTATTTTCCCTAGAATTTAATTTATTCCATACTACTGTCATTTATTAAATTTTATATACTTATGAACAATTATTTACAAATTTAGCTTTAATAAGTATCTTTTATACTTATTTCTATAGTATTCAGTCTACCTAATTTTACATCTATCAATGTTATAAATTCCAATAAAGTTTCTGCTGATTAAATTTTTGGATCTAGACTCAATAAATATTCTTAAAAGAACTTCTTATAGCACTGGTGGTAAAAAAATGTAATTTTAATAGAATCTAAATTTTCTACTCCCAAATGTTCTATTAGCAAGATTTGGAACGGAAGATTAAAACCTTAGTCTCAATATTAAAGTTATTTGAGGTTTTAAAATTTATATATATGGACGGTGAGTCTTAAGCTAGTCTCTAGCTTGAGACTCAATATCAGAAAAAGCGAGTCCTATTCTGTAGTCCGCTCCTCAGAAGCTCTCCTATTCACTATGCCATCAACTTGGATAGGAGCTTGGTGGAAAGCAAGACATAGCTGAGACAAAAATAAACTAAGATTTTTAACTATAGAAGATACTCAAGACTGGCATTTGTACTAGAATGAGAATTCCTTAAGAATTTCAACTCCGGCCTTAGACAGAATCACAAGAATAGAGAGAAGAAGGTTTCACATTTGTGAATTAAAACAAGGAGAAAAGAGTATCAAGACTATATTATTAAAGCATTAATCCGTGGATAGCCTATAATGGCAAACCCAAGTTAATTAATTTATTATTTATATTATTGTAAAAATTAAGACTATCAAGATTATTTTTAAACGTATAATACATTTATAAAATTAGTCTCTTCTATGCAGGTCAATCCCAGTCGAATTACGATTAATAAAATATACTTTAAGAAATCAAAATTATGCAATAGAATAATTTTTGACTTTTAAGAAACGTAAAAGAGCTTGAAGGAAAAATAGTATATCTGATGTTTAACACTTAAGAATGAAAAACTTTAAATAAGTTCTCACCAAATATCAGAATCGAATAATTATAAACCAAATTCAACCAATTCTCAGAACTGATCGAAAGCATATTTCTTTAAGATATGTCGAGAAAAGACACGAAGGATGTAGAACCTTAAGATAAACCAGAAAAAATTTTCTTATACGAGAGAAAAAAACAATGCCGATATTACAGGAGATTTGGACATACGCTAAGATACTGCTGATATTTCAAACAAAAGTAAAAATAAGAAAATTAAAAATTATGATGATCTTTTAGTAATTTAAATTACATTCCAGAAGAGCTACTACACGAGAAAAATGTACAAGGGAGTGAAATCTTGATGAACATTGCACATGGTCAGAAAAAAGAAATTATAATATGATTGTAATTGATGTCGACTGAAGAAAGATACCTTTAATAAAAAAGGGACAAAGTAATACATCCAGATATATATTAAAAGAAAATGAACCTGAAGAATACTGGAAATTAAATATTAAGCAAAACTAATAAACTTTACAGTGATTAACTTAATTGAAAGGAAAAGAAAAGATGGAGCAAACTATTCGACTATTAAAGAATTAGCTCAGAAACTAAAAAAGAAAAGCAGCGAAAGAATAGTAGAAAAAAATTTAACAAAAAGAAGAAGCAAGCTCTTCATCTGAAGGTAAAGTTATAGTCGGACCAGTTGGGATGAACGAACCTATAATTTACAGTTCAAAAAAATTAATCATAATAATTAGAACAAATGAAAGCTTAAATCTCAAAATATGAAGAAATTATCTACAATCAGGGAGAAAAGATGCGAGAATTAATGAATAACTTTGAAGATCAAAATAATGAACTTTTAATTCTCAAACGCTAGTTAATTTAAAATTAAATCGTAACGGATTAATAGCTTTATGAATAATCGAAAGCAAATTTTAAGTAATAACAGAATATGATTATTAAAAACGCCTCAACTCATATTTAATACCAAGAAAAGCAAGTTCAAACTAATAATGACATTAATTTATTTACGAGAATTAAAAAAATTGAAAAAAATATTTAAGGAATAAATATAGCAAACATTTTCAAAAAGTTGCTGATTCTGTAAATCAAAATTTCATTTGATGAAAAGTTGTGATTCTTGAGAAAACTCCGAAAAAAAGAAAAGTAAAAAAGATGAAGACAGCTAAACTAATTATGAATAACGGAAAAAGGAGTATATGAGTAGAAATTATAAGTAAGGAATTTGAAAAATGCCATGTGGTAACCTCCCACAAATTATAAAAGGTCAGTGATCTCAGCCATGTAAAAAAGTGACCGCTGGCACCTGGTGGAAAACCCAGGGAAGGCAAATTCTTAAATTTTTACTTTTAGTTGATAATCTAATCTAACCTGATTGAAAGGTGGAATCACAATAATTTATTATTATCTTAGCTTTTAAAATTTATTTTTCATATTTTTAAACAAACTTTAATAAATCACTAATTAAAAAAGATTAATTTCTTACAGTTTATTAAGAAATTACTTTTGAAGGTTATTGAATCTTATAATTCTAGCTTTTAAATTTTAGGTTATATTTCAGAGTTTTACATCCTCTTGCATGATCAAAAAAATAATATTGAAATGATAGTAGCAAATCTATAAAGTAATGCTATAATTATATTTGTAAAAATTTACGTCTTTTTTATACAAAAAATTTTGAATTTTTTATATAATTTTAAAATTAAACCTAAACTTATTTAGTACTTAGATAAAAAAAGATGGAATAATCTATTCGCCTTTCCAAAAAATAAATAAGAAACGCTAAAAGGAAGGCAATGAAACAATTAATGAAACAACAACGACTAGAAGAGAAATCAAGTTCCTCATCAGAAGGAAAAACTATGATCGGAACAATTTAAAAGAATCCAGTGAGCCTGAAAAGATATCAGAACTCTTTCTATAGCTCGATTAAATGAAAACGACAATCTAAGGGTATCAAGAAACAATTTATAATCGAGGAGAAAAATAAGAGAATTAATGAATTTTATAGAAGAACAAAATAATGAATTGCTTATAATTAGACGTTAGTTAATCTAGAACAAAAAAGTCAAGGAATAGCAATTATACTAGTGATCTTAAACGAATCTTAAACAAAACCAAGAAATGATTATAGAAAAAGATTGTACTTAAACAAATTCTCAAGAAAAACAAAACAATGAAAAGATCGATTTGAATTTAATGAAAAGAATTGATTAGCAAGAAAAAAAATTATTTATGAAAAAAAATTAGAAAAGATAAACCAAATAATGTTGATTTTGCAAATCAAATCGTCATTTGCTAAAACATTGTGTTGGCAGGAAATAAATATAAATAAAAGAATAAATAAGAACGTGAAAGACTCTTAATAGACTATGAATTACTGAAACCGGAGTCTACAAAAGAAAACTATTTGCTGGAAACCAGGAAGATTTTTAGTGGTTACCTCCCATATAAAAAACTTGGTTCGTAGTATCCATCCACATTAAAAAATGGCAGCAAGAAACCGGTCGAGATTTCAGAGATTGCAAGATTTTTAAACTTTAAGTTCATTACTATTATTATTATTATTTAATACTTGTTTATAACGAACCGTTTTTTTCTTCTATACAATTTTAATCATTAATCATTTAATTAACTATTCCCTTTCGTCTCAATCTAAAAATATCTCTCTTTCTTTGTAAAGGAAAAATCATTCTCTGAGTTCAATATCTTTTGTTAATAAATTTCACGATCTTTTACTCAAAATTTATTTAGTTAGTTCCAATTTTTCAAACTTTATCATTTTTTGTAATCCAATTATTTTAATCTTTTTCCTTTTTCCTTTTTCCTTTTAGTTTTTGTAAATTCAACAGTTCCTTAAAAAATGTCTTTAAGAGACATTAGTAGCATTTCTTTCTTATCTTTCTGATTTATTTGGATATTTCACATCTTGTTTGCATTAATGGTATTATTTCCATCTTGATGGTCGTTTCTTGTTTGATTACTAAATTATCTATTCTCTCTGACATCATTTGTAACGTCTCTTGCAACTTAATGATCTCTTTTTCAATTATTTCTTCAAAAATTTTCCAAAATATCTCTTAAGATCCCAAAATTATTAATATTTCATTAGTGAGTATTCATGAGAATTATCTTCTACAATAAGCCAATCTTGTTCTTATTGTAGCTTTATTTTTCCGTTTTTTGACTATCTTAGCGTTTCATTAGGCCATTGAAAGATTAAAAAAGTTCTTCTTTTCCCAGATCTTCCATTTCCTGTCTTAATTTGGAAGTTCGAAGTTTTGAATATCCCAAGTTTGGAATTTTTTGGTGAGAAGCTAGAGCTTAATTATTTAAGGTTTCTTGAATTAATAAGAAAAAATCTAATGTTTTATTGGTTTTTTTATGAGAATTAATTTCAATAGTACCACTTTTTTCTATTTTTTTACTTTTAATAAGCATTTCTTTCGAAGTCTTCCATTTTTTCTTTTTATAATAAACCACAAAATTTTAGCTAATGCAAGTTTATCTATTTCGAAGAATAATAATTTTTGCCACTACCATTCTGCAATATTTAAACGATATTATTTATGCTATATCAGGAAATTCAATTAATGAAATAAACTATTTTAAATTGAGATTCGATTGGAAAGTTTTAAGATTGATTCTGATATTGGTATAAAAATAAAGTTTAATTACATATTATAATTTACTATAAGTTTTAAAAGTTTTTTTGCTATCCTGAATTTGTAACCCGTTCTGGTTTCCAAATTTTTATAATTAATGCAATCCTCAATCATCTTTTGCATATGAATATCTCTTTTTTCCATTTTTAAAACTTTTTTCTGTTTTCTGTCTTAATTTTTTATATAATTTCTTATTTATAGTCTTGAAAAATATATCCGAATCATTTGATTCTTCCATTTTTTATTATTTTTTACGCCAAAAATTTTTTATTATTGAAAAGCAGAGATGAGATATCGATATATTATTGTCTTCTATTATTTTTTAAAGAATATATTCTCTTGCTTTTCAAACCATAAAATTTTTTCAGTTCTGTAAATTTCTTTTTTATAGTTTAACTAAGTTACTATATAAGTTAAGTAACTCAGTTTTCATGAAGTGAACTCAATTAAATAAGATTAAGATTATTTTAGAATTTTTATTCTATTATGACTTATTATGGAAATTCCCTTTTGCAAATAAGATATGCCTAAATTTAGTAAGTCAATATATGTCATGAACTACCTTTTTTTTAAGATTGTAGACTTGCTCACTCTGTCTGTAAAAAGTTAATTTGTTTTCTCACTCTACTCGTGTAAGGTTAAATTTTTCATTTTGATCATCGAAGTAATAATTTAATTTCCTTTTAACGTTGCCTTGATACATTGAGGAAGATTTTTTGTAATCCCTTTAGATGTAGATTTTAGTCATTCAACTATTAACTTCTCATTCTTTTTTACTTTTAGGATATTGGTTGCTTACTTTAGCAGATGGAACTTCTGAAGGTACTCAAGCTATGATCGAAGTGTGAAGAAAAGGATAGTTTCATCAGAGATTGGGAAAGTTAAGTACCCATAATCGATTATGTCTTCCTCTACTTCGGCTGATCCTCAAACCTGGAACGGAATGACCTTTTGTTTTATTAGTCCTAAGATGCAACCTGCCAAGATTCCACTTTTTTTTTTCAAAATGTATCTATTTACAGTATAGAACATTTAAACTAGTGATTAACCTAAAAATGGTGAATTCACTTTAAACAATTATTAATCATTATATTATAGCTATTCATTGTAAAGTTACTCTCCATTTTTTTATTTCTTAAAAATGGATTAAACTTCTCCTTCAAAGAAGTAAATAACATTAACTATAACTTACTAAAAAGAAGTATATCAACTGATTTCGACAAACCAGAACCTAAAAATTTAATGTCTGTACTAAATGAAAAAATTAGGGCTTAGTTACTAACAGCAGTGAAAATAAAGTTAGTAAATAACTAATTAAAGGAAATAAGGGCAAATCGGGAATATAAGAAGTAAATTTTCGACTAAAATAAATAGAAGAAAGAATCAACTAATTTACTTTATAAATACAATAAAAAATCAAGAAAAATTAAAACAATGAATACCCTATGAATACTGAGAAAGGTTAAAACATGATTACATACATCTATAAGCAGAGAATTATTAAGATGTTGATTTTAAAAGAGAAAGGATAACTAATAATGCAATGCTAATAGTTTAACATGAAATAAAGAATAGAGGAAAAAATATTTTAGAGAAACCAGCCTAAATACATTGAACACGAGAGGTAAAAATTTAGAAGGTAATTATATCAAGGAATGAATTACAAGAACCAATAATGGTAGCGAATAACATAATAATGAAAAAAAACGTTTGTAGGAGCTACTTGACTCTTAATGATAAAAAAGGAAGAAGAGAACTGAAACTTGGAGCAAGATATAGACTGATGGAAAGAAAAAGAAGAGTAAGATATATAATGAGTAATTTCGAAGGAAGCAGCAGTAATTCTATTAAAGCAAATTTAATTGAACTTAAAAGTGGTTAACCTAATAAAGGTAGATCCACTATAATCAATTATTATCATTATTATCTATGATACTTTTATATTACAATTTTTTACCAAATAATTAAGAAAATGGAGAATGCGAGATTTTGGAATGTTTGATTATATTTTCAACCCTTAGGGAGATCCCTAGTTAAGTCCAATATCTTTAAGGAAACGCATCAGAAATTATCTGCTTTGGTAGGAACTTAAAATCTATGATCATAGAGTATACATTCAAGACTCATGATGCCTCCTGTTTGTAAAAACTGATCAGTAGAATATTCACATTATGTTCGTCAAGAAGCTTTTTAGGAATGCAGCACGGGAAGAGCTTAACTGTTCTTAAATATTCAAAGTTAATAATTAATTAATTAAGCTTTTAGCAATAAATCTCTTATTTTGTATTCTTAAGCAATTATTTTTAAAACGCTTCACAATTCAAATTTTAACTTTTGTAAATTCAATGAATTTTAAAAGCGCCATTTCAAACTTAATCCAAGAAAATCTTATAAACTATTACTTAAAGATGACAAAATGCTTTTTTATAAAAAAGTTTATTAGCTAATTTTAACTATTTAAGATCTTTAGATAAAGAATTATGGAAATATTTTATTATTAATTAAGATAGATTAAGGTACTTTTTTCTTATTTGTTATTATTTTAAATTTTAATGTCAATTCTAAAACACTCCATTTATAAATTGTCCTCTTTATATTTTCCCATTTGCATTTTTTAAAACCCCACATCCTGTTCTCTTATCTTATTACAATCTCCTTAATAAATATCTCCCTTAACTCATAAAAAGTTCCTTTACCTTATCTTATACCATTTACAATTTATCCTATATATTTATCACCATTATAATAATTTATTTCTTCTTCTTTTTCCAACGATTTAACTTATCTTAATGTATATTAACTCTTCTCTTATCTGAATCTATTATAATTTTTATATATTCGTTATTTAATTTTTTCTCTCTTTCAAACAATTTTTCTACAAATTTTAATAACTTACTCTCTAAATGTTCTCCTCTTCAACACTCTTTAGCACTCTCTATAATATAAAAGACCATTTAAGCTTATTTTCTCTCTTATCCCTCATTTCACTCTCTATATTAGTACATTCTCTACCACATTCTCATTAGTATCCTTCTCTTCACTATCTTCCACATATTAATTCCTAATATATTTTTATTTGATTAAAAACAATATTCAGTCATCATTTTAAATAACTCCTACGAAAATCAACATAAAATGCATTATCATTGTTTACTTCCCTATTAAGATGTTTTCTACCTTGATTCTTCTTTTTATATTGATAAACCGAAATTGCATATTATAGCTCTTCTCTTTTCATCCAATAAAGCATTAAGACTTTCAAGTCTCTGTTGATTACCCATTTTCATGAATATAACCCAAACCTTCTACTATTTCTAAAGTTATCTAAAACCTTCTATTTCAATCTATCTCTTAGTCACTATTAAGTAATTTGAATAACGATCATTTCATTAATTCCATTATCAAGCTCGCAGGATAAAAAAAGTATCCATAAAGCATAACCACATTCAGATGTCTCATTTATGACATTATTTATAACTCAATTTCCAGTTCTTTTTAAGCTTTTTAATTTAGATCCCTTTCATAAAACTCGCTTTTCACAACTTCATTACTTAATTCCATTTTCCAGCATAGACCACTCCTAAACCTCCTTATCCTAATTTTTAAAGGTATTATAAACTTGAAAAATGAATTAATAATCCCTACTAAATACTAACTAACGTTTTAATAAATAGAAAATAGTAAAATTAAATAGTAGAAAATACCATACTTTATCAAAATTTAAAACTGATATATATATATAAATTACCTTCTTTTAAATATTATACCTCATTCTTATAATTATATCAAATGTATGCTAATTCCCTTTTTTTTTCTTTTGGTAACATTATATTATATAATATAAGATGGATGTAGGCTGCGGTTTGGAGAATAGAGGTTATCTGGTGCAGTTATACTGCGTTGGGAGTAATCTCACGCTAGATGCCACAGCGGGGAAGGGTGAAAAAAGAATGCAAGAGAAAAACCTAACTTGTCCGAGAGTTTTCGCTAGCAGTATGAATGTTTTACTGATGAGCCTTCAAGGACTTAATTACTAATTCTTATTTAGATCTTTCTCAAGAAGACTGGAGCATATGATTAAAGATTTGAGAATAATCTTTAATAAACAGAATTTCCCATTTGGAGAAGCTGATGTGACTCATTAGACAGCTAGAATGAAAACAAGAACTAAGAGAACATTTTTTAATATTAAGTATTAATATTGAAAATTAAGAAAACTAAATGGAGTCTTAAAATCTTGTTCCCGGCTTTTTCTTGAGCAAAGAAGAGAAAAAAGCTCTAGAGAAAAGCAGGCATAAAAAAAGCATCAAGAGTCTTCTTCTCCCCACTTACAAAACTAATAAAGAACCTAATAACTATAATAAACACCTCCTAAAGTAATAAAAAGAAAGGAATCTAATATAATAACAGGAAAAGAACTTCCATGAAAGATAATTAAAAAGGAAATCAATATTTAACAGTTAGTATTTGAAATATCCAATCTCTAGGAAGAGTTTAAAGTGCTTAAGTAGGAAAATTAAGAACTAAGAAACTTATTATTGCTTGGATAAGATAACTTAGAGATTAGAATTATTAACTAAGAAAGGGAACTACAAGCATATTGGAACATTTAAACTGAACATAGATAAGAAACAACAAGGCTTGGAAATATCGTATAAAAACAAGAGTTGAAGTTTATTAAGCAAAACAATATTAGCACAAACATAACTAATTAGACAAATTAGATGGAATTAGAATAAAAAGAGGTTATAAATCGAAAACCAATCAGATAAGTAAGGAAGAAATGCTACTACTGTAAGAGTAAGTGACATTTGTACAAGAATTGCTAAAAATTTTAGAATTTCAAGAAAAAATTTTGGCGTAAAGAATAAGAAAAATACTAGAGGCTCTATTGCAACTAGCATGGAGATATTTACAGAAGAAAATGATGTGAAGTACCTTTTGAAATAATAAGAACAAGAAATCAAAGAAACTTAGAAGACCTTAGCGAAGATAATTTCATTAGTCCAAGAATGATGAGAAGTGTTGCTGATAAAACTACTTATTTAAAACGGTGTCCAGATTGGCACTGTTGAACATTTTAATTTAATTTCATATTAATAATGAAAGAGCTACATGACAAAGAAGTGTTACTCGCTCTATAATCATATTTATTTATAATCTATATTATATAAATTGGATAATTAAATAAATCAACTTAATAAAAAGCTATTGAATGAAGATTCTGATTTAAATCCAATATTTCATTTTATTAAAGTTTATTAATGTCATGCCTCTTTCTCATCGATTAATGGAACTCTCTTATTGAAATTTATTCCCTAGAAGCTGCAAACAAAAAACTGTAACATTCATTCTAAGATTTAAATTAACGAATCAATTCTCTAATTTATACTATATAATAACTAAAAAATGAAAGACAGTATTAAAAATGGAAATTAGCGCCAAGACTTCAATGTCTCGATTTAGATAAGAACTGGAAGGAACGGAATAAAAAATAATAGAAATTAATAAACCAAATAATTCCGCAAAAATTCTTTCCCTAACGAGATTATAATAATCTTATGGTAAAAAAATAACTGAACTAAAAAAATTTTGTAAGCGGAAAATATTCTAAAATATTAAAAAGGCCTAAAATGTCTGAAAATAGGACAAGGTACAAAGGACTAAAAAAATTGCTTCTACTGTTAAAAGAATGGACATAAATTAAGAAGATGTAAGTGTTTTCAGAAGAAGCAAGAACTAATAATCCAAAAACTATACTAAATTATATTACTCTCCAGAAAAAAGCTCTAACAAAAGTCATAATGTGGAGACTAATTACTATTAGACATAGTAAAAGCTTAAAAAGAAGAAAAATATAAATTTTTTAGCTGAAGTGAGATTGGAGATAGTTCCTATGGTAAAGAAGAGTTAAATTTGTTCTAGATGCTATATAATAGAAGAAGTTTGTCTTGATGAAGATTGGAATGATCCTATGATCTTTAAAAAAATTCGTAAATTAACCAGTGATAAGCCTATAATGGTGATATCACTTTAATAAATCATATTATTTTTTGTTATGTTATAGAATTTTATTTATATGCTAAAAATTTTGACTTATATTATATATTATCCATACTATTTAAATTTAATTTTCCATTAATAAAAATGTTTGCAACTACCAATTATAGCGAGAATAGGATCTCGGGTTTCTCCAGATTTTCCTTCATATCCAATCCAGCCTAGTTTTATGGCCTCTTTCTAGATTTTGTAACTATCTCCATTGGAGCTGCAATATATTCAATTCAATCTTTCCTTTTTTATGTTTTTCTAGAGAAAAGAAGTTCTTTTGCTCTTATAATTATTTTATCTAATCTTTTTTAATAAGAAGAAGATCTCAATATCTGTTTATAAATTTGATTTTTCCTTAGAATTTCTATTATTTAGTAATATTTGAGTTATACTTCATTAATAGTTCGAATGATTATTTTATTCCCTATTGGTATCTAGATTGTTCTATTTATATACTAACTAAAAATGTATTCCAATTTTTTAAAAAAGGTTATATACAGAAGGCAAAAATAAGAAAACTAAGAATGGTAAGATTTTCATTCAATTTTAGTAAATCTAACATTAAAAAAAGCAGCACAATCAAGCTTGATTTTGGTAAAAGTCTATGATTTAAAAAAGATAAAAATAGTAATGGTCTAAAACTAGAATTAGCTTAACTTATTCTAATCTACAGATCGATATAATAAGAGCTAATTCAAACTTTTGTTCATAATATTAAACTTATAGTATTTAAATTTCTTTAAGGCTAAGTCTGAACATCTTTTTTGTACTTGTAGTTTTATAATTTGAATGTCAAGCAAAAGTTAACTAAATTAAAAAATTAAATAGCACTACATTAGATAATGAATTACGATAGTAAACCTTAAGTGTGTTAGTTTATATAATGTTCTAATAGTAAGTTAGTGAGTTATGAAAAAAGTGATAAAAATAAGCTTAGAGAGAGTTTAATTTACTTAAATAAATGTTTGCTTCGTTTTTCTTTAGTAAGCTATTTTTCATTAATTCCATCGGAATATTTTATTAGAATAATCTTCTTTAGATAATTGGATGCTTTTATCGATTACATAAAAAAATGGCTTCTAAGAAATAATCAACCTCTCTTAAATAATATCTTAAAAATAGGAATAATAACACACTCAGACGAATAATAGCTTTAGTAATAAGAATAGCATTAATCTTAAGAGCTGTTTGCGAAATTTGGTGTACCAAAGTAAAGCAAATCTTTAATAAGAACTAAATAATAAAAATTAAAGATGAAAAAATAGAATAAATACTAGATCAAATGAAAGAAGAATTAAACCTTTAATTTTCATCCATAATGAGACTATAAATAAGAGCTAATTCAAAAGTCTAATTTTAAATTAAAAAACTGTAGGAAAAGCAGACGTTATAATAGGAAATTATTTAAGAATCTAGGAATAATAAGGATGTGTGTCAATGGACTAGAACAAAACGAAGTGTAATAATATATAAGAAGAAAAATTCGTTACCACATATGTTAAAAGCAACATAATTACAAAGATGCTGAAAAAACCCAGAAATTTATAGCAAAAATAAGAAGGCCAATTTGAAGGATTTATTTAAAATTTGACCAACAAAAACTGGACTAATTAATAAGAAAATATTCTACAAAAGGGGTTAAAAATAGCCTAAAAATAGTTTATTTCAAAAACTTGATTACACTTAATAGACTAGGATTTCAAAAAGTATGGCGGATTAACGAAGTCCTTAGTTACCCTCTTTTTTGGAGAGAACATATTCAAGATTTAGTATTTTCAAGGCCCTCTTCCAAAACTATAAGCTTAATTTTACTTTCTTTTATCTTTATCATTTTTGCATGAATAATAGTGACAGAAAAACAGCTTCAGTTTTATATTATCCTACTAGTTAATATTTTTAATTTTCTCTTAATTGAATTTGCTTGACAACTCAAAAAAAAAGTTAAACATGCAAATCCATTAAAATTTGTCAAAAGACATGAGTTAATTATTTTTATGACTATATTGTTTTACTATAAACTTTAACTCATTTGATAAAAGTAAAATCTTAAACGAGTTTTATTTCATTTTTTAATTGAGTTTTAAAATTAGTTGATCTCTTAAATTTACAACAAAGATAAACATTTACTAGTTACACTTAGGGATATAGAAAAAATATTTGATTTATCAATCATTACTTATTATTTACACAAAGGCAAAGACTCAAAATACCATACTAATTAATTTCGACCTTCTAGTCTATCTATAGATAAGTTCAAGTTCGCTTCGTCATTGACAATCAAATCTCACGACAAATAAACTATAGAAATGGAATTTTATAAGGAACGTCTTCAGGACCTATATTAGCAATTATCTTTTATGATATTGTTCTCAAATAACTTGAAAAGCACGAATTAATGGGATTTTAAATTTAAAATTAATTTCATACTACAATGACTTGAGCAGACGATTTGATTTGCATATCTTCAGGAATTAAAAAAATGCAGAAATTAATCCTAAAAACAGATAAAATCCTTTAAACTATATTGATGACAAATAATCTATTAAAAACTGAATTTCTAAGAATTTAAAAAAATAAAAATTAGGAAATATAAGAAATAACTCTAACCCTAAAAAATGAAAAAATTTAGTAAAAGCAAGAGGTTACATGTTTAGGATATACTATAAACTAACTAAACACCACTACATCACATGTTAAGTTAATTTAAAACTAAAATAGAAAAACACAACCCATTAACTTCAAAACCTTATTTAAATTATTTATATTACCAAAAGTTGAATACTGTTCCGAGATTATTCCTTTTTCTACCTAACGTGATATAATAAAATAAAAAAATAGAATAAAAATAGTTTAAAAATAAGCAATCAGAAAATTTTTGAACATAGCATAATGTAATGAAATGAACTACAATATATAGACTTTAACTGATTACCTTTTGAAGATATAGCTGCAAAAAGATGAAATATATAAGGAAATTACTAAGAAATGATAGAGACAAAAATAATTTAACAGAAAAGAAATATTACCAGAAATAACAAATTTTAAACTAAATAAATGAAATATACAAGAATCAAAATCAATATATAAGCTAAGTTCTTAACAAATATTTTTCAAAAAGGAGCTTTAAGAAAGACATATAGACTAAGAAAAGATAAAGCGCATATGTGGTGATATGGATACTTATCAACACATTTACATTTTTCCATAATATGTAAAAATAATTAAGGAATTTGAATAAAGAATTGAATTTTAAATAAAGAAAATGAATGAAAATATAATTAAAAAAGATAGAATTATATTAAATAAATTTAATTTAAATCTGAGAGAAACTATTAAACAAATACTTTAATATAACTAAATATTAATTGGTTCTATAGCAAAAAACAATTACGAATCAAAACGAAAAATAGATAAATTAATAAAAATAATGTGAAAAATATAAAAATAGAATGAAAAGAAACACAATAATAGATAATACTATAAGAAGAGGACATATAAAATTAAGCTGAGTTGAAGATAGTAAAACACTAAAAAAAGTTTTTAGCAAACTTATATTTTCATAATTTAATTTAATTGATCTCTTAGTATCTAAGTAGCTTAATCATTGTTATCCTTAATGAATTCTTTATGACCTTGCGTTAACACATAAAGTTTGATAAAGTCTAATGAAAACATTTCTATGTAAATTGAAGAAAAATAAGAAAAAGAGTTAGAAAATTTGTTTTAAAGAAGCCTTTACAGCCTTGCGCAAAAACAAAAGAGTCTTTAGTATAAAAGTTTCTTAATTCTTATCTTTTTACTTCATGTTAACTTTATATTTTAGTTCTTAAAATGCTACTACATAACTAAATATTAATTGATTACTTAATCATTAACGAAATTTAAAATATGAAACTAATTAATTTTTTAAAACTCAAATTTAGCTTAAATTATCTATAAAAATGTATTTTAATTATTCATGAAATTAAGTCTAATTATAATGGAATTTCATGAATAGATTATGAAAGTAAAATTTATCTAGTTTAGTCTCTCTTCCATTTACTAGAAAATGCGAAATCTTCACGAAAAAAATAAAATTAAGTAAATTCTTTTTTTAGTTGCAATTTTATTTAATTTTATATCACTAAACATGAATCATACAATCTACTCTTTCATTTTTTTATATTGTTAGAGATTTCAATTTAAGTCCCTCTATTTTATAGTCTTATTAAAATTAAGCCTTAAATGGGTTTTATATTTTTCAGGTATTTCTAAAATTATTCATTTTATTAACGAAATAGTTACACTATTTTATTATTATATAATTTAATTTAAATAGGGTGGAAAACCCTCTCCTTCGGATACTGCTCGAAGGCCTAGTAAGGCAACAAAAAAATGAGTGCAGATGTAGAATAAATCGGAAGAAGAGAAACCAATAACAAGAGAAGGAAGATGCGACAAGCTGGAGCACTCCGAATGCCAGGAGGAAACTTTCTTCATCATAGATCGGGGAAATGTACCCGTAATCGCGTATTGCATTCTATGCTTTGGAAGGAAAAATTACAGAGACGTACTGCAGGAGGAGGAAGCAAGGAAAGAGAGAAAAGAGAAACTTATAAAAAAAAGTTTCGGCATGAAATAAAATTAATTTAAAGAGCTGCGCACCAACGAGAGTGCTACGCGCTCTATAATCGAATTTATTTATTTATTATTTATATCAATTCAAAATTTTTATGTTCGACTATTCTTAAAAATATAAATAAAAAGTATCAACTTTCCTATCCTCAGCTAAGAGAATTTATTAGACCAATATATATTAAAATATTAACTTTTGATATCTTGATTTATATAACTTATAACCTTTAAAAGTTATTTAAGATATTGAAAAAGAAACTCAGAATAGTCATAGAAATTTAAATCATTTAAATTTGATGGGATTTCAGGAAATTAAATAAGTAATTTAGAGATTAGGGTGATCTAATAAATCATTGATGCCATCCTCAAGCAATATAAGAAAATACTAAGAAAATAGCAACTTTGATTGATGTGGAGAAAATGTTTAGTTCCATAGAAAAATCATCGCTATTTGAATAACTAATAAGAGTTAAGCTAGCATTAAGTTTCATAATTGAATTAGAATCTTTCTACAGTACTATAAGCTAATTTTTTTAATAAAATTAGAAAAGAAAACATTCATTTTCCTTAATCAAATACTGGTATTTTATTAGGAAATAATTGGAAAAGGATACCTATATAATGATATTGCTTAAGAGATATCAGCGATTATAATATTGAAATAGATAGTTAAGAACACGACTAAAGCATAAAGAATTTTAACAGATAAGTAAAGACAAAAGTTCAGATTTTAGAGATATAATAGAAAGCCAACTGGAAAATATTACTCACTAATTTCAAAATATCTGAAATTTTCTTATATTATAGATACGACATTTAATAAGCAATTTAGAAGACAAATTATTAGTATATATAAAATAAAGACACAATCTTAAGCTTTGTAAAAATCTCAAGGATAGTAATTATTCTGTTAAGAATATTTTTAAATTTAAAGAGAATTTAAAATTTTAAACATATTAAGACGTGCAATTTCTAAATAATCATAAGGAAATGGCTAAAGCAAAAGGGGTGCGAAATTATGATTTAAGGTGGCTCGTATCGTACGAAAAAATTTAAAATTACTAATTCCCAAGCTATAAATTATAATTATAGATTTACAAATAAAAACTTCAAAAAATGTTACATGATAAATAAGAGAATTTTCATAGAAAAGCTGACTAGGAAGATATTGATAAGAACAGTTGAGAAAAGAAGAGTACCGTGATGTACATTTCAAAATTAATTTCTTTAATTTGAAGAAATCATTTTAGCATTTAAAGATGCCAATAAATCTTTTTGGCTACAACTAAGTATTTTAATTTTTAATTGTTTTAAAGTTAAAAAATTTCCGATTAGAAAAAGTCCTTTTTCGTATCTTTTCTTTAAATATTTTAATTTTAATTAAAGATAAATAATAACTTAAAAAAGAAAAATAGAAAATTAATAGTTTTATTTTATAGGGAAATAATAAGCTACTAAGTATAGAACTATAAACTAGCAATAAATATTAATTATTTCTCTTATTATTATTATATTATATAAAATGGCTTCTAAGAAATAACAGAACTTTGAACAAAATATTTAAACAGGAAAATTCTCAAAAAAATAAAAAAACGAAATAATTAGAATGAGTGAAAGTGAGAAATATGATTGATATGACGAACATTAACCACTTGGAAATCCAGAACTAAGAAAACTTCCGACACAAACTCAAATAGAAATATTATCTAAGTCATTAAAAGAGTTTATGTTTAAAAATAGATACCTTACTGATAAAGTAGAAAAATTAGAAAAATTAATAACGTCTTTACTTGAGAAACAATATTAATAATCATAAGAAATAGAAAACATACTGGAACAAAGAATTCTTTAAATTTAATAATAAATTCAGGTAACGCTATTTTCGTTTTAACTGAATTAATCAGATCCTATGGAAATAGAAAATGAAGCCTCAAATTAAAATAAACAGTAAACATTAATTTAAAATAACTAGTAAATTTAAATTAAATAAATGTTACAGGGAAAAATGGTTGAAGGTTTCAAGTCAGGCTTCTATACCACCTCTTCCTAAGCCAAAAAGGAAGGGAGGAAGCAAGAAGCCAACTCTTAATAATCTTAACAATCTTCTCTATCGCAACCTTAACCAACACTGAATTAACAACTTGGAATCTAACAAAACGAACGAAAGCCAACTTTGAAGAATATACACACGGAAACTCCAACCTCAAGCGAGAAACCGAGGAAACCGAGGAAATCGAGGAAGTCTGTTCTCCACCAGAAATATCAGAATTCAACCCTTCTGGCCAGATGAGCATGAAGTAGCTCATCAAAGTGGTACTGAACCTCCAGGAAGATATCAAGAGATTGAAGAAGGACAATGATATGCTGATGGCAAAGCTAGACCTAGCAGAAGGAATTGAGTCAAGACTTATGACCTAGGAAGGAGATCTTAACGTCTTTTGGAATATCTCACAAAGTCAGACTAACGAATCCTAAAATTAGCTTTAGAAAAAGACTGAACTGGATAACAGACTCGGAAAAGTAGAAGAGAAATTGTAAACTTTTAAGAAAGAGTAAGCGAAACTGGAGCTATACAAAAGGAAATCGAAGCCTAGAAAGAGCAAACAAATCAAGGAAAATAATTCAAAATAAAAAAGAAATGTTTCTGCTGTGGAAGTCTATGACATTTTTATCGGAAGTGTTAGAACTTCTAATAGAAATAAAGAAACTATTGAATAAAGAAGAAAAAAGAAGAAGCAAGAATGAAAGAATATATTGCAACCCGAATGGTTCAATATACAAGATCAAGATGGAACCATATCAAGTAAAAGGAAGGAAATCTGGAGAAACCCGAGTTCCCAATCTCGCTAAAATTGGACGTTCCAAACATTTATATTTAACAGCAGGGAGCATGAACTGCTGTCCTCCTGACGAGGTTGGAAATCCCTAAAACGGAAAACTCAAAATTAATATTACTATTATAAATGTTACAGGAATAATATACTAAAAGAAGAATAAAATGTTACGTGTGCAATAAATAACACTAAGGAAAATACTGTTACTAACTTAGCGAAATTTAAAGGAAGAATAAATGAGATATTTTTAAAAAACTACTTAGGATATATCCAACATAAAGCGGAAAAATTTATAGAAAAAAATTCTTTAATTAAAATCTTAATCCTTGGAGAAATAATTAGGAACTCCACATGCAAGACTATAACTATTCAGAATATTAAAGAATGGCTCACTAACGAAGTGTTATACCGCCATACTAAGCCTATTAGGAATTCATGACAAACTAATGGAGAAAAGCTGATAGAATAGGTCAGATGGCTGACTACTAAGGCTTAACAAAGCTTTTTAACTTTTTTTGAATCATAATTAACATTTATAATTATTTCAAAAATAAAAAATACTATAAATTAAAAATATTGAACTTTAAATATTTTACATATGAACAAAGTTCTAATCTTTAATATATAAAATTCAAAAAAAAAATTTAAAAGTCAGCAAAACTTAATTGCTATATAAATAGTATTATTTATATGATTAAGAAATTAAATTACCAAATTTAAAGATTTAGAATAATTTAATTTCAAGGTTCTATTATAAGTTTTGATCAAGCACTTATAAGTCAAATTTATATAAAAATATAACTAAATTTTGAATTTATAATTATTAAAAAATAATTAGTTATATTGTAAAATAGATGCATCTATAGGTATTTGCAAATTTTAATGACTAATTATGTTTTATTTATTACTACTATCTTACAAATTAGATTTATATTATTTATTAATTAAAAAAAATAGAGTAGATTAACTTTAATTTAGATAGCAAAATTATTTATTTTACTTTTTAAATTAAAATGTTTAATGATTTTAAGTAGATATTTAGCATTATTTTATTTACTTTTTAGAGTTTTTTTTTTAGTTTGATTGCTTTAATAAATTAAAATTTTTAAATCTTAGTCTGTTTTAATACAATAACCAAGAATCACTTAAGAATACTTCTTTCTTTTCTTCTTTATACATTTTATTTGTTTTAAGAATATTAAGTCTTGAAAATTTCTGGATGTTGTCACTTGATAAAATTCCCTAAATTTCAGAAAAGTTCTAAAATAACTCCAGCAAATATTTCCATATATTTAAGTTAGCTTAATTATATTTTTATTTATTTATAATGATATTATAAAATAATGGAGAAGTTAATAAACCTTATTAGAAATTACAGAACTTTAATTGCTAATTAATTCAATAATCTAAAACAATCAATTTAACATTGGAGTATAGTTATGTTATTAATAATCTACCTATTCTAAGAATCCTATTTATTAGATAGCATAGTTTTTCATTAAAAATCAAATCAATTTCTTTTTTTATATTTTTTATTTTATTACTAGAATTTAAAATTATTCCTATAAATAATGCTTTTTTCCCTTATTTTTGTCTATAGCCTTTAAAATTTTTATATTTATCTAACAAAAAGTATTTTATATTATTTCTGTAAAAATCGTTTATTTGAAAAAGATATTTTGATACTATTCATATAAATATAGTTTTTTTCTCAAATTGGGATTCTTTTATACCCCACTAATTTTTACTCTTTTTCTGCAATAAAATTATAAATTAAAATAACCTTAATTTAATCTTTTTTGGATTTGAATATCTTATAGTCACTGATAGTTGTAATTTAAAGCAATTAAATATTTTTTATTTTTCAAAATTTAACACATTTTTAACTAATAAAGCTTAAGCAATGTCTAAATTGTTTTTAATGTCAGAAGCATAGATATTGGTTCTGTTATTTTTACCAAATTATTTTAGAAGTAAATTAAAATAAGTTTATACTTTAAAAAAAAGTTGCTAAATCCATTTTTCTGATTGTTATATTTTAAATATCTTTAAGTTCGAGCTATTTAGGTATATTTATGTGCTAAACGTAAATAATAATGGATGAATTTTTAAGTTCTTTAACCAAATTTTTATAACTAAATCTTAGTTATGCTGATAATTAGAAGCATTATTTCTTTTACATTTTACCAAAGTGTTAGCATTTACTTACTTAATATATGTATTTTTTAAATAAACTTACAAATTTAAATTTATATTTCGATTCTTAAATAAAGTGATATTTAAGCATTTCTTTAATTTAAGGTTATTTTTTATTCTTATAATTTAACAAGTATAAACATTAAGGAATTTGGTTTTATTTATTTTGATCTATAAAATTAAGTTTGAAGCTATTAATTTTCTCAGCTTATTCTTTCATTTTTTACTTTTTATTAATCTCATTTCTCTCTTTTATTAGAGTCGCTTTTCTTTCATTAACCTTCTGGAAGTAAAACTTAAAATTTTCGATGATTTTTGAGAAATCAATTTTTTGGAAACTTTTTCCAGATTTAAAAATGTAGGGATTCAATTAAGATATGGAACAGTTGAGTTTAAGATTTCAAAAGTTGTAAAAACTTGAAGAAATGACTTCTTAAATTATCGTCTCTAAGTTAAGGTATTATACAAGATAGTTTACTCTTATCATATTGTAATATTATTAGCAGCAATGGTTTAATCATTTGGATTAGCTTAAATAACTATTCGATTTTAATTTTTACCTTAGTATATAGAAATGACAATTCCCTTAAATTTCCATATTTCCGAGTAAAAAGGAATTTTTTCTGATAGCAGTAGTAAATATATCTATTTGTTAAATGCTTTAAAGAAGCATAGATAATTGTTAACATATTTAAAATGATATAATTATTGAGAAAAATAAGTATTCGCGATCTAATTGCTTTTAATTTGAAAATCAACAATGAAATAAAGAATATAATGAAAGTATCATTAAGAAAAATAAGAAACCACAAGAAACAATGAGGAAAAATTGGAAGATGGAAAGAACGAAGCTTGAACTTTTTGAACATAATTAAAATGAAGTATCTGATTTAAGTCGGTAACTTCATTTCGTTAACATTTTTATTAAAGTGATTTCTTCTTCTGAAAATATCATTAGAATGTAAGCAGACGCAAACATATAAAAATACTAATTTTAGTACTTTAAAACATTTTTAAAACTTAGGAAATCTAAGGAAGTGCTGAAATATAGAAAATTTTCTTTAAACAAGTAAATTTATGAAGATCATATGAATGTCCCGGCGATTTTTGCTTAACTTTGTAAAAAAGGATTAAAACTTAAAATTTATAAATTATGCAAAAATATAGAAAATTAATAAAGCATTTTAATAGATAAAAAAAGCAATACTTTTCTTAATTGCTTAGACTAAAAAAGCTTTAAGATTTAAAAATAAAATAATGTATTATGAATTGAAAAAATTCAAATCTATAAATTAGATAATTCATTCCTTTTTATAGAGATTTACTATATAAAAATAAAGTTACGCTAGCTATTAGAATAAATCATTATTGATATACATTTTATTATAATTTTGCTAATCATAAAATATTTAAAGTTCAATTAGTTTAATTCATTAAAGACTTTTTTAGAAATAACTAGAATTTTTCATTATGATAAGAATATTAACAAGAGAAATATTTAATATCTGATTTAAGTTTTTTGTTATATACTAAATAGCATTTTACTTCCTTATAAGTATATATTAATTTTAAATAATTCCTTCTTTTTCAAACTATTTTTTTATTATGAAGAGTAAAGTTAATGTTTAAAAATAGTCAAAGGCAAGATACTCATAAAGCTTTTTTTTTCCGATTGGAAATTTTTAGTTTTTAAAATAAAAGAAAAAATGATGAAAAATAATGAAAAATTAGTCCTAATTATTATAATTAAGTAAATGCAACTTTTTATTCTATTAACTTTATTTAATTAATATTAAAAATAATTTCTTAGAGCAATATAAGTAAAATGAATCTAGAGATGCTTAATCAATATTTTGTTATATCTTAATATAGATAAAGTAGTTAGCTGAAGATAAGGTAGTTGATACTTTGCATTTGTAATTTTAGTGATTATTGAGAAAGAAAAGCTTTTAAGACTTTATATGTATTGGATAATATATCAGAATTATACATAAGCTTTAAGATTTCATTACAGCTCTAATTAGAAAAAAATGTGTAGAATTTGAAATAATTGAAAAATTATTTTTTAGTACTTAATCTATCTTTCGACCAAAAATCAAAATAATGAAGTAAGTTAAAAATTGAAATTGAAATTGAAATTGAAATTCTTGACTAAGGGGAATATTGCTAATAATCAAATTTACAGAAAAGTTATAGTTTATTTTATTTTGGTAGCATTTCAAATTTCTGAAATAAATAGATATTTTATAAGCTGAAACATCAGAACTTGTGTAATACATAGTAAAGCAGTTTTGTTAGCTTAAGGTTATATTTAACTCGTTATCTTCAAAAATTTTATCTTTCAATGTTTAAAATAAAAAAGTTTACAACATGAAAATTTAAATAAATTTAAGTAGATAAACTAAATAATTTCTAAAGATCAAAACAAACTAGTGTAAGTGAATGAGATTTATTAAACTATAAATAAATAAAATTTACCTTCCTTTTTAATTTTCTCATTCTTAGTTGTGTATAAAATATCTCAGAACTTTAATTTCTTCAGTCTTATTTTGGTTATTCAGTATTAATTTTTTATTTTATTCTAGCTTTTGAAACTTTTTATTCTAGCTGAAAATATTTTTACATTATGCTATATGAAAAAACCATATTACTATTAAGGATAAAAATGTGTGAATACCAATCATCTAGAATATAAAATTAAAAGGATAGCAATAAATACAAAATTTAGCTGTATATAAAAAATTTAAATTTATTTTTAGCTTAGTTCTTTGTACTCGAAAAAAGAAAGGTGTAGGTAAAACTTGAAGTTCTTAAACTTTTAATGCAAATCTTTTTACTACTAAATAAGTTTATGAGGAAAAAAGCAAAATTTTTTCTGAAGAAATGATTCTTCAAATTATTTTAATATCATCGGAGTTAAATTTTGAAACTACTACTGATAATGATAAAAATTTATGTTTGAAGTAAGAGATAAATCTACTATATTATAAGAAGGTAACTTAGTTATCATTTCACTTTATTATTTTTTTTGTCAATTCCTTCAATTAAAACAAAATTTTTGGATAGATTTGATTAAATAATTCCTTCAAACTCTCGTTAAATGGTGTTATTAGCAGCTTATCTCTATGAGAATTTTCGAATATGTAAATTTCATATAGCTTTAGATATTTGAATAGATTAATAAACCTTTCCGATTACTTTGTTTTGCTTTCATTAAGATTATCAATGATGTTGGATAAATTTTTTATTTTAAGTTTATTTTTTGAAAGGTTCTATATCAGAGGCTTGAATTATTTCGATCTTAAAGTCATGAGATTTTAATTTTTTACATTTGAGATTCAATTTAATTCCAATTATTTTGCTCAATTTCCAAAATAGCTTTGCAGCCTATTTCTCTCTTCAATCAAAAGAATATTTATTTCTCGTTTCGAAATAATTGGAAATAGTGCTATTATATGTCAAAGTAGTGAATCAGCTAAAATGTTTTTACGCATTTCTCAATAAAGCAGATCCTAGAAAAGGATTGCTTATATCTATCCAATTTATTAGTTCCTAATTCTATTCCAAATCTATATACTATCACAAATCTACATCCAATTGTGTTAAAATTTATAGAGAAGTAGGACTTTAATAAGTATCACTTTCAAAATCATTAAATCAAAAACATATTCTTTTGTATTTTTTATTATAAACAAAAAACGACTAGAACATAAATTAAAGTATCTTTTGAATTAATTTAATCAAAACTTAAAAAATGAAATAAATTTGAAACTTAATTGAAAAAAGGAAATTCAATGTACTTTTTTGAAAAAAAATCCGTATATCTGAGAAGAAATGATTCAGCTTTTTTTTTTAGTATGTAGAATAATAATCAAAAATAATCAAAAATTAAAACAAAATTTAAAATTTTAGCAGCTTAAAACAAAGTTAACGATTATAATTGCTTTTTAGTTAGAAATTTTTTGTCTATGTTGTTTTATTTCAGTATTTTAAAGACTTTTTTTAAATTATTTAAATTATAAAAAATTCTTAATATGCATAATTTAAGAGTTCTTTGAACCCATAATTTTTTCCATTCAGTTCTATTTTTACAGTAATGATATGAAATATTGCTATTAAGTTTTAAATTTTATAGATAGTTTTTAAAACTTATTTGCTACAAAAGGAAAAAAGTTAGCAATTTTTTTAAGATGAAAATACTAAAATTAAAAGTTACAATTCATCTATTAACATTTTAGAACACTAAGTAAGCTTAAGTGGATTATTTATGTATTTTGAAAATGTTTTATTATAAATAAAAACTCTTTTACTAAACATCTTTATATTATAATTAGTGAAAATAGCAAATAATATCTATTTCATAATAACTATAAATATTAAAATATCTATTAATTTTTTTTCTAAAATGGTAAATATAATATTATTACCAATAGTAGAATCATTTTAATAATATTATTTTTATTTCTACTATTATTGATATAATCGTTATTATAATTATTATTACCGTAATATAAATAGTAATAATATCTATAATAGTGATAATAATGAAAACTATTATATTTATATATTTTGGTGAACCTATGGTGGTATCTCATTAATCTATTATTATTATTATATTTATATTTATATTTTATAATTATCATTCTTTATTATTATATTGATATTACTTTAATTATTATTGTTACTATAATTATTAATAATATTATTATTATAAACTAAACTATTTTAATTATTATTATTATTTTAATTTTTAATTATTACTACTATTATTTTTACTATTATTATTGCTATTATTATTACTGTTATTATTACTATTATTATTATTATTGCTATTACTATTATTAATAATATTATTATTATTATTATTAATATTATTATTATAAACTATACTATTATTATTATTATTACTATTACTATTATTTTAATTATTATTACTATTACTTTTATTATTATTAATATTATTATTACTATTATTATTACTATTATTATTATTACTTTTATTATTATTAATATTATTATTATTATTAGTATTATTTTTATTATTATACTATTATTATTACTATTATTTTTATTATTATTATTATTATTAATATTACTTAATAAATTTAAACTAAAAGAGTTTTTTGACGTCTTTAATTGCAAGAATTGCTTTTTTCAATTATAGATGTTTTAGCAAATGTTTTTAATCTTGTTTACATTTCATAATTTTTCTTTAATTAGTTCTTCTTTCTATTCATCTTTAGCTTCTTCCTTTTTTGCTTTCTCCATTTCTAGAATCTCAAGTCTCCTTGTCATTAGCTTCTTGTGAAATATTTTGATCTATAAGTCTAAATACTCCAATTTAGACCTTGAAAATGAGTTAAGATATTCTTGATCGTATAGTATAAGGCACCTTAATCATAATTTCCGATCTTTTCCGATAATCAATTCATTATATTAGAATAGTACACACATTTAAAGATATGCTCGAAAGTTTCATACTCTCCACACATACAATAGGGATTATCAATGGGATAATGACGATCTTAAAGATCCTTACGGAAATTATAAGTTTAGGTTCCAAGTCTATATATACTGATAATTTCTCGTCTATACTATTTGTTTAATTTCGTATAAGTAATTTGTGGAAATTGTTAAAGACTACCAAATTATTCAGTATATACTTTAGCTGTTTTCATTCTCATAAATTTTTTAGTAGCTATTTTGTAGAAATCTTGCTGCATTTTTTCTCTTATATGGTTAGTAAAAGTTTTAAGATTGGTATTATTCTATCAATTCTGCAGATCGATATTATAAAGGTCTGATAATTGTTACACTTAATCATAGTATTGAAATCCTTTTTTCCATATATTAATGAAAAGAGAGCCTATTGTTGATCTTGGAAAATCAGTACTTTCTTATTTAATTTTATGGTAGAATCTGAAGAATTTTATAGCCATAATGTGTTTAAAGGGTAATCAATTCAGGTCTATATAACATGATTCATTAGATGTTGAAGTTGCTACTTAAAAAGCTTTTCTTGAAATTAATCTCATGCTTGATTCTATTCTGTTCAGAACTCCAGTTACTCCTTTTTGAATACTTCATGTTACAAAGTCTCCTCCATATTCTGCTTTAGGTAAAGTAAAAAGTCTACATAAAGTTTTAAAATGTCAAGGAGTTACATTCTTATATCTCATCAGTTAAAAAACAGCTTACTTCATTGCAGCTATATATTTAAATGCAACTTCTTTGCAATGGGGATTTAAGTTCTTCTTCTAATGTAGAATAACTCCTAAATATGTTGCTTGTTCTTTTTAAGCAATTGGTTAATTTCCTAATCATAAATTTAAAATTTATTATTTCTGATTCTTCTTTAGAAATTAGATGCATTCAGATTTGGTAACATTGATCTTTAAATGTGTTCATGCAAAAACTTTATTTGTTTCATTTATTAAATTCTACATCTACTTTGAAGATTTGGAAAAAAGAATAAGATCATCTCCTCATCCTCTACAAGCGAAGCTAATATTTTAAATCCCAATTAGGTACTTTTACTTTCCAAATATCTAATTACTATGTCATAATACAACAATGCTAAAACTGGTCCATGCGAACTTCCTTATATAACTCCATTGTTGTATTATAAAGTTCTAGTGCTCTTTCCATCAATGATAAATGAAGAATTTAGGTTTTTATAAAAGGTTTCTAAGGCTATTATTACTATTATTATTCCAAGTGGTATTTTAACTTTCTTAAGTTAATCAAACAAAAGTCTTCTTTCTATTGAGTCAAACATTTTTTCAACATCTATCAGTGTTGCTATCAATTTAGTCTTACCTTTAGCACATTTCCGATAGTTATCAATTATTTGTTATATTATTCAAATTTATTAAGTTGTTTATCCGTTTTTCATAAATCCCATTTAAGAAGGGTGAATCAACTTTCTCTAATAAATCAGATTGTATAGTCTTTTTGTTAAAGCTTTACCATATAGTTTTAGAATAGTATTAATAAGAGAAATAGGTTGTCAGTTTTTTCAATCATCTTTATTTCCTTTTTTAAATATTAGAATTATCACCGATGTATTTAATTCCTAAGGGGATTCTTCCAAGTCTTAGCATATTATTCAGAAAAGAATGAAGAATTACTAATAAATATTAATATTACTTTAGATTAGGAAATCGTTTAATGCTTCTCTTCTCCAGATTACTTTGCTAGTTTACTTTTTATTTTGTCTTGTTCTGCTGTCTTACCGTTTGTACTATAATGGATAATATTAGTTTCTTAATAAATAAAAACTAAAAAGTTTATAAGTGAGAGATTAATAATTAATGTGCTATGGATCTTTATAAAAATAGACCAACTTTTGTTTATTTTGCTCAATTTACTTAGGTACCAAGTATTTAATAAATAGTTTCTTTTAATTAAATTTCTTAGCTAAGCTATTCTATTTGTAGCATATATATCTTTATCTAACTACTGTTAATCTAAAAGGACTAAATCAATTATTTATTTTTATTAGATGAAGAATGTCTTTCATTTAAAATAAACCTTTTAACTTATTTAATGATATTAACATATCAATAGCTGAGTTTATCCCTTTTTTTCCTTCTAATTATTTTAGTATCTCGTTAGACAACTTTGTTTATCAACTACTACATAACCACCATTTTACAGTTGATAGCGTCTTTAAAAAAAGTTTCAGTATGTATCTAAATCACGAATTTTGATTAGCGAAACTTTCTTTTCTCTTTTATTCACTAAAATATCTAAAGCAGATGTTTATTTTATTTGAATTTAAGACTGAAAGTCTAATAATTTTTAATATGCTTATTTAAAATAAAAATGCTACTAATATTTAATAAATCTAAGATAGAAGTCAAAAAAGCCTAGCAGTGACATTCTGAATTTCTCACTATCTATACTTAGCTTTCCTCTCTTTTTCTTGTTAAGAGTTATTAAAGATCCTTTTTTAAATCCTATTAGGTCATTTATGTATTTTATTTTAGGATTGCCTCAACAAAATTTTTCAAACTTATTTACTTAATTCTATCTTTCTAAGAATAATAAAAAACCAGAAATGATCTCTCCTCCTTTTTAACTTTCTAAAATATTTTAATTTTTCTTCGCTCAAATTTTATACAAAGTCCTAGTAAGTTTTTCTTATCTAATAATCTTACTCAATTGAAGGATTATAGATTCAATACTAGAAAGTTATAGCATCTCCAAAATATTTTCCATCTGCTTCGAGTTTGAAATTATGTTAGTACTTTCCTGATTCTTTCTCCTTTATGATTTCTAGTTCTACTGTATAGATTTGCATTGGATTTAAATTTCTTACTTGACATTTTTGCTCTAAATTTCCTAAACTTTTTATCGAAACATTTTCAGGTCATTAACCCTTTCATATTTTAGACTTCTAATTAGATTTAAACAACTTCTTCATTTAGATAATCTTAAAGCTCTTTAATTAACTTGATAATTCCTTGCAATGTAGGTATTACTTCGAAATAGACTTTGCATTCCTTTGAAATATCTTCCTCGTCACTTCTCTACACAACAAACTTCTGAACTATTTTAGATTGCTCGTAGTTTTAAATGTTTATCTTTACTTTCTTAGTGTTAATTTCTTTTGGATTTAATAAGTTTTCAATTTTAAAATATAATTCTAAATCTTTAAAGAACAGACAATAAGGTTTATTTCACTTTTTGGTCCCGATATTTTAAATTTTACTAATTTATAAAACTTACAATTCTAGCTCAATTTGTTATCCACTACATGCTTTTAAATTATTATGGTAATTATTGTATTTCGTTTTCTTTTTTATCTTTAATATGTAGTTGACTCTATCTTAACTCTTCAGCTTTATCCTACAACTTTTTAGTTAGTTCTTAAATTTGGCTTTCATAACTTAACTGCATATCACGAAATTTGATTAAAACTAGCTATTTATATCTTCTTTAGCTTTTAGATATTTTCTTAGCCGATTTAAAGTCTGCTTACGCTATTAACATTCTAAACATTTTTTTCATCTAACTGGAAGTCTTAAGAAGAGCTGATATCTTGACTATATCTTTGAGAACTAGAACGTGATTGTTATTGAGGTAGATGCTATTCTTTATCTAACTTATTGTAATTTTCTAAAGTATCTAATGCTATTATATAATACAACTTACCTTAACTTTCATCATGAACTTCAATATTATTATCAGCTATTAACTCTTTCTACTCAGTCTCCTGATTTTATTACAGGCTTAGTTGTTACTACCATTCTCGTTTAAAAATTTGTAAGAAATTGGCTATTCTGCGTCTTAAATATTTCTTCTTAGTATTCAATCTTTAGCTAGTATATAATTTGGATTTTTCCCGATAAATAATGCTATTTTACTTTCTTAGGATCATGCCCATATATTTAAGCTATTTTTTCCAAAACTGCAACTTCATTATTACTAATTTAGCTTTATGACCAGAAGCTTTTATTTATATTAGCAAAGGCTAATAATTATAGACTTTAAGATTATAACCTTCCATTTAATCGATTGCTTCGATCATTTAATCCATTTAGTCTATACTTTATCTGTATTTTGAATATCTTTTTTATATTCCTAATAATAAGTCTATTTAATCGAATTCTCATTGTATCTATTTTATCTGCTCATAATCATTTCAAGGCTCTAATATTTTTCTACCTTTTCTCTTTCTCTAAATACCTAAATTAATCCAGCAAATATTTCAGTTTTTTAATTGAAATTCATGAGATTCCTTCTGGTTATTTTAATAAGCTCTTTTAAGCTCTTCGTAGCATTATTGATGATATTCTAGTATCTCTATTACATTAAGTTATAGATATGATACTTGATGATAGCCTTTTAGCATAGCTCTATATCTTCTTTCAGCTTTTTTATCCCCTCGCTAATTTTTTCTTCCTTGGTAAAATCCTCTGCATATGATTAAAAGCTTGGTTTCATTATTAAAATTTTAAAGACTTTGTTAATAGAAGATAATAAGAAGCAAATACTCCAAAGCTTATTGTTTCGTGTATAACTAAGCATAATATAGATAAATAATGTGACTCTATCTTTACTATATTTCGATTCTAAAGTCTCACTAAAAATCATTTTAGCTCTCTAATCTTGAATTATCTTACCTATACTCAATTTCTGCTTTCTATAGAGAATAAGGCTGTCGTTTATCTCTTCTATATCTCTCTGCTTAACATATCTAAATTATATCATTGCATGAGCTAAATATTTTACGAGAGTTTAGGAGCGTATTTTGCTGATTTTCGAGTAGCTTAATGATCTCTTCATATAAATAGCTAAGTTTTAAGTGTTGGATAGTTAATCATTTTTAACCCTGAACTTGCAAACTTTTGTATCCTATTTGAAAGAAAAAAATTCAATATAAGCTGCTTAATTACTTTTAAATAAAGCTAAAAAGGCTTCATTTACAGCTTTATCATATAGGTTGAATCTTCAACTTCCATCCTTTAAACTAAAAAAAAACCCAAACTTGTCTCTTTCTCAAATAGAGTACAATAGACATATGCTTATTTACGATTTCATAAGCTTGAATGATGTATAAATTAACTTGAGTAAGCATTTAAAAAGCTTAACTGATATAAATGAGCTCCATTTTATAATTAATCTAAATGATACTAAGACAATCATTTTCTATCTACTTAGCTTTAGTTTGCCTAATATATTTCTCATTTATACGATTAGCACTCTGACTTTTTACCTGAACCAAACCTACACAATCAGCTGTTAATTTTCCCTCCCTGGTTTACATCTAAATACATCCTTATAAAATTAGCAAAATATCACAGAAATTAGATGAACACAAAAAAAGAAAATTTGTAGAATAAAAACTAAAAATTTTCCTTTTCATCTAAATTGAAAATTTTGTTTTTAATAGATCAGATAAAAAATACAAAAATAACTATTTTATTGTAGATAAATTTTTGAATTTTTTAACTAGAAGTAATAAAATGACTTTCTTGGATTGTTTAAGTTTGAATCATTTTAGTTTATCTTAGATCTCAGAAAAATAGTACTACCAACTTTAAGAATTCAATTCAATAAATATGATTATAGAGCGCGAAGCATCTCGTTGGCGAGTAGCTATTTCAATATTAATATTTAAAAAAGTGTTCTCAACTTCTTTTTGTCATTCTAACTGTCATGAGTCATGTCAGCTTCTCCAAATGGGAAATCTGCTTATTAAAATTATTCTTGAAACTTGAACCAAATGTACTAGTCTTTTGAATAAGATCCAAATAAGAATTAGTAATTAAGTCATTCGTAGGCCAGTCAGTAAAACGTTCATACTGCTAGTGAGGTCCTTCGGAAAGTTAGACTTGTCTCTTCCGAGCTTTTTACTATTTCTCGTGGTGGCATCTAGTGCGAGGTTACTCGCAATGAAGTATAAACTATACCAGATTACCTACTAGTTCTCCTGACCACGTCCGACTTCCTTATTTTTATTTAATAACAAAATGGACTTTGTTTTATTTTTTTAGATAAAAAGATAGGCAAACTCTCCATTTCTTATTTTTCTTATGTTCTCAATAAATTTTATGGATCATCAAAAGAGACTAAAACTTAATCAACCAAATAATTTAATTTTGCTTAAAATCTAATTTTTTCGATTGAAGTACGTGCAGCACCTTAATGGTATGCAGTACTGTTTAAAAGTAAATTATAAAAGTCTCAATAAATCATATTATTCATGGAGATCCCTCTTCTAATTGCAGTCAAAATTTTGTCTCTTAATCTCAAAACATAGAATGTCTATAGTAGATTACAGGTTCATTTACCAACCTTTGAACAGGTGACTAATCCGGTCCAGAATTAAGAATCAGTGTTCCTCGTTCAAGTTCGTCATTGGAAGATTCTTCTTAGTCGCCTAAAAGGTAAAATCCCCTCTATTTAAGCTATACTAATAATTTCTAGGTAGCATAGCTTAATAATACCAAAATTGATATTTAGTTTCAAACGTTTATTCATTTAACAAGCACTAATTAACTACTTCTTCCTATTTTTTCTTTGATAAGCAATCTTTATTTTTATCTTTTTCTCTCTTTCAATTTTAGCTTTGAAGATGTTCTATTACTCCCATTCCAAAACCCCTTTCTTACATCTCCGCTATCCATCCAATAGATCTTCTATAATATAAAGTTCTAAACATAAAAGTTAAAGTAATAGAATCCTCTTCTTTTGGGTATCCTATTAAACCTTTTTATCTAAGAGTATTTAGAAACATTCTACAGTTTAAATAAAATATTGAAGTTGTCATAAACCACCAGGAAGAGGTAAGGGTAGTTCATAAGGAGAATGAGAAGCTTGTTGAATAAAACTAGCAAGGGAGAGAGAGGTAGATGCTCTTTGGAATTTGTAAAGAGGGTAATTTAACCAGACGAACTCCCAGGCTAAGAAGAAACATTATGCTTAGTTGGGTGAACTCCTTAAGTCAACAAAATTAAACTGATAAAATTATATTTATTGACAAAATGGAAAGAAAAAAGACTCCACAGGAAAGGAAGAAATCATAGTAAATACCTAAAGTAAGGAAATTGAGATACTACAACATAAGTAAACTGTATCTATGGAAATTGCGATTCCTTTAGGAAGATCAAAGAGTAGTCAAGAAAGAGACAAATAGAGAAATCAATAAGGAAAAGAAGGAATCAGATACGATTAAGAGAAAATGGAGCAGTCTATAGGATGAAGATTGGCTATAAACTTAAATACTGGTAAATTTGACTAATAGTGAATACAGTGGAAGAAGAAAGAACAGCAAAGCAAAATTCACAAGTTCTAGAGTTCGTTAAAAATAAGGAGTAACTAATTTAAGAAATATTATAAGAAGTTACCTTAATAGAAGCCGCAAATTACAATTAATATAAAAAAATAAAAGTTGATTTGACAAGAAAAATAAAGGATTATTAAGAAAACGATAAGAAATAGAATTCCTTTATTGAACTAAAAAAGGATTTAATTAAAGATAGAAGTTAACTAAATCATATCTCTTTTATAGTTGATAGAAATGTTGCTTATTGAGTGTAATCAGAATGAAGAAACTTAATAATTGACTTTTTTATAATCTGACTTAGAGATAAGAAATAGTAGGATGTTATAGGATGGGAATAGTTGTAATAGTAAGATGTAATAATCGAACTTTATAACTAAATTGAAGGCTAGCAATCATCTTATTAATCCTAATTTAATTAAGCAAGGATAATCTCAATAAGAAAACTTAAAAAGGATCGGATTTATGATCACTTTAGTGCTATTTTCCTAATTACTATCTTATTACATCTAGTTATTCAAGTTATTTGATAATCAAACTAACTAAAATGTAGTAATTCTTAGATAATAAAAGAGCAGCCTTTTTTATTCAGATTTGACTAGCATCAATTCTAACTTCCTAACTTTCCTCTCTCTAAAAAATGATTTTAGCAAAGAAACCTAATTAGGACTCTCTTAACAGATTGCTAATGCTAATAGAACCTATGTTGGTTAAGTAGTAAATCTAATTTTCTTGAAGGATTTGGGAGAATGCTATATTGAAGTTATTACTATAGAAGAAGCTAAAAAATAATTTTACACTTGAAACTCAAATAAATTTATAAGGGACACTTGAATATTGAGAGCGAGCAAAATCAGTCTATACTATAATCAGAAAATTTATTAGGATATAGATATGGCAAGAGAAAAAGAAACCTGGTAGGGTAATGTAAACGGCTAAACATTAAGCAAAGAATAGAGGAAAAAATACTTTGGAGTAAACTTAGTCGAATATAGTGATAGTGCATGTAAGAAAGTTAGATATATAGAAGAAAGTTGTACCAAGGAATGGAATTACATGAATCAATAACGGAATCAAACACTATAATAAAGAGGAAAATGATAAAAGGAACTGTAGAACACATAATACTAAAAAATAAGAAAATCACTGTTTATCAGAGCAAGATAAAACTGAACCGAAGAAAAGAATAAGAAGAAAGTTATCAACAATTTAGAAAGCAGTAAAGAAGTTTTTATAAACAATAATACAGCTAGAATTAACTAAACCTTGATGATTCTATTAAAGAAGAAATCGCGTTATTCTATTATCATCCTGATTACTATTATATATATTATAAAATGTCGTTGTAAAATGGATAAAAATATGGAAAAGCTATTTTAGTGGGTGTAAAAATAAGATACTTTTAATTTCTAAGATTAAAAAGAGAAGACTAAATGAATATAAATCATCCACTAACATATTTTGAAGTACTTTAAAGTTAAATCCATAAATTGCATACTTTGTGTTCAATCTTCTGAGAAAATAAGGGAAGATTCATGAAAAATGAAATCAGTCATCGAGCATGTAATCCTATTTTTGTTATTTTAACCCTTTATTATTAAGAAATGGAACATAAATTAAATTGGCACTTTAAAAAAAGAACTTAATTCGTAACATAAGTTAGGTAGCGAACTGGTTTGAATTTGTTAAATTAATATTGAAAAAGCTGAATTTATTCTAAAAATAATCTAAGCAAAATCAATTAAACTTTTAAGACTTCTATCATAAAGATTTGCTAGCAAAATTATAAGCATATGATGCCTTTTAAATCTACTAGAAAAACGTAAGTCTCATAATTATGAAGCCCTTATATGCAAGATATATAACAACTATAAAAAAGCTTTTAACTTCAGAGAGAGATACAAGAATTAGAGAATTATATAGATCCTAAGATATTGCAATTTTAAATTGAAAATGATGTATAAATATGAGTTCGAGATAGAAATTTATAAACTGGTGTCTAAAATGATTTAAATAAGATTTGACCATTATTAATTGTATTTTTAATATTACCTGATTAGGAAGATTTACTCCATCAGTTTATAATTAGATTTGTAAAAAGCTTCTTTCTTATCTTTTATATATAATTGACTTTAAGTTTTTTAGAATCTGGGTGATGCTATAGTATCTCAATTAAATTTACAGATAGTCAAATCTAAAACACTTAGTAGTGATTTTTTTCTTTCAATATAAAAAATACTAATATTATCCTTCTAAACCTTCTTATCACATTTATCTTATCTATCTATAATATAAACTGAGAGTATGAAGCTTTCTTCAGCTTTTAGTTATTTTTAAATTTTCTATCTTCCTTCACATTTTATTTAAATTACTTATCTTTTACTTTTTATTAATAACTCTACTTTTATATTAAAAAGCAAAAATTATTTTGAAGAATCTTCATTTATTTTTCTTACTTCACTCCATTTATGACTTTTTAATTATTTTTACATTTCTTGTAGCTTATACTGTGCTCATCCTACTTATTCCCTTTCTTTCTATTTCTAATTACATTAATTAAAGTTAATTTATCTATTTTTCTTTAGTTCGAACATCTCTTTATCTTCATTTCTACCTTTACTTTCTTAACCATTAGAATATATGAATCAATATTGTATTTTCACTTTTATTATTTACTAATACATAACATATCCTTATTAACTTTTCTCTAAAGCTTTATAATTATTGACTAATTGAGCTCACTACTTATAAAGTAAGTTTTATTTGAATTTTTTATAATATCAGTATATTCACTTTAACTCTCATTCTAATATCTATTTTTAGTTTTAATAATATGAACATTCCAAAGCCTGTTCTTTTGTCATCTTACCATCTCCTTTATAAATATCTCCTTTAGTCCAATAATAAGTTCCTTTGCTTTATCTCTTTCCATTTACTATTTATCCTCTATATTTATCATTATTCTCATACTTTATTTCTTCTGCTTGCTTTTACATATATCCAGGTTAATTTTCATTTTTATTCTTTTCACTTTCTTATAAATTGACTAAGTAAGGCTTTGATCCTGCCATTATTCTCTATCTTCCAGAAGCTAAATCTAGGTTTCCTTTTGCATAAATAAATTAGTTGAGACTCACTTAACTTTTTCTCTTCAGCATAGTAAGATTTACACTATGAGCAGCTTTCTAAATTAAAGCTAGATTTATCATATTTTAATGTTGATAAGTATGACTTTAAGCTTATTAATACTGCACATACAGATGGCTTAAAGTTATTAATTAATTAATTAATTTTAACTAAAAGGGTTTTGGGCTATCTTTAATTAGAGGAAATATTTCCGACAATGAAAGTTTTTATATTCACTTTCAACTGTACATATCTTCATCTGAGTCTATTTCAACTGGGATAATTCTTCTTTCTCTTCAAGGAACTCTTAGAATTGTTCTTCCATCTTCTTGTTATTTATCTCGAGCTTCTCTAAATAAATTCGAAGTTCGTCTTGGTCCTTTTGAAGCTGTTTATTTTATTACTATTAGTTATCAAGATTCTGCTTAAGTAACGTCAAGCTTGAGTTAATTAATGCTGTTTTCTTTCTAATGACACCTCCATAGTAGTTGCAATATAACCTTATCGATGCTCCAGATTTTATTCTAATTTGACAGATTTGGAAGTTTAGGCTTCAATTTAAGTCTAAATTGAACTTATTTACTCTTGATCTTCCTTTTATTTATCTTAGAAAAGAAGTCGAAGATTCTAATTTTCTTCCTTCAGTATCTAAACTTCTTCATTCATTTTCTCAATTAATGAATAAAGCTAAACGATATCCTGTTCATGGGGTTTCTCAAGTTTCTTAATTTTGCTTGGAAACTCATCTTTCCCAAATCCTTAGCATGTATAAATTTATCTTTTTTAAATTCTCGGTTCTCGTTATTTAATTGATTCATAGGATTGATCTATTAGGTCAAACTTTAAACTTTAGATTACCGAGTTTTTTTTATTTAGCTTAACTTCCAATTTTCTAATATTAACCCAAACTATTCATATCATCAGAAAATTGACATTTAGTAAAAGGTTATGAAATCAGCTTTGTAGCTTAGCTTATCTTTAACAACTCTAGCAATAAGCATTTTTCAAAGCATATTCGATTATATAAACTTAGCTTTCCATGGTTTAAAGAAATTCAGAATGATTAAGTTATTCCTTTACGCATTTTCGAGAAACCTACTGATTGAAATGAGCAAGTCATTCTCATCTCTGGTGCTTCGCTATCTGAATTATAGATTATCCTTAAAGTTGTTTCTGTAAGGAACTATTTAAGAATCATATATAGCTATGGAGTTCAGCTCTCTGGTATATAGATTAGTGTAGAACACTTAGATAAGAAGTGATTGCTAGTATCGTTTAATATCGCTCTTATGAGAAAATTCTATTGACAAATATTAAAGTCAAAACATATGATTAAATAGTATCCGCTCAAGCACTTGTCAATTATGAGTTTGATAGAATCTAAAATACCGGGACTTAAAACTATGAGGAATGAATAAGAGTTGAACTATAGAAATAAATAAGAAACATAAGTTAAAGGAAAAAAGCAAATTAGGTACTGATTGTGGCTTAATTTTCTAATTATCTAAGAGCTTTCTTACAGAAGGGAAAAAAAGGCAGGCTTTATAACTTTTATTTTTACATTCATTAAATCCCTTTCGTAAGCTCTATTTAGAGCATTCAATTAAACATAGTTCTTATTAAAAAAGCTTTCTTTAAATCTATAAATAAAATGTAGAAATGAAAAGAAAGCACTCTTAAGAAAGTACTGATATTAAGAAAAATCTTAAGGGAATAAAATTATTTGAAAGGAAGTTAAATTTTGGCTAAGTTTGGGATTGGAGTAATAAAGTATGAAATATGTGTTAATTTAAAGGAAGCTAGACAGTTTAAGCTAATATCAACTATTAGCTAAAACTCTTATTAACAACTTACTTATTTAACGTAATCGAGGAACTTTACTCGGACTGATAAAAGTATAGAACCTACTAGTTTTAGTTGTACTTAGATAGAGTAAATTTAAGAAGAAACTCTGCTGATATCAGGAGGGTTGGATTTTAACTAATGAAGGTTTACTATCCACTCTTAGAATAGAACCTTCAACTAAAAAATGAAATTTTAAAGATTTTATCATAAAACAAGCTTTAATAAGAGACACACTGTTTTCATAATTTCAGGGTAGATAAAATAAAATGAGTAGTTAGCGATGTAAGCTTAATGTGAAATTTATAGAATGAATTTTGAGTAATTTATGGCTATTTAATCAATTTCTACACCTGCTAGTTAATTCGGGTGTGATTAGTCCAGTTGAAAAACCTTTGCTATTGGAGGACATAATCGAAAGTTAAAAGGCTACTTAGATATTATACAGTTCTATGATTTTAAGAGAAATGAATGACTGAAAAGTGATCTAACATTACCAATAAAAGCAATGGCTTCTATGATTTACATTCTTCCATTGAACAGCTTTTTTATCTATGCTAATGGCTCTTAATTGCAAACATAATTTTACGATTAGAAAGGATTTGCAGTGTATGGATAACTCTATCCAACTTAATAGGGTTTCTGTGATTTTACTCAGCCAATTTGAAGTTAAAATTGCGTTTGATAATTTAACTACTAAAACGAGCTACTTTGCTTTGATTTGAGCATTAAAAAATGGGAAAAACTCAATTAAAAGAATTTGACTTAGTTAATCATTTATTTATATAAATTTTAACTCTAAATACGTTAAATTAACAAAATGGTAACGTTTCAGCCTACTTTGTTCATTATGTCTTGATTAGATTCTATCAAGCTTTACCAAAGATTTTATAGTATTTCATGAAGATGTAAATGCTTCATTGACTTCCGCATAATTTTATAGGGTTATAATATATTTAAGTAACTCAATTTTTTATTTATCTCCAAAAGGAAAAATTTGTTTGAGAATATAATATCTAATAATCCAGATATTTAGTATTAAGATAATGACTAGTTGATGTTAATTGTCTATTGACATGCTTTTTTCTTGTAGATTAAGATATAAATTAAACTTTTAAAGTTTACCCTTCCTCTAATATCATTCATAATCCAAATCTTGTCTTTATCTTTTCAGAGTACATTAAATATTAAAAAGGCATTTCATAATTATTGTCAACCTTATAAATTTAACTTTCTTAGGTTAACCATTTATAGAACTATAATGCCTTCCAAAATCCTACCTGTATGCTAACCTTGCATTTTACTCCTTGATAGTAAGTTGAAACTTCAATTAGTTAATCATTAACATACTAATTTCCCTTATTAGTCATTATTAGCAACTTCAATCCATTTCTAAGTATAAGCAATATATTCAACTATAGGATTTAGCTTTAATGCTTTTACTTTTGGCTTGAGTAATTTGCTACTTCTATTTCTAATTATTATTTTTAGCTTTATTTTAGAGAGGATTTAGCTCTTAGCTAATGATTACATTCTTAAAGTTAGACCTTATTAGCTCGAATAAAAATAAGCTAATTAAGAGTTAAGTTGAAGTCTAAGAAATAGCCCAGTAGTGTTAAATGAGTCATGCATGGATTTTTATTCCCTCTAAAGTAGTTTTTTCATACTTTAAATTTTTACCTCCATATCAATGCTACTTTTATACCATCTGAATTTATAGCTTAGTCTTTATTATTTCTTCAATGGTAGATTATTCAATGAGAAATAAGAGAAAAAGGATTTTTAGAATAAGTAATATGAGATTATATTAGCAACGAGCTCCTATCGTAATAAAGATGTCCATACGAAGTGAAGAATTAACGGAAATATTAAAAGGAATTAAAAGTAAGAACTATGGACATATCTTTTAGCAGTTCTTTGTTTATATCTATCACAAATGTGCTTTACATTATTGAAGTCACTTTTTTGGTAGATAGTTAACTATACACTTGAACTTAATAATGAGAATGAAACTAAAAGGTGTTTCTATGCTTGCTTCATTTTCTGTTTGAACGTAATCTAAGAAATTTTACACTTGCTCTCTATATGTCTAACATATTTATATTGTTGTTTTATTAGAGTAAAATGCGCTGAGAGATATTCTGGATATCATGATGTTGAAATTTTAAAAAAGTAAATGAGATGAGAAATGACTTGGCTGCAGGAAATTCTGATTATTTTGTTTCAAAGGCAACATATAAATATAGATTAAAGGAAAACTAGCCACAAAAAGAAAAAAGCTCTTGTCTAGTAATTGAAAACATCAAAACTAACGATTCGAAGTCAATAGAAATGAGAATAATTAGAACATGAAAAGCATCAAGAAGCCCGAGATATATTTACAATCTATCAGAGATATTACCTTTTGGTAAATCTTCTGATCAAGAGTGTTGTTACAATGGATTAAATATTTGAGTTCTCATTTTGACTTAAAATTTTATGTTAAACTGTGATAAGAGAAAAAGCAATTAAACTTAGTTGAGTATAAAAACTTTGAGTAGTTTTAGAATTAGATACTTATAGTATAGTAGCTATAAAAATGTCAGATGATTCTATGAATTCTTCTGATAGTTTTCTAAATAAAAGTTTTACTAAACTGCTTGCTATAAGAGTTAAAGAACAAACTAGAATACTAGTAATGCATCATTTTGATAGTCCACCTTTTAAAATATATCTATATAATTGATGAAGGTTATATTATAGAGAATAGATCATTTGAAAAGTTAAAATGAAAAATCATTATATAAACTAACTTATCAATGAAAAAGATATGGCTAGATTCTAAAAAAAATGAAGGCAGAAAAATCATATAATGATATACTAAAAATCCAAAAATCAAAGCTTAAAGGAGAATATTCTGCAGAAATAAGTTTTTAAGTTTATAGGACTATTTCAAATATGTTAGAGGTTAAATTTTTTGGAGTTGTAATTATTGCTTTTACCAGTTGAAATTTGTCCGAAGTTTATCAAGTTTTATCTCTAATCTATATATAAGTAAAAAAAGATGTCAGAATTCAAAACAGATTCTTCGCGACTCCAAAAAAGGAGGAGTTAACCATATTCTAGAGAGGCTAGGATCAGGAAAAGGGTAGCAAAAAGGTAACCCATCAGGATGGGTCCCATTTTCTGAAGAAAAGTCAAAGGCAATAAATATATAAAAACAATTGATTTTTTATAATTTTGTTTATTTGAAAAACTTTCTGTTATATAATATTTGGACAAAAACAATTTATTTTCTCATATTATCTTTTAAACTAATTTATTAACTATTCCGTCATTACTATTTTCTTAGATATTTAATGTTGATTCTTTAGTTTCTTATTTGCTTTCAAAATTAGATTAACGAATAAAAATTGAGTTTAAAGACTATTATTTAAGAAATTTTTATCATATTTTATTTTGACCGTCCGGAAATTCTATCATAGTATCAAAATCTAAATATAAAGCTTTAATAAAAACTTCCCTATTTTGATCTCTAACTGTCCATCTTTCTTATTGTCAACTTTAAAATTTCATATTTTTAAATTGTCACTCATCTCAAATTTCTATCGATATATACTATCTCTTTAAATAAACTTCATATGAAATGATTTATAAAATCCACTTCTTTTCACATATAATTCATAAGCCTTTCATTTTTTTTATTCTTTGTACGTCCAAAAATTCTCCTATTGTGTATAACTTCGAGAAAGATTTTTTTTCTAATTTATGTCTTTAGATCATTTCTTTATTTAATACTTCTTATCTTTCTTTCTTTAATTAGCTCCTTTTTATTGATTTTTTTCATATTAAATAATTTTATAATAATTCTTATAAAACAATATTCTAAGTATTCAATGAGAAATATTTTTTCTTTAATCATATTCTAAGTTTAAAAAAATAGTTCCTTTTTTATCACTTAAAAACTCTTAAAGCATTCATACTAAAATTTTCTATTGTAAAAATTTCTAAACTAAAGCATTTTTAATTTTTATGAACCTTCTTTCACTTTTTTATTTTCCTTTTGCATATAATTTATAAATTTTCTTTCAATCATAATTTCTTTATTTAGGTAAAAATTTACTTTTGCACTTTCTATTATCTTCCTTTTTTAACACATACTCTCATATTTGTTAACCCTTTTATTATCCTTCTTTTTATCCTTTTTATAAGCTTTTATTAATTTCTTTTTTACATAGTATAAATTACTGAGCAAAAATTCCTTGAAATAACTTATTCTTTAACTTTTTTTAAACTTTTTTAATTTTTACTCCTCCTACTTTCATTCTTTACTCTTATTCTTCTCTTTTTTTCACTTCACTACTACTGGCTTATTCGATTCTCCTTAAATTTTATTTTTTCATGTGTCTTTTGAATTCTCAATTTAACTTCCTTGTTTTTCAATCTCAACATTATCTTCAAATTTAGTAGCTCTCTTTTTAAAACTTTTTTGCTTTCTTCTATCAATGATTACTTTTTTTATTATTATTCGCATATATTTATGAATCCTAGTATACTTTGTTTTCACTTTGAAACTTCACTTACTTTATGCATATTTTTATATTTCAACATTTTATTTCCCTTTTATTATTTATAAATACATCTCATATCCTTGTTTATTTACCTTTTAGCTCCTACAATATATCTTTTTTCCATAATATATTAAAAACCTTCTACTATTTCTAAACTTATTTAATGTCTTCTATTTCAATACATTCTTATCCACTACGAAGCAAATTGAGTAATAATTATTACATCAGTTCGATAGACAACTAGCAAGAGAAAGACAACATCCATGAAGCATAACTACATTTGGATGTCTCGTTTACGACTTTATTTAAAGTGATTTTCTATAGACAACTCTAAAGCCTCCATTTCCTAATTTTTTAATCTTTTATAACTTTAATGAGGAATTATAATTCTCTACTAAGATGCTTTTAATACTATAAAATAGAACATATATATAGAAAAGGCAGATAATTCCAGAAAAAATTCTAAAATAAGAAAATGGGTAAAAATGATTAAAATATACTGCATTACAAACGGAGAAATAATTAGGAGAAAGCCATACAATGGAGATTTGATTCTAGAAGATATTGCTAATGCTTAAGAGAGAAGCACAAGACTTATGTTCAGGAAAGACTGAGACTGAAGCAAGATTCTAAAAGTTAAGAAGTGTTAAGTCGCAACAAACATGTTTGTAATTGAAGAAATTACTGCTACAGAAGAAAATTATGAATAAGGAAATGATTATTAACAACTTATGAATTAACCGTGATCAACCAAATAAAGAAAGACATCACGTTAATAACTTATCAAAATATCAATTTTCAATTTTAAGAGTATTTCTCATAAATCTTTACTTAGAATGATAAAAAACATTTATTTAGATACTTAATCATCATAAAGGAAGATATCATCATTATTTGAAATATAAATAAAGAGTGAATTTCTTAATAGTAGAAATACGGTATCTCTAAATAATTTAGATGCACAATTGTATAGCGATTGTAGTTTAGGCTACTGTTATTAATGCTTAACATATAAATCAGAAACACTACTCATTTTTTCTTTTTTAAGCTTACTTATTTTAGTAGTTTTTTGTTAATTTTTCCTATAAATTTTAGAAAAAGAAAGAAGCGAAGAAAAATTTTGAGTTTCAGATTGCATTAAATGAAGTTAATAAATTCAAAAAGGTTAATTCTAAAGAGAGCTAAAACGTGATTGGTATAAAGATAAGGAATATAACTTATGCATTAAAAATGTGGATAGGTAGATTTTTTATTTTAATGATTAGTTTAAAAATAAAAGGTTGCTATACAGAAGAATATATATTGAATATTAGTTCTGAGTATAAGTTCCTTAAGTACTTTGAAGATACGAATATATCAGAACATAAGATCAAAGCTTTAATAATTTTGCTTCATATGAAAATTATAAACCTAAATTTCTAAAAAATTTATATTTCTTTATAGTTATGAACAAGTTGTTTCCTTAGATACGGTTTTTCTAAATTTAGCTTTTCAATCTGCTCATGAGTTCTCAAAGTTTCTATGAAGGATTGTAGATTGGTTCATTCTGCTTACTGAGAATTTTCTTCGTTTTGTAATATTACTCATATACAGTTATGTTTTCCTATCTGATAATATAATAATAATATAATATACTTAAAGTTCAAAAGTGTTTATCTTTGACAGAATCTGCAACCTGCTTCCGATGACCACTATTTTTTTATGTGGTTGGGTTCCACAAGCTTTTTTTGTTGGAAGCTTAACCTAAAAGTTCATGCACAGAATCTTTTGACTGAAAAAATTTTCTTTTATAAACTCCATTTTTAGTTATAAATAGTCTTGTGATCTCTTTTCCTGTTTTTTATTCATTATTTCTTTTGAGCATTTAAAAGTTTCAACATTTTCTTAATAAGTGATTTTGAGATTAACAAAATAAGCATTTTTTTCTTTAGATTTTCGTTTAAGTTTTTAAATTCAAAAATTTTTCAATTTAATCAATTCTTGTTTTCATTTAAATTGTTTAAATTCTATTTCCTTCTTCAACTTATTGTACTTCAGATTGAGAGATTATTTAATTTTCTTATTCAATTTCGACCTGGATTGCTACACTTGATGATGGAGGTTATTAAGATTAAGATCAAATTTATTATCTAGTAATTTGCTTGTTATTTACCAATATAGTCTTGAGTTAATCTATTTCATTGTTTAGTTGATCATAGTTGGTTAAAATTTCTCTAAGTTAAATCGAAAGATATAAATTGTTTCCTCTTGTTTCTTGATAACTGATTTAAGTTACTCTATTTGTTCTGCGTCAATTCCGTAAGTTTCAGAATCAACCATACGCTTACCTTAATAAGGAGATGAGTAGCTTGAGTTCTCAGTGGCCTGCTCTTTTTATTTTTAAATAAGAAGAGCTTTTTATTTCGCCTTCTTTTTCTCGCCTTTACTAAGATGTTGCCCGATATGAAATTCCATTTTTTTTAGGTTTTCCTATCTGATTATCAAAAACTATCTTAGTTATAAAAAATGCCTCATACAAAATTATCTGGTACAATGTTTTACTGTATTGCGAGTAATCTCACACTAAATGTCACCACAGGGAAGATTGGAAAAGCTCGGAAGAGAAAACCTTATTTGCCTGAAGTTCTCGCTAGCAGTATGAGCGTTTGACTTACGGGCCATCTAATATCCTTAATTACTAATTCTTTTTCGGACCTTTTTCAATAAGACTGGAGCGTTTGGTTCAAGCTTCAAGAATAAATTTTAATAAGCAGATTTCCCATTTGGATAAGCTGACGTGACCTACCTTTTATCCAACTTACTTTGTATGCTGATTAGCAATTGAGATAGCAAGTTGGATTTTGATATTAAGTTATGTATAAAACGCTTAAACCGAAGTCTAGTAATAGTCTAATAACTCACTATTAAAGCTTATTATATACTAAGCTTATAGAAACTGAGCTTATCAGTATAAGATAATTAATAGCATAATAGAGGATATTAAAGGAGGGATCGTTTTAAAAAGGTGTGGTCTAACCTAGAAGCAAGCTTTCATATACAATATTTAATCCTTTAGTTAATTAAATGAGCTTTACTTTGAGCGAAAGGTAGAAAAGCTAAGCTTTAATATGCTTATCAATTCAATAGAAATAGTAATTTATAAGGCTAATTAAACTCTCAATTACTAATAGTAATAATTCCATTTTCAATAGAAAACGTTACAAGAAGCAGGGCTTTTATCTTTTAGCTGTAGAAGATATAGATATTAATTCAAATATCATAAGGTTGATATTAGTTAGGAGAGAAGAAAGGGTTGAGGCATCCTAAAACTTGGGAAAATAATTTATAAATTCCTCAAATTTTTAGTTAGAAGATCTAGAGTTAATTCACTTACAGTGCATCGAGAAGAAACATCAGTATCATTAAGTTAGACATCTAGATAAATCTGAAAATTAGTCCCTCAATTTTTTCAGTAAAAAGTTTAGAATCTCTCAAAGATAAAAAAACATAGAAAAAGTAGTTTAAAAAACCAAAAGAGAAATAAAAGTAATTTCAAAACTGAGTATAGTTAACTAGAATAGAATTAAAGAAGAGATTAAAAATCATAAAAAAGTAAAGAAAAAACTAACTTAAAATTTTTAATTACTGTGAAGCTATTTGACCCATTTGAGCTCAATTTTGAAAGAACTATCATCTATTAGGAAAAATATATAAAGTAAATCCAGGTGAATGTGTATGAAAATGACCATTGATGTTCGAAGTCTTAAATCAATCAAAAAATTGGTCAAGGAAAAAATGAAAAAAATTGATTCTTTTTTAAAATTTGATTTCAGTAAGTGACTTGATTATATAGAAGCATATTTCAGTTAATCGAAAAAAAAAACGGATCAATTTCTCAGATTTAAGGTATTATACCTGCAAAAGTAAAAGCCATATTCTGTTTTTTAGCACAGCCTTAATTGTGTGATTATAATTGAAAAATTATAGGGTGTAAGATGGTGGAAGATATAAACTAGTAGTTTCACTCAGTAATATAGAGTTTTATAGATAAATCATCAAGATATAGAAGTATCAGGAGTGAAAATCAACTGAAAAATTAACTCTTGCAGGTTATTAAAACTCATAAAATTTTTAGTTTCTTTATAAAAGATGAAATTCGGGATAAGCAATCACTTAAATAGAATAATATACATTATAGATGGATAATCATCTGACAAGAAAAGTGAAATATTCGATCTTAGTAGCAAAAAGCAAAAAGAGATTATAGAATGTCCTATTATATCTTAAGACCACAATAACTATTTTTGGAAGATTTAGTCTATATTTTGGGTAAATATTCAAAAAGTAGTATCATAAATTATGTTTATTAATACTCACAAGTATAAGTCTGAAGATTTGAAGACAAACAAATATTTCCTGAAGTTTCAAGAATTTACTGTGACCAAATATCTAAATAAGTTTTAATTATATAAAAAATGAAAATAATTAGATGAAAAATATATACCTGCTTAATATAAAATAAATGAAGATAAATGAGAGTATTTTGATAAAAATTTAAAGCAGGAGCATTCCTTAACATACATAAAGCCAATACATTTTCATTTTTTATAAGCATTATTTATTTATTTTACATAAGAGCCTAAAGTGTTTTTAACTATCATTAAAACTAAATAAATTTTAATTTTTGAACTTTATTTAAAACTAATTAGATAAAACTAAGCTAACTAAAGTTTATTTGATTGTAATTTCTCTTTTTTCATTTACTCTATTATGCTTCAGATACCAAACCTATTCTTTTATTTTCTTTTTTTAAATCACTAATATCAAAAAAAGCAAAACTAACTTTCTTTGCTTTATATTATCATTTTTTTGTACTTATGTGTCTCTTAAACCATTTTTTTTCTTTCAAAGGAAAACATTTACATACATACTAGATATTGGGAAAAGTGAAGCTAAAATTTAAGATTTGATTATCTAGATTTTAGAAATGTTTAAATTTATCTAGTTCAGATGAATTTAGTCCTGACTAATTACTCTACACTCATCAGGAATTTTCTTCAATACTAAAGCAAAAAACTATTAAGTTTTGCTATTTCGATAATTTAATGATACTTAGGATTTCTATGCATCCTACCTGCTTAAATAAAGCTTTCGAGTTTCATATAAGTCTTAAATCTTAGTATGATTTCCTAATAAGATAAAGAAACTAATTTCGAAAGGATTAAAATCAAGGATAAAAGGAAACGAATTATCAAGTCTATTATTTGATTGAGATGGAAACTAAAATGCGGTAATGTGTATATTGATGTAATATTAGTGATGATTTGTTAAGCACTCTTAGTTCTATGGTAAAGATTATGTAAATAGCTTTAAGGAAGAAGAGGTAGAAAAGACTGATGTAGATATGAGATTGATTTAAGAAATCGAAGAGGATTAAGTAGTTTTCTCTTCCTGTGAGATGAAACTCTTTATAGGTGAATAAAAATAAAGAAGAGATCATTAAATTTCCTTCACAATATTTCGAAAGTTTCATAGCTATCTCTTAAATAAGGATTTAATCACTTCTAAGAAAGTTTTTGCTAGATAGAACTAACTAAAGCTATTTAAATTTCATACTATATGCTATTATATTTCATCTTCTACTTAAGCATCAAAACTCTACTAATGGAAAGCTTTTTTCTTCTATCATTAGTGAAATAAATTTTCATCTATTAATTTTGCTTTCAAGCTTTACTTTTAGATTTATTAATAAGTTTCAGTTGAATGATAAACTTTAATTGACTTAAACATATTCTATTGTAAATTCATTTCTAAATAATATGGAAAAAATCCTTTCAAACTTTATCCTTTTATTCCTTTATAGCTTTTTAGCTTTTCTACTAGTTTTTAATATACTTTTCTTTTACTTTTTGAGAGTATAGTTAGTAGGAGTTCTGGAATAACCTTTTGAAATTAGTATATCCAGTTATCCTTTCTTTCCTTCAGTTAATCAAAATGATGCATAAAAACTATCAACTCTATACTGTTCATATAGATCATTTTCTAGAAGCACATGCTTATCTTATTGCCTCTATAACATATTGAGTCTCTAAATACGTAAGAACCCACTTTCAATACAAATCCTTCTTAATCTTTCCTTTTCTATTTGCCTTTTTATTTAAAAGTTGTTCACCCAAAAATTAATTTATATGACAATCATTTAATAAACAAGCATCTATATCGAGTGATTTCAACTTAATTGGTGTTTTCTTACATTTTAATAAAATGTAAACTGATTTCTAAAAGTCTAAGGAGACTAATAAGTTTGATTAAGGGTTATAGTGCCTTAACCAAACTATAGAGCTATGCTAATAGGCAGATATCAAGTATTCTCTCTATGACTTGGTATCATAGAGGTGCTAGAATATTATCAGTTGGATAATGCAAAACTTAAATATGCTAAGCAAAATCACTTAATCTCTTCTCGCTGATTTTAATGAAAAAACTGAAAAAATTTTCTAGATAATTTAGGAGTTTAGATATAGAGAAAATCCAGCGAAAATATTAGAGCCTAGATAGGATTTTGACTTATTAAAATAGATTCAATGAGATCTAGAAGTATTAGATAGCAATCTTAAAATGAATCAGAGTGATGAAAAATACAAATAGAGTCTAGCTTAGATGGAATAAATGTGCTAACGAATGAAGCAATTGGATGAGCTTTAGTCTAAATTGCTGCAGTTGCTTGCATTCTTTAATAAAGATTAGTCATCATGATCAAGGGAAAACAAAATAAACAGTTAAGAAGAATAAGTTTTGCAAAAAATAGCTTGGGTCTATAAGCATAATCCTGATAAAATAGTATAGCATTATTAGTAGAAAAAGCCAGGAATAATGATCTAGTTAAGATAAAAGTATGAAAGTGATATAATTAATGACACAGAATAAAGGAACAACTTTTATTTGATTTTCAAACAGGAAATCAAAGGTCAAAAACAAGATTTATAAAACTAAATCTACTAAACTGATTTACAATAGTATCAATACTAACCTTACCAGCAGGATTACTAGCAGTAGTTTTAGTGTAAGTTTTTACTATTATAGTTAATCAATAAGCTAAGGAAATAAAAAGTGATAATAACCAAGAATATTTATTACTTTAGAAGGAGACAAAAGGATAACACATAATGTCATCTAATGCTTTTAACTAATAAGTACAATATGAGGGATAAAGAGAAGGCAACTACGGAGTTAATCAATATTAATAATACTAAACTTTTCCTATACAAACCTAAGAAAATTATGGCCCTAAAATTATCAATACTTTTTAAGATTAGATCCAAAAGGAATAAGTTGATTTAGTTAACTAGAATCGAAATCAAATGTAAATATTATCAAAAAGTTATGAAAATCAAATTTAAGAACTAACTAAAAGAATATAAGAGAAAGATGAAGAATCTAGAAAGATTCAATAGCAACCAATAAAACAAAAAATAAGCGAAAAATAGTAAAAGATATAAAAGGAGGAATAAAGAAGTGAGTAAAGTTCCATATATGAAGTAAGTATTTATACAGGGGATAATAGAGTGTGCTCAAAGCAGATTAAGAGTATATAGCGGATAAAAAATTGAGCTAGAATTGTAAGTTTTATAAATTAGCCAAATTAAGAACGCTGGATTCGAATAATGGAATAAGCCTGTTAGTCTGTTCTAAGTAGATAAGCAATAGTCTTTTAAACTTGATAAAAAGTTGAATTCCTCAGAAGTTACCATAAAAAAGATATAAATAAGTTTGATTAGTTATGATGAAAATTCCATAGTTCAGACTTTTGTACTTAAGAAAAACGATAAGCTAGAAATTTCAAATGAATGCAAAGTCTACTTTGAAGTGATGCAATTACCATAAGGTATAATTAAATCAAAATAAGATTCTAATCATTTTTTAAATGAGGAAGTGGTTAAAATATAGTTAGAAGTATAAAATATTGGAAAAGAGTAATGGCCTCAAAATGTCTCGGTAGAAAGTCTAGATAACTTTACTTAAAAATATTTAGTAGGAATTTTAAATCCGAACTAAAGCAGAACAGTGGAAATAGAAATTAAAACGGAAAAAGATTCAGGAAAGTATTAGCATAAATTACAACTGGAAGTAGAAGGAAATCGTTTTGGAGACACTTATACTTATTAATACAAGATTTATAATCCTTAGACTGAGAAAGATCCGTAGTTAAAAAAAAGTTACCAAGACTTTGCATAAAAGTTAGATGAAGAAAATTTGAAATAATTCAAAAAACTAAAAAAGAGAAGAGACATTGCCTGGTATTTTCATTATTCTTAGAAAGAAAGATTTAAATAAATAAGCTTGAAAATTTTTGTCGAGGCAATCCTAAAACAGAATTCATAGATGACCTAATAAGATTTGAAAAAATGTTTATAATAAATCTCACCAAGAAAAATTGAGGGAGGCTAAGTATAGATAGTGAGAAAATCAGGATGTAATTGTTAGATTTTATGAATTACAAATCATATAAGTATAATTTTAATTTTTAAATAAAGAAATAATAAATCTATCTAATCTCAGAATTTCTAAATTAATTAATTTAACTTTATGTTTTTAAATTTTATTAAAGAAAGATAATGAAAAGATATTCATAAAGAGGATTATGAATATAAAAATAATACTCTAGATAAAAAATGAAAATTTACTAGTGATGATGTATAAACTGTAAAATAATAAAAAAGAAGTAATTTAAAATAAAAAAATTAAAGCGAAACTAAGAAGATTAAAAGGATAGAAAGAGCATAGACAAAAAAGGATTGGATGATCCTATTATAAAATACTTTTAAAGACATATGAAAATGTTTATTTCGTATTATAGAGATTTCATCAATAAGTGAATAAAACATATTGGCATTATATTTATATCTAAACAAAATTAGAATAAAAAAATTTAGCTTTAAATAGAACAACTTGATTTATAAATTAACTTAAAAGAAGTATTTATAAAGTGCAATAATTTTAGTCGATGATATGTCAACTACTATACAAAAGAAAAGTGAAAAATGATGCTAAAAAGAATAAAATTTATAGTAGAACTAAAATTAAGATTTTTAAAAGGAAATAAAGCAATTTAATTTAAATATTTTATTTCTAAATTAAAAATCTTAATTTATATATAAAATTTGATTTATCATTAATTTAACTAACTCATGTATAGTATATAATTATATCTTCATGTAATTTTTATCATGCTTTTAAATAAATTTTATTTTCATTAAGCAATAAAATTATAAATAATACTATCGTTTTGTTAGATTCAAAAAGGATGGGAAAATATTTTAGTGAATAAGCATGATTTTTTCTTAATGGATCTTTTTATTCAAAAGGTAAATTTATTTCTTTATATTAAAAGCTGCATTTTTTATATTTTTATTTTATGAAGCTTAAATATTTTACATCCTGTTATTAACTTACTAAGAAGCTAACCAAAAAGTCCAATGATTTAGTCTTTTATAGCAATAGTAATAATTACAATTTTTTATTTTTATTATATATTTTATTCTACTTTATGAAATAGCTTTAATTCATGTATTTAGAAATAAAATTATTAGAATGATATTAAAATTTAATCTTTAAATAGTGATGAATATTTAAATACTAAGATATAGCTTCTCCTGGATTTTAAACTAGGTACTTGCTGCCATTTCTTTTACGTGGATGAATACCGTGACCTTTGCTTATTTGTGGTGAGTTATTACTAATAATTATTTTCAGTTTTAAAAAGAAATTTCTATGACATTTTCTCAGTTATTCATAAGTAATTCAGTATTCTTCACGTTCTTGTTGTTCTCTTCACTTTATTTTTTTTAGGTTGTCAATGTTATAAAATATGGCTCACTTTTTGCCATACCATCAGCTTTCGGACTATTTTTCTTTCATTTTTTCTGAAATATTTTATTATCCCATTATCTCTATTCTCTTTTATAAATCCGAATCATTACTTTCATCTTGTCTTATTTCTTAATAATTAATTTATCTAACTTTGGAGTTTCAAATCAGCTTCATTCTTAGGTTTTTAAATCTCAACAGATCCAATCATAATTTTACCTTCAGATGAAGAGCCTAATTCTAGGCTAAATTTTAAATTTATAACTCAATTTGCTATTTTTAAGTCAAAGCTTTCACAAAATAACGCTAATTCTTTTGATTATAGTTTAGATTAAAAGTCTCGAAACTCTTTTTTTTATTAAATCACTAAACCAATCTAAGAAGAAATGCAAAGGGTAAGAAAAATGGTGGAATATCTAGAACGTTCACTAAAAGGAATAAAGAAAGCAAAATTTAGTAAAAAGGGCAAGGAATAATGAAAAATAGAAGAATCTCACTAATAAATACAAAAATTGAAACTGGAAATGAATGACTTGAAAAACATCTTCGATAGAGTTAGAAAATTAATCGTTTATATTGAAGTCTTCGATAAAATAGCGATATGTTTTACAAATGTAAATTAAGACAGAGTAGTAGCAGAAAAATAAATTTAGTAGTAAAGCAATTTAAATAAGAGTTGCTAAATGTAAATAAATAAAAAATACTATTGAAGCAAAATTTGCAAACTAAATATATCAACTATCCAATATCCGTTCTTAATGTAAACTGAAAAAAAGAGAAAAAAGCAAACTGTAATAATATAGATAAAAAAGAAAAAAGTAAACAATAATGTAATTAAATCAACATTTTCTGAAATATTACAAAGATTCTACTATTTTGGTGAAATTTAAAAATAATCACGCTTGCAGAAGATGAGAAGATTTGAAAATTTAGCAATCGAGATATTTTTAAATTCAATGAAAAAATTTAATTTATACACTAGATATCTATAGAAGAGAAATTGAATAATCCATCTTTCTCAATCTTGTTGAAACCGATACATATCCCAGCAAAGAGGTAATTAGATAGATTAAAACAAAATGGGATTATAAGCTTCAGGAAAGTAAGCTTAATTATATTGCATTTAATTTTATATAAATAAGAAAAAATTAAAATAAAAAAAGGAAAATTGAATCTTCTAATCTTTTTCCCGGTCTTTTATTATGTAAGACAGAAAGGAACAATAGAGAAGTAGAAAATTAAACAAAAAACAATTAGAAACTCTTCTCCTCATTAATAAGCATAAATAAGAACCCTTCAATTTCAACAAACGCTATCAAAATTGATAAAAAGAAAAGAATCTAATGTTTAATAAGAAAAAGAAACTTCATAAAATTTTAAGAAGGAAGAGAATATTCTGTAACTGGTAGTTATGGTTTTGAACTTTTAAGAAGTGATATTAGAACTAAGGGAGGAAAAATTAAAATTAAAAGATTAATTATAAAATGGATAAGAAGGGTAAATGAAAAGAATGATCAACTATGAGAAAGAACTCCAAGCTTATAGGAATATTTAAACAGAGCATAAATAAGAAAGTATAAAACGGAGACTTATTATAAAAGCAAGTAATTTAAGCCTAAAAACTGAATAGCAACCCAATGAAATGGAATATGTAAATGGACAAGATGGCGGTAGAATTAGAAGAGGCTAATGATTAGCATCAATTTAAATATGTAAGGAAGAAGTCTACTATTGTTAAAGCTAGGGACATTTAATCAAGTGATGTTAAGAGTTAGGAAATTTTCGATTAAATATTAATTATTAATTATTGACAAAAAGACTAAAAAAAATTAAAAGAACTTCACTGATATTAAAAAGGTAATGCTTACAGAAAGAAATGAAATGAAGCTTCTTTTGGAATATTCTCAAAAACGAGAAGCTAGTAAAGAAATTTATTTGAATCCAGAGAATAGAGACCTATGAAAAAGACAAAAAAAGCAATAGAGGTAAATATGAAACTATTTATTTTAAACGATAACTGAGCTAATACTGTTAAATAATTTTAATTTGAATCGATAAGAAATTATTTATTAAATATTGTGTATATTAATTAAGACACCAAAGGAAAAATGATACAAGGAACCTAAGTCCAAATTATTATTTTAGCTAATTATATTCTTTGGATCCTTTCGTGAGTTGATGTACCTTTCTAATTATTCCGGAAAAATGAGATTTCGATAAAAACGATTTGAGTCTAACTTTTCGCAAAATCTCACAATTAGTTTGAACTTTCAACTAACAGGTTGCTAATTAATTAACTACTAATTTTTATTTGGTAACAATAATTTTAATAAGTAGATTCTCTATTCGGATAAGCTTACGCGACTCATTGGGTGGCTACAATATCAACAAGAAGAAAGAGAAACATTTATTTAGTTTTAAATTGAAAGAGTTGCGTTCCAACAAGATTCTACACGCTCTATAATCATATTAATTATAACTATTTATTTATATTAGTATTTTAACATAAGATATTGAAATAAATTTAATCCTATTAAATTTTTCTTTCATTTCTAGATTATTTTGTATAAGATATTCAAGATAAAAAAATAATATAACGTAACTTTCTAGTTATACAATAATTAAAAAAGAAAGTAATTTTATCTATTTTAAATAGCGGCGAGAAAATAAAAAAAAGTAAAAGAAATGTAAATGTTTTATTTGGTTTCGTCTGATATTTCAATTTTACTTATTCATCAAAAATAAATTTATTTAAACTTTTAGTCAAAAAACTTAATAAAAAAAGAAAATATAAATATGGCTTAAATTATATGAATTAGAATAAGAAATAAATTATTTATATAAATGTAAAGTAAAACGGATAAGGTAGCATGATTTTATTTTGTTAAAAGGCTTTTAGTCAAAAAGAAGAAAAAATCGAAACTAAATGATGTAACATAATCAACTTAAGTTGTATAATTTTGACATGGGAAAAATAAAACGTCTAAGGCTGAAGCATTAACTACTTATAAATAAAACTTTAATATTTAATATAAGAAATTAATAATCGTGGAGTATTAAAGAGAAAGATATACCAAGATATTATTATATAGAGAAGCAAGATAATTTAATAGTTTAACTAGAATTAAAATAAAAATTGATAAATGGGAATGAAATTATTTATTGCTCCTTTTTAAAACGATCGTGGTGACTTTTAATATAACTCTATTTGTTTAAGAAAAAAATAATCTAAATCTGGGAGAAATTTAGTTTTCTCAAAATGTCTTTTTTCTAAATCAAAAATCAAATTTAATAATACTTGAAATATTTCTTACACTCAGTTTTATATCTGCTGATTCTAGTTATTTTTTATACAGCTATATATCCATATTTCATTTGAATTAAAAGTATGGTTGCATTGTCTTTTATAACAGTCCATTATCATTCTACAGACTTTTGAAGCTCTTTCTAATTTATATCTTATACTTTTTCAAATCAAAACATTTGTAATCCTTAGCAAAGTTCTATGTCAAGTCGAAGTGATATCCTTTTTGTAGAACTTTAATTATTTTATTTTTATTCTTTCTAATGTATCCCTTTTCTTGCTTATTATTTAAAAGTTCTATTTTTTCTTTCTATACTCCAAATTTAACTCTACTTACTTTAGATTATATATAATATACATTTATTTTATATTAACTCTCTTTATTTTCTATCTTATTATCTTTTACTCTATTTAATTTATTTTATCTACTTTTACTAATATCAAGCATTCTAACTTCACTTCTATCTTTACTTCCTATATATATAAATTATTTTTCTTGTACCTTACTTTAATATTTACTGTTATACTTTATATTCTTGCCACTTATCTATTAAACCTAGTAATCGATTACTCATAGAACTACTTTATTATAAACCAAATTTTCTTAGATTTGCATATTAATTAAAGCATACTAGCTTAAATAAGTCCATATGAAACTAGTTACATAGTTACTAGTTAGTATATACATTTAATTGATTAGTGTTAATTTAATTGTTAATCTCTAAATCAAGTATATAAGCCAATATCCATAGTAAGTATATTTTTCTTATAAAAAGATTGTAAAAATAGGCTTAATCATTAATTATAAAAAACTCCCTTAATAAATTGCCCCTTCAGTACTTTGCCATTTGAGGATTTATATACTCCATATCCTGTTCTCTTGTTTTCTATCCAATCTCCTTCGTAAATATCTCCATTGGTCCAAAAATAAGTTCCTTTGCCCCATTTTCTACTGTTTAATCATTATCCTTCGTATCTGTCTCCATTTTAGTATTTATATACTCCATTTCCAGTCATATTATCCTCTAATCAATCTCCTTCGTAGGAATCTCCATTAGCTCAATTGTAAATTCCTTTGCCTTGCTTTTTACCGTTTAAATAATTTCCTTCATATCTATTACCATTAGAAAATTTGAAAAGCCCATGTCCTGTTCTTTATTCTTCTTATCAATCTCCTTCATAAATATCTCCATTGGTCCAAAAATAAGTTCCTTTACCTTAAAATTTACTATTCAAGAATTATCCTTCGTATTTATCTCCATTTTAGAATTTTTTAATTCCATATCCTGTCATTTTGTCTTCTTGCCAATTTCCTTCATAAGCATCTCCATTAACCCAGTTTTAAATTCCTTTTCCTTGTCTATTATTGTTTAATCACTATCCTTCGTATTTATTACCATTTCAAAATTTAATAACTCCATGTCCTGTTTTCTTGTCTTGCTACCAATCTCCTTTGTAAATATCTCCATTAGCTCAATAGTAAGTCCCTTTGCCTTAAAATTTACCTTTTAAGAATTATCCTTCGTATCTGTTTCCATTTTAAAATTTTTCAATACCATATCCTGTTATAATGTTTTCTTATCATTCTCCTTCGTAAATATTCCCATTTGCTCAATAAAAAGTTCCTTTACCTTATTTTTTATTATTTAATCAATTTCCTTCATATCTGTTTCCGTTTTAAAATTTGTCAACTCCATAGCCAGTTCTCTTGTTTTCTTACCAATTGCCTTCATAATAATCTCCATTAATTCAATAATAAGTTCCTTTTCCTTAAAAGTTATTATTCTAGAATTAGCCTTCGTATCTATCTCCGCTTTTATATTTTCTAACTCCAAATCCTGTTCTTTTATCTTATAACCAATCTCCTTCGTAAATATCTCCATTAGTCCAATAAAAGGTTCCTTTGCCTCATTTTTTACCATTTAGTCATTATCCTTCGTATCTTTCTCCGTTTGAAAATTAAATAATTCCATATCCAGTACTCTTGTCTTCTAGCCAGTCTCCTTCGTAAATATCTCCGTTAGCCCAGTAGTAAGTTCCTTTGCCTTAAAATTTACCATTTAGAAATTATCCTTCATATCTATCTCCTGTCCAAGGACTTTACTATCATTTATAAACTCCAAGTCCTATTCTCTACTCTTCTTATCAATCTCCTTCGTAAATATCTCCATTAACCCAATAGAAAGTTCCTTTACCTTGTAGTTTATTATTTTAAAATTGTCCTTAATATCTATCACCATTTTTCAATTTTCAGACTCCATATCCTGTCCTGTTGTCTTCTGACCATTCTCCTTCGTAAATATCTCCGTTATTGTAATAATAAGTTCCTTTGCCTTATTTTTTATCATTTAAAAATTATCCTTCGTATCTGTTTCCTGTCCAAGGACTTTCTTGTCATTTAAAAACTCCGTATCCTGTTATATAGTCTTAATGCCAATCTCCTTCATATATATTTCCATTGATATAATAATAAGTTCCTATGCCTTGTCTCTTCCCATTTACTATTTATCCTATATACCTATCCCCATTCTGATACTTTATTTCTTCTTCAACTGCTTACATAGATCGATTTCTCTTTTGTGTTTTATCTTCTTCTCTTATAAAAATCTATTCTATCTTCCTTTCACTAATTACTTATTCTTGATTAAAATACTTTCTTTTTCCTTCTAGCAATTTTTTCTGCAACTCTTATATATTAATTCTCTACTAGGCTTCACTTTTCCAGCATTCCTATATACACTCTCTATAGTCTTAAGGACAGTTGGCACTTATTTATTCCCTTTCACCTCTCTTTACTCCCTCTATTAACACACTCTCTATCACATTCTCAAATGGCATTCTTCTTTCAGCTATCTCTCACATAGTCATTCCTAGCGCATATATATCAGATTGAAAGCTGTATTCAGGTCTCATTTAAAATAATTCTGGTGCCATTCAGCATAAAGTTCCTTTTTATTAATTGCTTTCCTAAAAAGAGCTTTTTTATCTGGAAGCTACTTTTTATTTAGTATATCCAAAATCACATATTTTAGCTCTGCATTTTTCATCCAATAAAACATTAAGACTTTTCAAGTCTCTATGAATTATTCCTTTTCCATGGATATAATTCAAGCCTTCCGCTATTTCTAAACTTATTTAGTATCTTCTACTTCAATTTATTTCTTACTCACTGTGAAGTAAATTGAATAGCGATTAATACATTAGTTCCATTACTAAACTGGCAGGAGAAAGACAGTATCCATATAGCATAACTACGTTTGGATGTCTCATTTATGACATTATTTAAAGCTCAGTTTCGAGTTCTTTTTAAGCATTTTATGTTAGATTCTCTTCATAAAACTATTTTATAGCCACTTCATTCACTTCACTCCATTTACCAGCATATACTTTTCCAAAGCTTCCCTTTCCTAATTTTTTAATCTTCTTTAAGCTTGTATTAAGAATGATTAATCCCTATTAAGCACTGCCTAGCATTTTATAACATATAGAGAATATTTAAATAAACCAGTAGAAAATACCAGAATCGAACTGAAATAGATTACTGTCATTTTATTAATTAACTAAATATTATGAAAATAAGGCAAATGCTTATTAATTATTTGTATGGTTTATTTTATTATGCTTACTCTAAATTACTCTATTAGTTTCTTTTTAAGATTTATACACTCGATATAATAAAATTAGGTTCACTTTTTTTAATAGGATCAATGAGTTTTTCTCCTGCCTAATGTATTAATCAAAATTGGGATTTAATTCAGATTTTATTGCTTTCTAGTTAAATTTCTTAGGGTTTTTATAATCTTTTAATATCAGATAATATGTTTATAATTTGTCGAAATTGGAAAGATTTCTCACTTTAAAGCTTTTTGCTTACAAGATAAATTAAATGCTTGGCGTTCTTGGAGGTTTTTCTACCTCTTTCCAGCATTTTCTAGATTGTTCTAGAGGCTAAATATAAAAGTTTTTAAATCTTTGAAACTTTCTCCTTTTTTATGCATAAGGTCCTTGAATTATTTTTTTGCCTAAATAATTTTTTTTCTTGCTTATTTTCTGAAATTGTTTTAATATTAATATTCTATTTCTTTTTTTATTTTTATCTGATGTTGCTTCTTCTTTTTATTCTCCCACATCTTCTAAGAGTTTCCGTACTCTTACTGAAGTTGTAAAATTTCTAACATCCTTTTCACAGATTCATTTGAGAGTTACAATAGATGTATCTTTTTTCTTGCTTAGGCTAGGATCTTTGCTTTTACTTCTTCAATTATCATTGATAATTTCCTTATTTTCTTAGCTACAGTTAACATTGAAACTTTTGTAGTTTATAATTGAATTTTAGTTTTAGTGAAATATTCCAGAATCTGTTATGTTCTTTTCTTAGTTCATTAGTTTCGATTCTTTTTCCTCTGCTATATCAAGTTTTTTATGATCTTTCTTCAACTTTATGGTTATTTCCTGGAAATCCAGCACCACTTTAAGCAGCTAATCATAACTTATTAACTTTTTGGTGACGAAATCAGAAAATTCTGTGTAATTTATAATTTTAATCTATTCTAGATTTTTCTTCCTAGTTAGAATCTCGATTTGGTGGATTTTTTTTGACTACCTTTACCGGTTCTAGTCTCTCTATGATTTCATTAACTATGCTTTATTGGATTGAAAATATTAATCTAAATCCTGACGTCTTTTTTACTTATTTTCTCGTATTAAATGAAAATTTATTTTATCTTCCTTTTATATTTGACGTCACATTCACTTTTCGTGACATAGAATCTGTATTCTTCTCTTATCAAATCTTATGCTTATTCAATATTAAAATAATATTTATCTTGCTTGATTCCCCTATTTTCCATTTTCTTTTAGCCGCTCTTTATAAGTTCAAAATTTCTCGAAAGATCTAGTTATAAAAATTAAAATTTGAATAAACTGAATAAATTAAAATCTTCACTTTTGTCAAATTTCCTTCTGTTATTTATCAGATATTTTGAATATTTATACTTAGCATCATGCAGTTACTGTGGATTATTTGATTACTTAAGAACTAATCAATTTATTCGTGATTGAACCTTGGAAATATATTTTCTTTTTTTAAATCAGATGCTTAACTTCTTTTGACACTATTCAACCTTCGTTATGCAACAGTAGGAGGATTTTATCTATCTCATTCTCACCACATAATTACTACATCTATCAACATAATTACTATAAAAAAATATTGCCTTTCTTGCTGAATATACATAAACTGGAGTAAAAGTCAGTTGACTTTATTTTTAAAAATTGTAGATTGGCATTATAAGCGATATTTTTAAATATCAGCTGTATTTATAAAGTTTTAATTTTGACAAGTATAGCAATATAACTTTATCATGCTAATTTATATGCAGCTAAAGATTATTGGAACTTAACTTTCAACTTTCTACTTCTTATCCATCCTATTAGATCATCAGTAACTACATAATTAGTACTTGCTTTATTAATATCCGCAACATTCACCAGAGTTCTTTTTACAGTTCTAGGAGAAATATCTTTTCGTAGCAATCTCATTAATATTCACTTAGCTTCCTATAATAAAGCTAACTAAAATAATGGAATAATAGGTCCGTCTTTCAAAAAACTAAATAAGGAAAGCAAACGACGAAAGAAGAACTAAAAAAATAAAAACAATAATAAGAATTTAGCTCTTCACCTGAAGGAAAAATAATAATAGGTCCAGCTGAGTCAGTTAATCCACAAGTTTAGAGTAACGACTTTCTTCAAGATTAAATTGAAAAATTGAAAGCAATGATCACTAAATAAGATGAAATGATATTCAATTACGGAGATCGAATTCGAGAACTTATGGATTGCATCGAAGATTAAAACAACGAATTAAAAATATTGAGAAGCTAGCTAATAAAAAGTAGTTTAGTTACAGAATAGTAATTATGAGAAATGTCATAATCAAATTTTAAATAATCTCAATGCATGATTATAGAAGAAACTCCAACCCAATTTTAGAATACATAATAAAATGAACCTAGTTAAGAATAGGCAAGTACGGATTTAACTAAAAGAATTGAACAACTGGAAAATAAAATATTTAAAAAGAAGAACACTGAAAAATAAATAAAAAATTGTTGGTATTGCTACTCACGGAATCACTTACTAAGACACTGCAAAGAATGAAAGCATTTACAGATAAGAGAAGAGCAGAAAACATGAAGAGCTTTAAATAAACTATGGATTACTGAAAATGGAGTTTACAGACAAAAACTTTTAATACGCAACAAAGAAAATTAACAGTGGTAACCATCCACTTACAAAAAAGATCGGGGAAGACTTACCACGTAAAAAAATTGGTCTGCAGGTACCTGGTTGAAAGCCCAGGGATAGCAAACTTTTATTTAACACTAAGTTCATTTATTATTATTAATAAAAGCTAACTCAGAAAGACTAATTAAATACTTTATCCTTTTTTCTAGAAATAAAGTATTAAAGCTACTAGCAGAATACAAAACTACTAGAGCCACTAATGTAATTACTTTTAATATGAAGCAACATTTACCTTATAAATATCTCTCATATTATCTAATTAGGTATTAATGGGAGATAAATCCTTATTTCTATCCTTCAAGGGTAAAAAATAAACTTAATGCTTATAAAATATTCTTTTGTCATCATTAATTTAAGCTTCAAAGGTAGCTAAAATTAAAGTATCAGTACGTTTTCCTATCTTTCGTTTAAGTAAAGATGTATAATAGAAATGATTAGTGTTATTTCTATGAGTTTCTCTAGCTTTTATCTTATTAATTTCATAGCTTAAAGTAAGTTAATAAATCCATGTGTATATATATTGGGTTGTTTGACTCTCAAATATAAAATGTAATATAGAAAAGAAGATAAAAAATAGAAGATACTATACTTATAGAGACTTTGGCGAAAAGATACAACTTTCAGGTTTTGAGATTTTAAAAAAAAATAGTTTCATCTCAAACGTTTAGAAATTAAAGAATATGATAGCGACTAAAAATTTTTATAGCATTTGAAAATTAAATGAAAGTAGCTTGAAAAATAAGCACTATTAAAAAAGTACTGATATTAAGAAAAGTCTTAAGGGAATAAAATTATTTGAAAGGAAGTTAAATTTTCGCTAAGTTTGGGATAGGAGTAATAAAGTATGAAATATGTAATAATTTAAAGGAAGCTAGACAGTTTAAGCTAATATCAACTATTAGTTAAAACTATTATTAATAAATTATTTATTTAACTAAATCAAGGAACTTTACTCAGACTGATAAAAGTATAGAACCTACTAGTTTTAGTTGCAATCAGATAGAATAAATATAAGAAGAAACTCTGCTGATATCAGGAGAGTGGTATTTTAACTAATAAAATAAGTTACTATAAAATAAAATGGAAGGCTTCAAAAAGGGTTTCTATACCACCTCCTCGAAGAAGGAGAGGAAACCAGAAGCAAATCTCGGACAGTCTTCTTACGCTTAACCTTAACCTTTTTCTTAATAACCTTAACAACCTGGAACATAATAGAACCACGAAGAACGGAAACAGACTCAGAAAAGCACTCATATGCTTACTCCAACGTGGGAGGAGAAGATTAGAAAACAGGCAAAATCTGCTTTGCACTAGGAGGTCACAGATTTAACCCTTCTGGCCAGATGAGCATGGAACAGTTCATTAAAGTTGTACTAAACCTCCAGGAAGAGGCCAAAAAGTTTAGGAAGGACAATGAGAAGCTAATGCATTAACTTAACCTAGCAGAAGGAATAGAGTCAAGACTCATGTCCTAGGAAAGAGAACTAAGCGCCTTTTGAAACATATCGCAAAGTCAGAATAGTTAATCCTAAAATTAGCTTCAGTAACAGACTGAACTGGATAACAGACTCATAAAAATAGAAGAGAAATTTTAAACATTTAAGAAAGATCAAAGCGAAACTGGAGCTATACAAATGGAAATCGAAGCCTAAAAAGAGCAAATCCATCAAGAAAAATAATTAAAAATCAAAAAAAAATGTTTCTGCTGTGGAAGCGTATGACATCTTTATCGGAAGTGTTGGAAATTTTAAAAGAAATAAAGAAACTATTGGATAAAAGAGCAAAAAAAGAAGAAGCAAGAATGAAAAGAATGTATTGTAATCCGGATGGTTCAATATACAAGATTAAGATGAAACCAAGGCAAGTTAAAGGAGGAAAAACCGTGAAAAATCCGAGTTCGCTAAAATTGGGCGACCCGAACTTTTATATTTAACAGCAGGGAGCATGAACTGCTGTCTTCCTGATGGGGGTTGAAAATCCCTAAAACGGAAAACATAAATTAATATTATTATATTTTTTAAAACCGCCATAGTTGTTCGAAGGTGAACAGCAAGGTCATCTTCGTCAGAGGTTGGGGAAGTTAAGTACCCATAACCGACTTTATGTCTTCCTCTGCTTTGGTTTGGCCTCAAGACATAAGATTCTTAGACCTTCGACACTGGCTTGGCTTGGCTTGGCTTCGTTTATTTTTAATTCTGGAACTAAAAAGAAATAATATTGCGAGCTTCATCAGAGGTGGGGAATTTAAGTACCCATAATTGACACATGTCGTCCTCTGCTTTGGTGATGCAATGAGACACAATCCTGCCATGCCCTTGGACCTCCAGCAAGTATTAAAGATTACGAGTATTCTGAAATTATATCAGTATTGAACATTTTTATCAGTACTGAATAATTATACCAGTATTGAACAAGATTTATCAGTATCTGATAATTTTATCAGTAACAAACATTCTTGTCAGTACGAAACATTTTTTTTTAAAGAGCTGAGCACCAACGAGAGTGCTACGTGTTATATAATCAAATTTATTTATTTATTATAAAATAAGTTACTTTGCTTTGACTTGAGTAACAAAAATGGGAAAAGCTCAATTAAAAGAATTTAAACTTAGTATATAATTTATTTATATAAATTTTAACTCAAATTACGCTAATTTATTATAATTTTAATACTTCACCTACTTTGCTCATTATATCTTGATTAAATTCTATCAAGTTTAACCAAAGATTTCATAGTATTTCAAAAAGATGTAAATGCTTCATTTACCTCCACTTAATTTTATTAGGGTTATAATAGTTTTAAATAACTCAATCTGCTATTTTTTTAATTTAGCTTCAATAGGAAAAATTCGTTTGAAAATAAATTATCTAATAAGGCAGATATTTAGTTTTAAGATAATGACTAGTTGATAATATCAAATAAATGAGATTATAGAACGCGTAGCACCTCAATGATGTGCAGCTCTTTAATAAAGATTTTTAAAGTTAAAAATTCTTTGCTGAAGTCTTCTAAAGACCATTATTCCCCTGTGAGTTTTGTCTTTTATAGGGCCGCAATCAGAATGCTACCCTAAGAGACCTTAGTATCTAGCATCTTTCATCATTAATCCTACTTGATGCCACTTCGATTCTGTCTTGTCTTCTCTTGGCTCCTACCAAAATTTTTGTTTGGTTCTTCACCTATGGGGTACTGGAGGATTGTTTTTCCCTATTTATTTATATGATATAATCTAAAAACCTATTTTCATCAGAAAAAATTACTAGAGGTTTAGCATCACTTTAACTAACTATTGGAAATGTATCTGATTCTCAGTGAGTAATTCTGATACTTCATATTTCAAGATATTCTTAGCCTATTTCCTAGACTTTTCCTTATATATTAGGATTTCAACCTTTCGCGTTTTTTAATTGACTTTTCCCTAATTCTAGAGATTCTAGGATACTACTTCTCCTATATTTTTAAGATGCTAAAAGCTTTATTTTTTTACCTTCCATCTTAGATTTTTTAAAGATAGTTAAAATTAAATGAAAGTTCTTTCAGACCCTTTTACTAATCTAAGATAAAATGCTCTCAAGTAAAATAAATTCCAATATTTTATGTTTATATAGTAATATAAAAAAAATGCAAAGCGGCTTTCCTTTTTCAATGGACAAGTAGGCATTGAAATAAAAAATTCCTTACAAAAAAGTTAATAGAACACTCAATACCTGCATTGAAAACTGAAAAAAGTGACAACTTGATTGAATCTCTGAAAGTGATAATTAAGAAATAAAAATAAATAAAGAAGGCATAGTAAGGTAATTCAATATAGACTTGTATATTTTAGATTTGATAATGCTGAAATAGAAAAAATGAATTCTTAATAGATGATACAGATTTTGATGAATTTGATCACATTTTAAATTGCTTTTATTACACAGATATTCTTTAGGAATTTAATAGCATCACATTTCTATTCGATAAGATTCCAAAAGACTAATATTATATGATTAAAACTATAAATTTCAATTTCACTAAAGCCAAATTCCTAAAGTAGATAAATTTATTAAAATCTTTATAAGGATCTAAGACAGAAAATGATGGAAATTTCTAAGTTACAAGATGAAAATTAAATAAATCTCTTTAATCAAAAATAAGAAAATTAGTAGGATGAGTTAGAATGAGAGATTTTATCTAAGCTTAGGAACTTTTTATTTAGACTATTGAATGATTTATATAACATAATTAGGCTTAATGCTGAAGCACTTATAGTTTATTTATTTAATAGATAATATAGTTAATATATCAACTTTAAAAAATAAAGATATTCGAAGAGGACTTAAACTCATTAGAAGAAAGAAATATTCGAAATAAGTAAACCATCATAAAGTATGATGATGAGGTTCATATAGTAGACCGAAGAACTAAAACCGAAGTCTATGAAGAATGATAGAGTTAGAGTATGAGAATTCAATAAGGAACAAAACGATAAAATTTGAGTAAAATTAGATTCAAGATTCCAAACAAATTGAAGGAAATTTGTAGAAATATTGAAAAAACATTCACTAAAATAGAAAAAAAATTTCATATAACAAGGAAAATGAGCTAAATTTGCAACAGTAATAGATATTATGATGGAAACATCCAAGAAAAAAAAGTAACATCTGTCGAGATATTAGCTTCTAGGAATTTAAAGAAAGAAATATTGAATCTTATCTTTCAGAAATTGAAAAACACTGGAGAAAAAAATTTAAAATACAAGATATAAAATAGCGAATAACTAGAGATTAAATGCAGGACTAAAAGAAGTTCAATAGTAAATTACTAAACAAAAAAAATCAACATGTACTTTTAAGCCGAAAGGTTAATTATATTAATAATTAAAGATTAATTTAGTTATAAAAACCAGGAAAAAGGTACATATCTAAATAAATGTATAATTGAAGAATTTACTCTTCTCTTAAAATTTTCCTACTTTATCATTTTAAGAAAAATGTGTTTAATAATGAAATTTGAAAGAAGAAGTTCGTAAGATAGAAATATCTTAAAATAAATATTAAAGTTATTAATAATTTTTATCTATTATTCCTATTTAAAGTAGCTTCTTCGTTTTAAAGATCCTTTTTTAAGTGCTTTCTAAACATAATTATTTATAAATTATGCTAATATTGTATGTCTTTTCTAGAAATGCTTTTTTAATAAAGCAATTTAAATACAAATATTTAAAATGAATTTACTTTTTTAATTACATATATAACAACAAACAAATAATTAATAAAATAATAAAAATTAATTATAGATTTAGAATGCAATTGATATCTTTTAGAGTTGATCTCTCAGAAAGATACATTGATAAAGAGTAAATATTATGTATTTATAACAAAAAGAAAAATTTTAGCACGTCTTTGATTGCTAATGTTACAGATAAATTATATAAGAAAACAGTCTTCAGATTCAAGAAACATTATAAAATCTAAGCACAAACATAAGTCTGAAAAGAAGGAAAGAATAAATATCAAATAAAAATGAAATTATTAAAAATTGAAAGAGATGTAGAATATAATCAACTTTTAATAAATTAAGAAACAAAAAAAAGTATTAGAAGAAATTGATCTTAAGATTAAAAAATTGGTCTAGAATGAAACAAAAACATTAACAAATAACTTGATTTTAAGAATAATTGAGCGAAAATTTAATCCATTAGTAATATGTGAATAAAGAAGACTTAAAATAATTATTTTTAATATGAACAAAGATTAAAGAAGAAGAGAAGCAAATCAATAAAAAATTAAAGTCAAATCAAAACACTAATGAAGGCCAAAGAGTTTAAGAAGGAGAGTGATATCATAAAAAATTATTTTATTAAGCTGAAAGGCAGACATTATATAATATAATTTAATAATTTACTTTTTTTAAGATTTATGGATAATTTTTTGACAAAAAAGTGTTATAGAATTATTAGTTTTCACTTGATAAAAGTTTGATTTATTTTAAGTTAAAATAAAATATTTTTAATAATAAATTTTATTCTAATAATATAAATAAAAATAGAATTAAATTATAAATAAAAAGAAATTCTAAATTTTTTAAACCAAAAAAACAAAGAAAGGAAAAAATAAATTGAATAAAACTAAAAAGATAAAATATAATTAGATAAAAAGAGAGTAATAATAAAATAAAAAAAGTATTAAAATAATTAAGTTTTAAAGTAAAGGTTAAGATAAAATAAACGAATAAAAAAATTATAAAAAAGTGAAAATTAATTAATGAAAACTAAAACATTAAAATTGAAATTAAAATTAAAAAAAATAATAGTTTATGTTACAATTTAAAAATAAAAAAGCAAAATATCTAATTAAACAAAAGTAAATTAAAATGATGTTAAATAATTATAATTTAAAATTAAAGTAGAATTGAAATATATGTAATTATAAAAAATATGAATTGAATATATTAAAAGAAAAAGAAAATATTATTTTGAAAGAAATGGAATATTTATATGTAATCAAGTTAATTGAAATTTAAAATTTAAAATACTAAAAGAATTATTATTTAACTAATTAAAATTTAAATATCTTAAAAGTAGCAATAAAGAAATAATAAATTTTTTCTTAAAAATAAAAAAATTAAATTTTAAGCATTGTGTTATCTTTTGAATTTTTAATTCTTCATTTATTTTTGTTAATTTTAACTAGAAACTAAATACTTAAAAATAAAAAAATTGAAATATAAAATAAAAATCATAAGATATGCATAAAGAATATAAGTTCAATTTATAATCTATATATTTAAGTTTTTATATTCAAACATAAGAAAACTGAATCATTTCTAAATTTAATGAAATATTTCTAATGCTTTAAAAAAATAACAATTTTTTTTTTAATTTTAAGTTAATATGCATGAAAACAAAAAGAAAAAACGTCAAAAAACCGGTAAAACTTATTCAAAAAAAAGTTTAAAAAGTTCAAATTAAAAATTTTTTAAATTAAAACGAAAATTAAACTTGAGATGATAAATTTTAGGTTAATTTTTTAAAAGTAATTAAATAAAAAAACAAAAATTTTAAATTTTGAAAAAAATAATAAAGTTTTTTATCTTAAAACTTAGAATTTTAATATGAAAACATTAAAAGAGAATAATTAATTTTTAATTGGAAAGCTTAAAAATATGATTTACCTTTAAACGCGAGCTTAAAATAAACCGTTTTATTGAAATCTATAAAATTATTTAAAAAAGATTATTAAAAAATTTAATTAGATTAACTATTATTAGAGTTTATTATAAAAAGAATAATATCGAAAACATATTATCTAAAAATAAATATAATTTAAAAATAAATTCTTTTTGAATCTTTTTATATAAATGGATCTAAGATAAATAAAAAATAAAAATGCTTCAAAAAGATTTTATTTAATTTTAAATGTTCTCAAAACATTTAAAAATGATGAAATTTTATAATTACAATAAAAATGAAAAATTTGTTTCATACAATAAGAAATAAAAATTTACTTTTATGTTAATAAAATCATTTTGCAAACTAAAAAAGTTACTAATTTGCGTTAAAAAATATTAAATAAATTTAATATTTATATACTATATTTTCCTAATAAATATTTTGCCTAATTTTTTATCACATTTTAATAATTTAAATCTAAGATAAAAATCAATATCTCAAGCTATTAATAATACTTGTTTAGAGCCTATTTTCTATTCGTTAACTCTCTTGCATCATCATTATAAAATATTAATGCTATATTTATTCTTTTTATCCTTTATTTATTTTAGCATTCTCTTTTTTTATTTAATTTAATAGTTTATATTTTATTTATTTACTTTTTCATGCATTTTTAATTTTCAAAAAATATTAAAAAAATTGAAATTAAATTGAAAAATCAAACAAAATTTGTATTTTATAAGTGTAGTATCATTTTAATATTTCATCAATTTTAGTTCTTAAATAATTCACTTTTTGTATTCCTTTTAATTTTTAATTTTTAAAGCATCATTTTAAATAATTTTAGAGTTTTAAAAATAATTTATCTAAGCAAAAAAATTTAAAAGTAGAAGCGAACTAAACAAATGGAAAAATGTTTTCTAATATAATCTATCATGAAGCTTAATTTTGAAAAAAATCTATCAGTTGATCTTATTTAAATTATGTAATAATAGTATTTATGCTAATAAGGATCTAACTAAATTAAATACAAAACTGAAAAAATTATATTAATCATCTAATCATTGCTTTTGCAAAACATTATAACAAAAAAGGATTATATCTCTAATATTAAAATAATATAAAATAGTTATCATCAAGAAAGATTTTTAAATATTTCCTTAGAGTATGAGAGAAAGCTAGAAGCATTTTCTTTTATTACGTCTTAAATTTAAATAAATCAATCTTCATAGTTAATTCAAGAAAAGAAGATAAAGAACGGAAAAGATATTAGACAAGCAACTCTTTCATCCACTATTCCAAGACAGGCTTGGAAAAATTATAAAACTGAAATATCTTTGGAATTCCAAAAATCAAAGGAGGAAGGGACCAGCATAAGAAAATTCACTAAAGCAAAGACTGGAGTGGTCTAACCACAGAAATAGTTCTTGGAATAGACTAGAAGTAGATTTGAATATGATTTTTCACTAAATAGATTTTCATAGAATTGTAAAGGGAATTAGAAAAACTCCAACATAAATCGATTTTTACGATACAGGTTAGATATACATGTACCCTTCAATAAATCAAAGAAGTAGTAGTATAAAGTTAAAATGGAAGTACTAATCCAAGATTTATAAATGATGCCAATATAAAGCGAAAAATACTTTATTAAACTAGAAAAGAAAAAAGAGTGAAGAAAATGGAATCAGTCTTACATTAAATGGAATAATAATACCATAATGAGCAAGTAAACAATTTCAATGGAAATAGAAATAGTGTAAACGGGAGCAAATATTTTCAAGAAGAAATGTTACATCTGTAGTAGTATACAACATCTTTAGAGAAACTGCAAACAAAGTAAGATAATCGGCAAGAAAATTTGGAAAAATCTTACTACCTTTTACCTAACAAACGATGGAAAATTAAGAAATTAGAAAAGTAAACAATAGATCTAGAGTAAACTTAGTGCTGAACTGGTTTTAAACTAGGGAATTAAGAGGCCTAATTGCTACTATGAAGAAAGAATTTTTTAATAGACATTTTTCCCATATAAAATATTTTAATTTGATTGGATAGTTACACTAAGCTAATCTTTCAGAATATTTAAATAATATAAAAAATTATATTATTTATTTAGAATAAAATAGTCTTTATTTAAATTTAAAAGCATTATATTAAATAAATAAATTTGATTATAGAGCGCGTAGCACCTCGTTGGTGCGCAGTTCTTTGTAATGAAATAGCATAAAACTATATTTTATAGATTGATTTCCTATTAAATAGAATTATTTAGCAAAATTATAATAAAATCTTCAAAAAATTAAAATTTTAGAATGAATATTTTTTTTGAAATTAATAAATTTTTATATTCCTGTATAAACTTTTTATTTTTATAGTATCAGATGGTAATTTCTGAAAATCTTTTATTTTAGATAACTTTTATTTTAGTATTTTTTTAACAGCATAAAATGCAAAATTAATATGTTAAAAATTAGGATATTATTTATTTTGCAGCGAATATATATTTTAATTACATTTAAATTTAAATCATATTAAAAATAATTTTGTAAAGCTATCTATAATCTTTTTTCCGTATTTTTAAAAGTAAAAAAAATTAATTTTAGATTTTTTGAGTTTCTAAATTGATAGAACTAGATTGAAGCTACATATACTTTTTATAATTTTTTAACTAAATTAATTTTTCTTTTTCTATATTCAAAAAAACTGTTCAGACATATAATAAAAATTGATTAAAGATGAATGAAAAAAAGTGATGTTTATTAAAGAATAACTTAACGCATTAAAAAATTTAATTTCTATTATTACGAATTCTTTTTAATTAAAAGCAAAAATTAATTTAACTATTAGTTATGCTAAAAAGCTAGCAAATCTTTTTCCGATTTTAAGTACTTAATTAGGAAATATAGATTTTATAAAATATTTTATTATTAATAAAGATTTATTTCTATTTTCACTCAATCTCTTCAATTATTAGAATACAATTTTCACTAAAGTATACAATTTAAAATTATCAAAATTAAATATAAAAAATATAATCCAATATTTTTTCTTACTCACATGTTTTATTTAAATCTTACCTTCCTTTATGCTTCTTAAAATTATATCTTCATTTTGATATTTAATTATAATTTTTTTATTTCCAAAATTCTATTAATTTGTATTCAATTAATTTATAATATTTTACTTAAATATTATTTCCTTTTTAGCATCTTTATTTATAAATTATAAAAATAATAATAAATTATAGTAGTTTCATTTCCAATAGGCTTGTCATTTTTTCATTTTTATCAACAATAAATTTTACTTTTTCTTTGATTTTCAATTTTAATGTTTTACTATACTCGAATTTTTTTCAATTTAACATCAATATAATTATTAATGCTAAGAAATCTTCTAGTCCTGCTTTAAACTTCTCTTTTTGCAAACTACTGCTTTTCCTTACATAAATTTAGATTGTCATAAGAATTTTTACAAATTTATATTCTTACCCTATTTGGATGTTTTTTCAGAATAGTGTTCAAGACATAGGTAAAAACTCGATAAAATGTCAATTGAAATCAGAAATTAAGAGCTTAAATCTAGCTTTTCCATATAATTATTTCCAATGTTCAGAGCAAGCAAAAGGTTAAGTGAGTAGGAACTTAGGTTTTCTTTTTTGAGAACCATAATAATAAAAAAATATTAAAGCAAAAACTGTTTAGAATTTTACATTAATATAATACTTGGATGCAAAATATCTGAAGTTTAGCAATTAGTTAATAACTTTAAAGTTTAAATAATTATTATTAATTTACGTGGTGCCACTATAGTAGAATCACCAAAATCAAACAGTTTTTTAAATATGCATTTCGAAAAAACTTGGATCTTCACTATTATGAGACTTAAATATTTTGAGATTTCTTTTCTTGATTAAATCTTATAGATCTAATACCAGTCATTTTCTGTTGAATTCATTAATTGTTTATAAGATATATGGAGCTTCTTTCCTTGCTTGAAGTATTTTTTCCATAAGGTAAATCTTCTTATATGCAATAATTCTTGAATAATTTTCCCATTATCTTTCTATTAATTTCTTTTTTTGTCTAAATTGGTAGTAACTCCTTTCTTTATGTCCTAACCACTTTTAATATCAGAATTTCGTTATTCTTTGGTAATAAATATATTTTGTATAAGCTGTTTTCTATTTCCTTTGGGTTTTTAAGTATTTAGGTTTGTTTCTTGTTCACAGATTCAAATATTTTAAACTTTCCTACGATTATCTATCTATAAAAATCTCCCTTAAATTGGCTACATTAATGGATTTAGAACTTATTTCTGATGGAATCTTGATTTTCAGATTTTAAAATTTCACTATAATCAATTAAACTTAATTCCATTAATAAAGATTTCTAGTTTATGTTAAATTTTAATTCTCTTTTAAAGAAGAAAAAATCGTTAGTAGCATCTTACTAAGAGTTATTAGGTTTTTTGGAGAGGTTTGTTATATCTAAGGTGCCATTTTATATATATAATAATAGATTATCATAATACCTACGTTAATAGAATAATCATTTTTTAGTTAAGTCTTATTATAAGCTGTTTCTGAAATTGTATAAAACCTTTTTAATATTCTTTTTATTCAGCTCATTCCTCATCTTGCTCTTTTAGTTTCAAACATCTTGGTGCTCATTTATTATTTTATTTGCTTCTGTTATTTATTAATGTAAATCCTTTCCTTAATACATCTTTCTTTTATAAATATTACTTCCTCGCGAACAATATGTTTGACTAATAAAATTCATTATTATCCTATAAGATGACTTTTTCTCTTGCAAAATAAATATCTAAATAGTTTCTCTGATATAGATGTAAGCCGCCCTTCTCTAAATCTATACAATCTCCATTTATTTAATTTTCGTAGAATAATGATCGTGCAAATATTGGAAACTGATTAAGCCACTATTCTATTTATTTAAGTTGCACCTTTGCCTCATACGTTACAGATTTTTGATTAATTTCTTTTTTTTTAATTAATTTTCTTATCATACCTTCAAAGCGATTATAGCAAAGTCCTAATTTTTTTATTTAATTCTATTATTTTAATTTTTTAGGTCCGATTTTACAAAATAGTTGCCTTATTTCCTTTTATTAGTTCACGATTATTTTGTTACTTTTCCTTAAGAAGAGATATCATCCATTTTTTTATATATTTTTAACTTATTGCGTTTAATACCTCAAAACCTTGTAATTTCACGAATATCATTAATATAGAATTTATTAAAAATTATATATAAATAATTAAGGAGGAGTAATCGACCAACTGAGATTGACTTAAATTCTGATATAGACAAAGAACCGAACAAAAATCTTGGCAGGAACCAAGAGAAGACAAGACTAAAGAAGCATCATTAAGTAGCATTAATGATGAAAGAAGCCAGAAACTAATCTTTTAGGGAGCATTCTGATCACGATCATATAAGACTCACAAAGGAATACTAGAACTATGGAAGACTTCAGCAAATAATTTTTTTAACTTTAATAAACTGATTAAAGAGCTACGCGTCATCGAGGTGCCACGCACTCTCTAATTTTATTTATTTCTATTAAATCTTTTCTTCATAAATCTACATTTTAGATATTTTTAATCAAAAAACCATTAAATAAAATGATGCAAATAAAATTAAATTAAAGATAGCAAAATATTCTTAAGAAATAAATAAGAATATACTAAAAGATAGCTTTCATATTGAATCGAATATAATATTTTAGCATTCTAGTAAATGAATTTTCAATACAAAGTAAATATATATACAATTATTAAATTTCAAATTTCAAATAAAATTTAATAGACATTCTAGGTTTAAATTTCTATAAAAAGTTGATTTTTTAAGTAAGAAATTATGCATATTTTCAGTTTTTTAGTATTAGATTAAGCAAACAGAAAAAATTTAAAGATGCTAAAATTTTTAAAACTAAAACTTTTTAATTTTTTTACTTAAGATCGAATTTTTTTTCTTAAAAAGGAGAATTTTGGTAAAGAATAAATGTTTAAGTCTTAGTATATAATTGAATATTATTAAAAGAATTTCGTTGATTTTAATTTTTTTATTATTTATTACATTTTTTTATATTTTTTTTAATGAAATGTCTTTTTATGATGTGCTCACTTATTTTTTTTAATGCATACAATCTAGAAGCTTACAATTGTTTTTCTGGTAGTTTTTTTTATTTTTATTTTTCTGTCATTTAAATACTTAAAAAGTATTGACTCTATAACTTAATAAAAATTTGTTTAGCAAAAAAATTTGACAGTAATTTATTAATAGCATGATTCACTTTTATCAAGACACTATATCATGAAATTGACAGATATGAACATTTCGAAAAGAATAGGATCTTTGTTTTTTTAAGCTTTGGAAATCCAATAAGAAATGAGTAATGGTTCATTTGCCTTTTAAAATAAATTAATAAAATCCTTGCCATTTAAAAATGAAAACATTTCTTATGTTGTTCCGAAAGGCCTAGGTTGGGATGTTAAACACCTTTTTTACAAAGAAAAATGTTGAGAAATTGAAACTTTACTCGCTGTTACAAGCGTTTTAAAGCCAAATTGAAAAGTAATAGACTGTGGAATATTTTATGGCCTTTATACTTTAAAAATGGTCGCTTTAATTGATGAAAAATAAGGTGGTATGATTTATTCTTTCGATGCTAATCCCTTAACAATCTAATTTGTAAATGCCTCATTATGACTCAATAATTTCTAGAAAAGAATTTAGCTTTATAACTATGCTATTTACAATTAAACTTAGGAAATTATTTTTTAACTATATTAAAAAAATGGAATTAGCTAGCTGGAAATGCTGAAAAAGTAAAGGATGAAAAGTGGAATAAAATATACTTAAGACGCCAGAAAAAATTATAATTATAAAGTTTAAGCAATCAAATTAGACGATTTTTTTCCTCCAGAGATACTTCCCGAAGTTTAACTTATTAAAATTGATATAGAAAATGCTGAAATCATGGCATTATAAGGTTCGAAGAATATTATTAAAAGATCGAAAGACGTAATCATTATTATAGAATGGTGATTTTCAATACTATAAATAATAAATTATAGTTAAGTAGAAGAAATTATGCTTTGGCTTGTTTAAGAAGGCTTTTTAATGTTTACTCTTGAAACTGGACATTCAAACTCATAAAAATACTCTTGTGGTGAAATAAACAAATATTGAGGCTATCAAAATTATACCTTAAAAAACTTAAATCAAGTTACCTTTGAATGGTTAAAAAGCTAAAATAGAACAGGATTATCGAATGTAGATTTATTAATAACTAGAAGAAAAACCTTCGAAAAATACTATATTAAAAAATGAAACTTTTAAAAATGAAGATTCGCTTATAATATTTTTTTAACATAATTTAACTTAAAAATACTAAAATTATTTTTTATATAATTATATGCAAATCAAAATATATAAGTTTTATTTAAAATCGCAAAATTTTAGCTTGCTTATGTAATAAAAATTTGTAGTTATTATCTTATAAAATAAAAAAAATCATTCTTTAATGGATAAAAAAATGATAAGTATTAATTGCTTGAAAAATTAAATTTAAAATTAAAATAAAAGAAAATTATAGAGAGTAGAATGTCAGTTTTATGCAGATATTTTTTATAAAGCTTTTGAAATTAAAAAAAGATTCTTCATTGAAATCTTCCCCTGTGCCGCATTCACTTGCGAGTCTTATTTTCTAAAGGTCTGTGATCGGAGTTCTTCCATAAGAGATCTTAGAATCTGACTTCTTTCAACATTGATACCTCCAGTCTTGTACTCTTGCTTTTGCCCAGATTCTAGCACTTTATTTCGCAAATAGGATATTTTCTGGTACCAGAGTTGAAATTAATCTAGTTAGTGAATTTTTCCTCCTTATTTAAATTAAATTATATATAATACTATTTAACAAGAAATTAAATCAACAGAAACTGACTAAAGCAAGCGAGACTTTTTACTCCCATAGCCACGATCAAGCAACTACATGAAAAGTGGTAACTAAAAAATAATGTAGAAATAGAAAAATGATGAATAGCTAATAATAGAATAACTTATGAAATCTATCCGTAACCTATAAGAAGAAGTTTAAATATTAAAGAAAGAAAACCAAAAATTACTATAGAAAAGTTAAAACAATGAAGAAAGATTAATGAAACAGGAAATTGAAGTGAAACTTTTGGGAGAAAAAAGAATTTAACCTTAAACTTTAGCTGAAAATAAAATGGAACTAGAATACACAAAACCCTTAGAGATAACTCCTCCCAGAAGGATTTTCAAGCTGTGCTACCTGTGTAAATCAAAATTCCACACATACAAGAGATGCAAGATATATTTGGATAAACAGAGAAGAAACAGTGAAGAGATTTGGAGAGAACTTTCAAGAATTTATGTAGACAAGGATGGAATAAATTGACGTAAATCTTCCTTTAATAGGATCATCACAATTTTAGCCTATAAAAAACTCTAGAAAAAGACTAAATTTGGGATTTTTATGTTAGAAATCTTGAATTTCTGGTCTTTCACAAGGTCAGATTTTTATAAATTTCACTTAATTTTATTTTAAACAAGCCATTTATAGATTTCTTTTGCAAATACTAGCCCTCCAATCTGCATTATTTTTTTAAGTTTAAAATCGTGCTTGATTTTTCCATTCTCTTCTTTTTACCTTTCTTCCATATAGGTGACTTATGTGTTATTTCCAAAAATTAAACTTAGCACTGCCTAGAAACTTTTGCCGATTAGGTGCTCATTCTCTCGACCAATTACTCAAATAAAATTTGGCAGAAGTTAGAACTAATAAACTTAAAAGGTGGTATCTCTATGCATTTACTCCATTAACTGATACCTTTTCCCTCGCTTGTCGGCATGAGACGGTAAGAGTTAAGTACTCGTTTATGAGGACCATAATTAAAAAATTACAACATATAATAAATTGCTAGAGACTTCAAAAAGAGTTTTATACCACCTCCTCTTATCAGGAGAGAAAGTCATAATCATCTCTTTAGCCACATATTAGCCTCAAGCATCTTAATTTTCTTAAGGAATATCGAAAGAGGGAAAGAGAACAGAAAGAGAGCTTGCCAGTCGCTTCTCCCATCTGCTTCTCAAAGACAAGTAGGAAAAAAGGACTTTTCAAGCAACATAAAAAATTATATATTAAAAAAGAAAAAACTAACCGAGGAAGGGATCAATATAAAGAAATTCATAGCAAAAACTATTGAAGCAATTTGACAAAAAAAAAAAGTTTTTGTAATGAACTAGAAGCAAGTATCTAAATTATTTTTCAATTGATAAGAATTTATATGAAACTGAAAAATAGCTGAAATAGTCCCAACATGACATCGACTTTCACGCTAAGGAAGTAAATATACCTACAATGTGCTTTTAATCTAAGAAGTATGAAACTTAAATGGAAGAGTTAGATCAGGATTTTTGAATAATGTAGCAGTAAAATGATAAAGATATACAAAGAAAGAAAAAATAAATCGAAAAAATAAAAAAGAGTAAAAAAAATAGAATTAGCTGTACAATTACTGACGTATCAACAATCCTGATAACTCAACTAAGTAATCCTAATGAAAATAGAAAAATTATAGATAAAATTAAAAATAAAGAAGAAATACTACTTCTGCAGTAGCACAAGAAACTCTGGAGAAACTGCAAATAAAAAATATAATTTATAAGAAGATTTGAAAAGAAATTACTACATTCTACCCAATGAATGATGGGAAAATATCGAGGAAGAAAATGAATCTGAAAAGAAGCATAAATTTGCACGTGAAAGTTTTAAACTAGAAAATCTGGAGAAATGTTCTCTACTTAGAAGGAGATAACTCTTTTATTTGGCAAAATTTGAATAGAACTAAATTTCTTCTAGTAAAATATTAATAAAACTTGAGGTTAAAAGATTCTATTTGGAATAAAAATAATTAAATGTGATAAAATTTTATATTATTATATGAATCATATTTTGAATGCTTTTCTTTAATTATTTAGTATAATACATTATTTTAGAATATTTTTAACTTTAAAACTATTTTTTAATTATTATGAAAAAGGGATATTTATTGAAGTATGGAAAGAGTTGCCTATCAAGGAGGTGGTATGCGCTCTATTATAAAATATATTTATTTCTTATTTTAAAAAATATTAAAAAAGTGTAAAATATGCCTTCATGTAAAATATGGCTCTTTTATATAAATAATTTTTCTTTGTTTTTTAATTTTGGTTCAAAATAAGAAACTAGTTTGAAATAAATTACATTTGTGAAATAAGGAAATTAAAAATGTTTATTATTTACTGTGTATTTTTCATATAAATCTAACAATTTATATGTAAAGCTTATTTACTTTAGTTTCAATTAACTTTTAATTAAAATTTTAGTTCTGATAATTAAAATGAAATTAGTAAATGTAAATATGAATAAATCATGCTTTATTAAAAGAAAAATATCTAATTTAAATCGCTAATTTAAACTCTTAGCGACTCTTCTTTATCTAGCAATAAAGAAGCTGTAATCTTATAAAAAAGCATTGGCAGATGTTTACACCTTCATAAATCTAGAATTTGGAAACGCTACAACTGAAGTAAATAAAATGAATAGCCAATTTAATAAGATAAATACTAAAACAATGTAGCTAATAGACAGTAAATACTTTTCTTAGGGTTCCACTAAGATAACTTAAATATTCCTTGGAGCGATGTCACCAGTTGAAGCGCATTTTAAAAGTTGAGAAATATATCTATCAAAAGAAAACAAATTTTGCCGCCACAGTTTAATAAAAGGTATCAAAAATATGTTCAGGAAATGTAAATAATAGGGGCAATAATAAAGATATTTAAGATACAAAAAATATTTTAATTAATCAAAATGAAAATAATAACGGAATTATAAAATGATCCATATTTACTTAAAACTTAGAGTATAATCATGTATAGTACTCAAATTATAAATTCAACAATCTAGAGAATTAAGAAAATTAAAATCTAAAAAATCTAAATAATCTTGAAATCAAAAACATATAACTTTAAGCTTAACTTATTGAAGTAAAGGATCAAATGTAATCCTAGGAGTTTGAAACTAGTAAAAAATAGTTCTTAAATTAGATTAAAGAACTTGAATAATAAATATAAAATCTATAAAATAATCAAATTATTCTTAATGAAAAATTTCTATCAGCTTAAGAAAATCAAGATCAAACTAATTAAAGGATTATAAGTAAGTATGAAGCAGTAATAGAATAGTACAAAATGTATGTAACTTTCAAGAAATTAAAGAAAAATTAAAATTAAATACTAAAATCTAAATACTAAAAGTAATAACTATAGTTGAAATATAATTAATTCATTTTTGGAAAAAAGCAAAATAATTCTAAAGAGATAGGAATTTAAACAGATTGTATTCCTCAATATAATAGTTAAACTGCATAAACTGATGAAATTAATTAAATCTATTAAATAGATAAATTTTAAAAGTAGTTTAGAAGTCATTCATTAGTTCCTTAAAAATCCAATTAATCTACAATAATCATTTAAAATTCTTCGTCATAAACTAGCTCGTATGAATATTTATATATGTCTTAATCTAGTTTATAGGATGTTTTAAAAGAACTTGAGCTATATAAAAAATAATTATCTAAATTTGATTACATTTAGTAATTATATTACGAAATCTCTTAGTAAAAGAAGACTATTGGGTTTGAATTATTGGAAACTAAAGACCAAAAGCAATAGAAGATAATTTAAAATGAATGATTTATAAATAAAGACTAATAACTATAAAGCTAATAACTTTAAATAATCAGCTAAGAATATAAAATTAGTAGAATTTGAAATAAAACATGGAGTTTCAAGAAGAATTATAATAGAAAGATATGGAATTCCAAATATTGATATCTTAAAAGCATAATGAAATTGAACACTTAAAAAGTTGTAATATATAATAACTACTAGCCATAGAAAAATGTAATATAGACATATAAAAACAATATTATCTCAAACTTTAATAAACAGCAGAAAATTCTACCTAACAGAATTACTAAGCTAAAATAAATAAATTTAGACAGATTAAAACCTTTAAATAAAATGTAGTGTAGAAAATAAAATTATCTAAACAATTAATTTATAATAAGATTAGGAAATTTAAGTTTAATGATAGCATTAAGAAGTTTAAGTTAACACTGAAAAATTGGAATAAAGTTAAACATTTTGTCAAACAAACTTTATAGATATAAATCACTAAAAACTTCAATAAACGTATCATTAACTTAATATGGAATTTATTTTAAATATCTAGAATAACTTAGAAAACTAGAAGAAATTATATTAAGAAAATAAGAAATTAAAAAAATATCTATTTAAGCAAGAGACTCAACCTTGGAAAAAAGAATAGCAGATTTAGACAACTAATATTTAAATCAGCATGGCAACTCAAACTACTAATAACAATTTTAATTAACTCAAGAGGAAACATGAAGAAGATAATAATAATTTAATTCCATCAGCTAAGCGCTCAATGTAGTAGAAATTAAATTTGTAAGAATCTGATAAAATAATAAGAGAATTCAATTTAACGGTTCCTTAACTTTAAAATTTTATTAAATAAGGTACATGAAGAAGAAATTAATATGAAATGAAAAACATACAAGGAAGATATGTAGAATAAACATTAAAGCATATCTAGCAAGAACTTTAAGAAGCTTATTAATAAAAAATAAACATTGAAGCTTAATTATAAAATTATTAATATTTAAATCAATAATCTACTGATTAGTGTTTAATGCTATAGAATTAAATTTTATATTTGAGTAAAGAATTAGAAAAGCAATATTAAAATGGAAATAAGTAATATATGATGTTGAAAACAGAGTTACAATGAAAATAAAATATCATTTAAGATATATTAATATAAAAGCAAAGAGAATTAGAAAATAATACAATCATTTATACTAATCAGTTACAAATACAACAAATAATTCAAGTTGAAATCCAAACTTAAACAGACAATATAAGTTAGGATAAGCAAATATAAGTTAAAGTTTAATGTTCAAATGCTTCATCTAGTGCAATAAAAATTGAATAATAAAATCAATTTTGCTAGACAAGTTTGCTTGATGAGAATTATATAAAACTCCAGTAATTCTTTCATTAGCTAAATATGAACTTCATTTGTAACAATTAAAAGTTTGAGTAAAACTTAAGAAAATAATAAGAAATTAATGAATAATTAATGAAAGAATTATTTGATCTAAAAACCAAGCCTTGATCAAAAGATTAAATGAGCTAAACAAACATTAATTATATTGAAAACTAGAATCGCACTGTTATCAAATAATCAAATCCTTTCAGAGAAAACATGAAGAAGATGGAATTTAAATTCCTCCAGCTAAATGCACTATTAAATGAAAAAATGAAAGAGAAAGTGAAAAGAAAATACGATAATAAAATTTTCAATCTCCTCAACTCTAAAACTTTATCAGACAAGGTTCATGAAGGAGGAACTAATATTAAATGAGCAATGTTCAAGGAAGGTATATAACAATTAATAAAGAATTAACTCAAGGAATTATAGATAGTACCTAAAATGTTATTAAAATAGACAATAAACTACTAGAATCTTATTCGATTTAAGTAATTTACATTTTGATCTAATATTTCCACCAGCACCCTGAGTATAAAAAAGAACTGGTATATATTTAAAGAGATTCATAAGAGACTAAATATATTTGCATATATTAGGGAGGACTCCCTGGTGGAGCGCAAGAATCTAAGAAAATAAAAATAGGACATGTAAATATAAGCTCAATTTCTAGTAAACAGGTGGCATTATAATAATTCATCCTTGATAATGAATTTGACATTTTTTCAATAAATGAAACATGAACGTAATAAACATATTGTCCAATTGTTATAGAACAATATCGTACCTATTACTAAAACGCAAAAACTCGTGCAGGTGGAGTACGTCTATTAGTAAAAAAGTAGCTTGATTTTTGTTAAAATGAATTAAATTTCTCAAATCTTCCTAGACATTTTATAAGCGTGAGAATTGGAAATTACATAATTGCATCATGTTATTTGCCTACAAATGAAAAGTAAAATGTTTATAAGGACATTGCATATGAATACCTTAATAATATCATAAATAATAGCGACCAGAACTCTACTATTTTTTGTTGCGACTTTAATGCCTTACTTCGTAACTACGGCAATAATTAATCACAAATCAATAATAATACTTAAAGATTACTAGACTTTATAGAAGCAAATGAATTAATAATTTTAAATGATTAAGAGTCCAACACATTTATTCATAGAGTGAATAATTAATACTATTGTAATGACTACTTCTTGGCAACTTAACATTTAAATTCTTATTATTTCGTTGACTATAAAGTTATCCAAGGGTTTGCATACTGATAATTTCCACTAAGTATTACATTAAATTATAACTTAAAAAGAAGTAAATAAGATTAACAATAACGATTACTCTTTAAAATTTCTAAATTATAGGATCTGAACACAAGAAACTATTATTAAACTATTTTTGGGATAGTTTTATCAATTCTAGTAGCTTGGCTAAAACGATGTTGAAAATTAGTACTAATTCATCTGCGATCTTATTAGTTATAATGCTGAGATTGCGCTTGGATCTTAAAATCAAAGGAAAAACTATTATCAATTGCCAAGTTACTTAGCTACGTTATTTGTTCAAGCAAAAAAAGATAATATTGCATATTAGAGTGCATTAGCTTCGTATGGACGTCATAATTAAGAAGTTATCAAACTTTACTAGCTTAAAATTTAATCTTATAAGCGCAAAGTTTGGAAATTAAAAAAATAAAAAGCTAAGGAAAAACATAAAGATCTTAACATAAATGCTTAAATAATGTTTAAACAAGCTAAAAATCTAATAAACCCTAAAATTCTTAATTAGATTAATTTTAACTTTAACTAACAACAGCAATTTATTGAAAATTGGGAAACTAACGTTTTTGATAAACATTCGAAAATAAGTAAGATAAATTTTGACTTCTCAAATAGAAAAATAGAGGGAATATTTAGAAATAAATCTTTTATCTTAAATTAGAAATTAAGTCATTTATAAAATATGCCTCTTTTTACGTGATTTTAAATTAAAAAAATTATATCTTAGCTTGCAAATAATAAAGCTACAGGTAATGATGGTCTAAAAGCTGAATTTATTAAATATGGAGATTAAGATTTGCATCAAATTATTACAAGTTTCATTAATAACATGCTTAGAACATTTAAAATACCTAATGCAATTAAAAAAATAAACATTCTTCCAATTTTCAAAAAGGAAAGCAAAAGTAATTGATGTAATTGACGACCTATCGCTTTATTGAACTGTCTACTTAAAATTTATGATAAAGCACAAACATAACGACTTTATTATTATATTTATGAACTAAACATTTTACATCCAGCCTAATTTGGATTTATTCGTACACGCTCCACTACTTAGCAAATTTGAACTATTTAGTAAATTATAGACTTGCATTGCAGATGGTCCTATAAAAAGTAATTAATTGCTACTTTAATAGATGTAGAAAAAATGTTTGATAGCATATCTAGGAAATTACTTTTTGATCATCTTAGAAGACTTAGGTTACCTTTGGACCTAATATTGGCACTAGAATCTTTTTACGATAATGTTGATGCTAAGTTTATAATTGATGGATATCTTACAAGAACAATTAAATATAACAATGGAGTATTATAAGGAAGTAGCCATACACCTGTACTTGCAATTTTATACTATGATGTTGTTATAAGATATTTAGAAGATAATCAGAAGAAATTAGGATTTATAATATTATCTAAAACTTTCGTAGTACGAGCCTTCGCTGACGACTTAATCCAATTGTCCTCTTCCTAGAAAAATGCCTAAAAATAATTACAAGATACATCTACAGCTTTTGATTGAATAAAACTTACAATTAATGTAGACAAATGTGAAGTAATAGAATATTTGAAAAAAATAAATTAAAAGAAAGCTAACCTTCTATTACTCTAAAGCTCAATGAGATTCCAATTGCTTAAAAAGATAAAGTTACCTACTTAGGATATTAGTTAGGAATAAAGTAAAATTACAAATTACATTGTACAGCAGTAGCTACCAAATACAGAGTAGCTATTTAAAAAGCTACTGCAATACTTTCTAAATATGGATTAGTATCCCCGCTCAGCTTCAAAACTCTTTGTAGAACTTTTTTTTGCCTAAAGTTGAATATGGAAGTGATATTACTCCGTGAGCTACTATTTCTGGAATTAAAGGAATAAAAAACAAGATAACAAAATCGTAAAGACTTATCTCAAGATAGGCGTTTAGATCTTAAGAATTCATATTCAATGAGTCGTGCTTTATTGACCTAAACTCACTTCCTTTTACACATATAGCAACTAAAAATTTAATACACTTTTATTAAAATTTAATTTAATATAGCAAAGAAAATCCTAACTAAGATACTGCTTTTCTATTAGAAAAATGCACTAAATTTAATTTACCATACTAGAAACATATAAAGAAATGTATCTATTTGTATAATTTTGACATGTCACATGTTTAGAGTAAGATGGATTTTTATAAACTCTCAGAATAAAAAATAAAACATAAATTCTTAATGGAATGTCTCTCTAGGAATACACTTATGCCAACAGCAAAAAGAATTATAGACTAAATAGAAAATAATTAAAGTGTATTTCCTGAAATTACTTACACCAAATATAGTAAACATTATATTAGAGAGACTATTTCTATCTATAAACTGAGGACTTTTTCTTATAATTTTCAATAAGAACTTAGTAATCGCCACATTAACGGTAGATATAGCATTATTTGCTTATGTGGCTAGGACTTTGATGAAACTGATCATATTTTTGATTGCTAATACTATACAGATATTATTGAGGAACTTGAAAGTCATAAAGCTTTTAAAGAAAAAGACAAGAAGAAACTAATTCTTTATGACTAAAACTATATAAACAAACATCTTTCAAAAAATCAAATTCCTAAAATAGACAAATTAATCAAAAATTTTAATTCTAAATTACTAAAAAAGCGTATTGAAATGTTTAAACTACAAGATGAGCTTTTAGAAGAGTTTCTAGAAGGAAAAAAAGACAAATTTCATCAAGTCAATAAATAAAAATATATGATAGAGAAAGAACAAGAAGAAGCTTGATTGACATTTACAAACTTTTATCTTTTAACATATTTGTAATATTTATAGTCTAAGCTATATTTATTGCAACTATGTCTCAATATTCTTAAATATTGAAACTATTATATTTTAATTAATTAACTAATTTTATCTTTAATTTCTAGATTATTTTGTATAAGATATTCAAGATAAAAAAATAATATAACGTAACTTTCTAGTTATACAATAATTAAAAAAAGAAAGTAATTTTATCTATTTTAAATAGCGGCGAGAAAATAAAAAAAAGTAAAAGAAATGTAAATGTTTTATTTGGTTTCGTCTGATATTTCAATTTTACTTATTCATAAAAAATAAATTGATTTAAACTTTTAGTCAAAAAACTTAATCAAAAAAAGAAAATATAAATATGGCTTAAATTATAGGAATTAGAATAAGAAATAAATTATCTATATAAATGTAAAGTAAAACGGATAAGGTAGTATGATTTTATTTTGTTAAAAGGCTTTTAGTCAAAAAGAAGAAAAAATCGAAACTAAACGATGTAACATAATCAACTTAAGTTGTATAATTTTGACATGGGAAAAATAAAATGTCTAAGGTTGAAGCATTAACTACTTATAAATAAAAATTTAATATTTAATATAAGAAATTAATAATCGTGGAGTATTAAAGAGAAAGATATACCAAGATATTATTATATAGAGAAGCAAGATAATTTAATAGTTTAACTAGAATTAAAATAAAAATTGATAAATGGGAATGAAATTATTTATTGCTCCTTTTTAAAACAATCGTGGTGACTTTTAATATAACTCTATTTGTTTAAGAAAAAAATTATCTAAATCTGGGAGAAATTCAGTTTTCTCAAAATGTCTTTTTTCTAAATCAAAAATAAAATTTAATGATACTTGAAATATTTCTTACACTCAGTTTTATATCTGCTGATTCTAGTTATTTTTTATACAGCTATATATCCATACTTCATTTGAATTAAAAGTATGGTTGCATCGTCTTTTATAACAGTCCATTATCATTCTACAGACTTTTGAAGCTCTTTCTAATTTATATCTTATACTTTTTCAAAATCAAAACATTTGTAATCCTTAGCAAAGTTCTAGGTCAAGTCGAAGTGATATCCTTTTTGTAGAGCTTTAATTATTTTATTTTTATTCTTTCTAATGTATCCCTTTTCTTGCTTATTATTTAAACGTTCTATTTTTTCTTTCTATACTCCAAATTTAACTCTACTTACTTTAGATTATATATAATATACATTTATTTGATACTAACTCTCTTTATTTTCTATCTTATTAGCTTTTACTCTATTTAATTTATTTTATCTACTTTTACTAATATCAAGCATTCTAACTTCACTTCTATCTTTACTTCCTATATATATAAATTATTTTTCTTGTACCTTACTTTAATATTTACTGCTATACTTTATATTCTTGCCACTTATCTATTAAACCTAGTAATCGATTACTCATAGAACTACTTTATTATAAACCAAATTTTCTTTAAAAAGTTTAAAAATACAAAAAGCTATTTTTTCCTCTCTTACTAGATTTGCATATTATTAAAGCATAATAGCTTAAATAAGTCCATATGAAACTAGTTACATAGTTACTAGTTAGTATATACATTTAATTGATTAGTGTTAATTTAATTGTTAATCTCTAAATCAAGTATATAAGCCAATATCCATAGTAAGTATATTTTTCTTATAAAAAGATTGTAAAAATAGGCTTAATCATTAATTATAAAAAACTCCCTTAATAAATTGCCCCTTCAGTACTTTGCCATTTGAGGATTTATATACTCCATATCCTGTTCTCTTGTTTTCTATCCAATCTCCTTCGTAAATATCTCCATTGGTCCAAAAATAAGTTCCTTTGCCCCATTTTCTACTGTTTAATCATTATCCTTCGTATCTGTCTCCATTTTAGTATTTATATACTCCATTTCCAGTCATATTATCCTCTAATCAATCTCCTTCGTAGGAATCTCCATTAGCTCAATTGTAAATTCCTTTGCCTTGCTTTTTACCGTTTAAATAATTTCCTTCATATCTATTGCCATTAGAAAATTTGAAAAGCCCATGTCCTGTTCTTTATTCTTCTTATCAATCTCCTTCATAAATATCTCCATTGGTCCAAAAATAAGTTCCTTTACCTTAAAATTTACTATTCAAGAATTATCCTTCGTATTTATCTCCATTTTAGAATTTTTTAATTCCATATCCTGTCATTTTGTCTTCTTGCCAATTTCCTTCATAAACATCTCCATTAACCCAGTTTTAAATTCCTTTTCCTTGTCTATTATTGTTTAATCACTATCCTTCGTATTTATTACCATTTCAAAATTTAATAACTCCATGTCCTGTTTTCTTGTCTTGCTACCAATCTCCTTTGTAAATATCTCCATTAGCTCAATAGTAAGTCCCTTTGCCTTAAAATTTACCTTTTAAGAATTATCCTTCGTATCTGTTTCCATTTTAAAATTTTTCAATACCATATCCTGTTATAATGTTTTCTTATCATTCTCCTTCGTAAATATTCCCATTTGCTCAATAAAAAGTTCCTTTACCTTATTTTTTATTATTTAATCAATTTCCTTCATATCTGTTTCCGTTTTAAAATTTGTCAACTCCATAGCCAGTTCTCTTGTTTTCTTACCAATTGCCTTCATAATAATCTCCATTAATTCAATAATAAGTTCCTTTTCCTTAAAAGTTATTATTCTAGAATTAGCCTTCGTATCTATCTCCGCTTTTATATTTTCTAACTCCAAATCCTGTTCTTTTATCTTATAACCAATCTCCTTCGTAAATATCTCCATTAGTCCAATAAAAGGTTCCTTTGCCTCATTTTTTACCATTTAGTCATTATCCTTCGTATCTTTCTCCGTTTGAAAATTAAATAATTCCATATCCAGTACTCTTGTCTTCTAGCCAGTCTCCTTCGTAAATATCTCCGTTAGCCCAGTAGTAAGTTCCTTTGCCTTAAAATTTACCATTTAGAAATTATCCTTCATATCTATCTCCTGTCCAAGGACTTTACTATCATTTATAAACTCCAAGTCCTATTCTCTACTCTTCTTATCAATCTCCTTCGTAAATATCTCCATTAACCCAATAGAAAGTTCCTTTACCTTGTAGTTTATTATTTTAAAATTGTCCTTAATATCTATCACCATTTTTCAATTTTCAGACTCCATATCCTGTCCTGTTGTCTTCTGACCATTCTCCTTCGTAAATATCTCCGTTATTGTAATAATAAGTTCCTTTGCCTTATTTTTTATCATTTAAAAATTATCCTTCGTATCTGTTTCCTGTCCAAGGACTTTCTTGTCATTTAAAAACTCCGTATCCTGTTATATAGTCTTAATGCCAATCTCCTTCATATATATTTCCATTGATATAATAATAAGTTCCTATGCCTTGTCTCTTCCCATTTACTATTTATCCTATATACCTATCCCCATTCTGATACTTTATTTCTTCTTCAACTGCTTACATAGATCGATTTCTCTTTTGTGTTTTATCTTCTTCTCTTATAAAAATCTATTCTATCTTCCTTTCACTAATTACTTATTCTTGATTAAAATACTTTCTTTTTCCTTCTAGCAATTTTTTCTGCAACTCTTATATATTAATTCTCTACTAGGCTTCACTTTTCCAGCATTCCTATATACACTCTCTATAGTCTTAAGGACAGTTGGCACTTATTTATTCCCTTTCACCTCTCTTTACTCCCTCTATTAACACACTCTCTATCACATTCTCAAATGGCATTCTTCTTTCAGCTATCTCTCACATAGTCATTCCTAGCGCATATATATCAGATTGAAAGCTGTATTCAGGTCTCATTTAAAATAATTCTGGTGCCATTCAGCATAAAGTTCCTTTTTATTAATTGCTTTCCTAAAAAGAGCTTTTTTATCTGGAAGCTACTTTTTATTTAGTATATCCAAAATCACATATTTTAGCTCTGCATTTTTCATCCAATAAAACATTAAGACTTTTCAAGTCTCTATGAATTATTCCTTTTCCATGGATATAATTCAAGCCTTCCGCTATTTCTAAACTTATTTAGTATCTTCTACTTCAATTTATTTCTTACTCACTGTGAAGTAAATTGAATAGCGATTAATACATTAGTTCCATTACTAAACTGGCAGGAGAAAGACAGTATCCATATAGCATAACTACGTTTGGATGTCTCATTTATGACATTATTTAAAGCTCAGTTTCGAGTTCTTTTTAAGCATTTTATGTTAGATTCTCTTCATAAAACTATTTTATAGCCACTTCATTCACTTCACTCCATTTACCAGCATATACTTTTCCAAAGCTTCCCTTTCCTAATTTTTTAATCTTCTTTAAGCTTGTATTAAGAATGATTAATCCCTATTAAGCACTGCCTAGCATTTTATAACATATAGAGAATATTTAAATAAACCAGTAGAAAATACCAGAATCGAACTGAAATAGATTACTGTCATTTTATTAATTAACTAAATATTATGAAAATAAGGCAAATGCTTATTAATTATTTGTATGGTTTATTTTATTATGCTTACTCTAAATTACTCTATTAGTTTCTTTTTAAGATTTATACACTCGATATAATAAAATTAGGTTCACTTTTTTTAATAGGATCAATGAGTTTTTCTCCTGCCTAATGTATTAATCAAAATTGGGATTTAATTCAGATTTTATTGCTTTCTAGTTAAATTTCTTAGGGTTTTTATAATCTTTTAATATCAGATAATATGTTTATAATTTCTCGAAATTGGAAAGATTTCTCACTTTAAAGCTTTTTGCTTACAAGATAAATTAAATGCTTGGCGTTCTTGGAGGTTTTTCTACCTCTTTCCAGCATTTTCTAGATTGTTCTAGAGGCTAAATATAAAAGTTTTTAAATCTTTGAAACTTTCTCCTTTTTTATGCATAAGGTCCTTGAATTATTTTTTTGCCTAAATAATTTTTTTTCTTGCTTATTTTCTGAAATTGTTTTAATATTAATATTCTATTTCTTTTTTTATTTTTATCTGATGTTGCTTATTCTTTTTATTCTCCCACATCTTCTAAGAGTTTCCGTACTCTTACTGAAGTTGTAAAATTTCTAACATCTTTTTCACAGATTCATTTGAGGGTTACAATAGATGTATCTTTTTTCTTTCTTAGGTTAGAATCTTTGCTTTTACTTCTTTAATTATCATTGACAATTTCCTTATTTTCTTAGCTACAGTTAACATTGAAACTTTTGTAGTTTATAATTGAATTTTAGTTTTAGTGAAATATTCCAGAATCTGTTATGTTCTTTTCTTAGTTCATTAGTTTCGATTCTTTTTCCTCTGCTATATCAAGTTTTTTATGATCTTTCTTCAACTTTATGGCTATTTCCTGGAAATCCAGCACCACTTTAAGCAGCTAATCATAACTTATTAACTTTTTGGTGACGAAATAAGAAAATTCTGTGTAATTTATAATTTTAATCTATTCTAGATTTTTCTTCCTAGTTAGAATCTCGATTTGGTGGATTTTTTTTGACTACCTTTACCGGTTCTAGTCTCTCTATGATTTCATTAACTATGCTTTATTGGATTGAAAATATTAATCTAAATCCTGACGTCTTTTTTACTTATTTTCTCGTATTAAATGAAAATTTATTTTATCTTCCTTTTATATTTGATGTCACATTCACTTTTCGTGACATAGAATCTGTATTCTTCTCTTATCAAATCTTATGCTTATTCAATATTAAAATAATATTTATCTTGCTTGATTCCCCTATTTTCCATTTTCTTTTAGCCGCTCTTTATAAGTTCAAAATTTCTCGAAAGATCTAGTTATAAAAATTAAAATTTGAATAAACTGAATAAATTAAACTCTTCACTTTTGTCAAATTTCCTTCTGTTATTTATCAGATATTTTGAATATTTATACTTAGCATCATGCAGTTACTGTGGATTATTTGATTACTTAAGAACTAATCAATTTATTCGTGATTGAACCTTGGAAATATATTTTCTTTTTTTAAATCAGATGCTTAACTTCTTTTGACACTATTCAACCTTCGTTATGCAACAGTAGGAGGATTTTATCTATCTCATTCTTACCACATAATTACTACATCTATCAACATAATTACTATAAAAAAATATTGCCTTTCTTGCTGAATATACATAAACTGGAGTAAAAGTCAGTTGACTTTATTTTTAAAAATTGTAGATTGGCATTATAAGCGATATTTTTAAATATCAGCTGTATTTATAAAGTTTTAATTTTGACAAGTATAGCAATATAACTTTATCATGCTAATTTATATGCAGCTAAAGATTATTGGAACTTAACTTTCAACTTTCTACTTCTTATCCATCCTATTAGATCATCAGTAACTACATAATTAGTACTTGCTTTATTAATATCCGCAACATTCACCAGAGTTCTTTTTACAGTTCTAGGAGAAATATCTTTTCGTAGCAATCTCATTAATATTCACTTAGCTTCCTATAATAAAGCTAACTAAAATAATGGAATAATAGGTCCGTCTTTCAAAAAACTAAATAAGGAAAGCAAACGACGAAAGAAGAACTAAAAAAATAAAAACAATAATAAGAATTTAGCTCTTCACCTGAAGGAATAATAGGTCCAGCTGAGTCAGTTAATCCACAAGTTTAGAGTAACGACTTTCTTCAAGATTAAATTGAAAAATTGAAAGCAATGATCACTAAATAAGATGAAATGATATTCAATTACGGAGATCGAATTCGAGAACTTATGGATTGCATCGAAGATTAAAACAACGAATTAAAAATATTGAGAAGTTAGCTAATAAAAAGTAGTTTAGTTACAGAATAGTAATTATGAGAAATGTCATAATCAAATTTTAAATAATCTCAATGCATGATTATAGAAGAAACTCCAACCCAATTTTAGAATACATAATAAAATGAACCTAGTTAAGAATAGGCAAGTACGGATTTAACTAAAAGAATTGAACAACTGGAAAATAAAATATTTAAATAGAAGAACACTGAAAAATAAATAAAAAATTGTTGGTATTGCTACTCACGGAATCACTTACTAAGACACTGCAAAGAATGAAAGCATTTACAGATAAGAGAAGAGCAGAAAACATGAAGAGCTTTAAATAAACTATGGATTACTGAAAATGGAGTTTACAGACAAAAAATTTTAATACGCAACAAAGAAAATTAACAGTGGTAACCATCCACTTACAAAAAAGATCGGGGAAGACTTGCCACGTAAAAAAATTGGTCTGCAGGTACCTGGTTGAAAGCCCAGGGATAGCAAACTTTTATTTAACACTAAGTTCATTTATTATTATTAATAAAAGCTAACTCAGAAAGACTAATTAAATACTTTATCCTTTTTTCTAGAAATAAAGTATTAAAGCTACTAGCAGAATACAAAACTACTAGAGCCACTAATGTAATTACTTTTAATATGAAGCAACATTTACCTTATAAATATCTCTCATATTATCTAATTAGGTATTAATGGGAGATAAATCCTTATTTCTATCCTTCAAGGGTAAAAAATAAACTTAATGCTTATAAAATATTCTTTTGGCATCATTAATTTAAGCTTCAAAGGTAGCTAAAATTAAAGTATCAGTACGTTTTCCTATCTTTCGTTTAAGTAAAGATGTATAATAGAAATGATTAGTGTTATTTCTATGAGTTTCTCTAGCTTTTATCTTATTAATTTCATAGCTTAAAGTAAGTTAATAAATCCATGTGTATATGTATTTGGTTGTTTGACTCTCAAATATAAAATGTAATATAGAAAAGAAGATAAAAAATAGAAGATACTATACTTATAGAGACTTTGGCGAAAAGATACAACTTTCAGGTTTTGAGATTTTAAAAAAAAATAGTTTCATCTCAAACGTTTAGAAATTAAAGAATATGATAGCGACTAAAAATTTTTATAGCATTTGAAAATTAAATGAAAGTAGCTTGAAAAATAAGCACTATTAAAAAAGTACTGATATTAAGAAAAGTCTTAAGGGAATAAAATTATTTGAAAGGAAGTTAAATTTTCGCTAAGTTTGGGATAGGAGTAATAAAGTATGAAATATGTAATAATTTAAAGGAAGCTAGACAGTTTAAGCTAATATCAACTATTAGTTAAAACTATTATTAATAAATTATTTATTTAACTGAATCAAGGAACTTTACTCAGACTGATAAAAGTATAGAACCTACTAGTTTTAGTTGCAACCAGATAGAATAAATATAAGAAGAAACTCTGTTGATATCAGGAGAGTGGTATTTTAACTAATAAAATAAGTTACTATAAAATAAAATGGAAGGCTTCAAAAAGGGTTTCTATACCACCTCCTCGAAGAAGGAGAGGAAACCAGAAGCAAATCTCGGACAGTCTTCTTACACTTAACCTTAACCTTTTTCTTAATAACCTTAACAACCTGGAACATAATAGAACTACGAAGAACGGAAACAGACTCAGAAAAGCACTCATATGCTTACTCCAACGTGGGAGGAGAAGACTAGAAAACAGGCAAAATCTGTTTTGCACTAGGAGGTCACAGATTTAACCCTTCTGGCCAGATAAGCATGGAACAGTTCATTAAAGTTGTACTAAACCTCCAGGAAGAGGCCAAAAAGCTTAGGAAGGACAATGAGAAGCTAATGCATTAACTTAACCTAGCAGAAGGAATAGAGTCAAGACTTATGTCCTAGGAAAGAGAACTAAGCGCCTTTTGAAACATATCGCAAAGTCAGAATAGCTAATCCTAAAATTAGCTTCAGTAACAGACTGAACTGGATAACAGACTCATAAAAATAGAAGAGAAATTGTAAACATTTAAGAAAGATCAAAGCGAAACTGGAGCTATACAAATGGAAATCGAAGCCTAAAAAGAGCAAATCCATCAAGAAAAATAATTAAAAATAAAAAAAAAATGTTTCTGCTGTGGAAGCGTATGACATCTTTATCGGAAGTGTTGGAAATTTTAAAAGAAATAAAGAAACTATTGGATAAAAGAGCAAAAAAAGAAGAAGCAAGAATGAAAAGAATTTATTGTAATCCGGATGGTTCAATATACAAGATTAAGATGAAATCAAGGCAAGTTAAAGGAGGAAAAACCTGGAAAAATCCGAGTTCGCTAAAATTGGGCGACCCGAACTTTTATATTTAACAGCAGGGAGCATGAACTGCTGTCTTCCTGATGGGGGTTGAAAATCCCTAAAACGGAAAACATAAATTAATATTATTATTATAAAATAAGTTACTTTGCTTTTATTTGAGTAACAAAAATGGGAAAAACTCAATTAAAAGAATTTAAACTTAGTTTATCATTTATTTATATAAATTTTAACTCAAATTACGTTAATTTAATAAAATGATAATTTTTCAGCCAACTTTGTTCATTATGTCTTGATTAAATTCTATCAAGCTTTACTAAAGATTTTATAGTATTTCAAAAAGATGTAAATGCTTCATTAACCTTCATTTAATTTTATTAGGGTTATAATAGTTTTAAATAACTCAATCTGTTATTTTTTTAATTTAGCTTAAAAAGGAAAAATTCGTTTGAAAATAAATTATCTAATAAACCAGATATTTAGTTTTAAGATAATGCCTAGTTGATAATATCAAATAAATGAGATTATAGAGCGCGTAGCACCTCAATGGTGTGCAGCTCTTTAATAAAGATTTTTAAAGTTAAAAATTCTTTGCTGAAGTCTTCTAAAGGTTAGTATTCCCTTGTGAGTTTTGTCTTTTATAGGGCCGCAATCAGAATGCTACCCTAAGAGACCTTAGTATCTAGCATCTTTCATCATTAATGCTACTTGATGCCACTTCGATCCTGTCTTGTCTTCTCTTGGCTCCTACCAAAATTTTTGTTTGGTTCTTCACCTATGGGGTACTGGGGATTGCTTTTCCCTATTTATTTATATGATATTAATTCTCTATAAATATATTTCATTCTTGCAGATTAATTTTTATACTTAACTTTTAAATTAAAAATCACTTTCTAATATCATTCTTAATTTAATGTTCGTCTTTATCTTTTCAATTCATTAAATTAAAGAAAGTATTTCATCCTTATTTTCTAGCCTAAAGTTTTATCTTAATACTATAAACTAGCTTATGTTAATTTTCCCTGATATTCCAACACTTTCAAAAATCCATCTACTAACGATTCTTGCATTTCATATTTTAAATATTTATTGAAGATTAAATCAACTAATCTTTAGCATTCTTGGTTCAACTTAATTTAAAAACCTATTTTCATCAGAAAAAATTACTAGAGGTTTAGCATCACTTTAATTAACTATTGGAAATGTATCTGCTTCTCAGTGAGTAATTCTGATACTTCATATTTCAAGATATTCTTAGCCTATTTCCTAGACTTTTCCTTATATATTATGCTAGCAGCCTTACGTGTTTTTTAATTGAATTTCCCTAATTCTAGAGGTTCTAGGATACTACTTCTCCTACAATTTTAAGATGCTAAAAGCTTTATTTTTTTACCTTCCATCTTAGATTTTTTAAAGATAGTTAAAATTAAATAAAAGTTCTTTCAGACCCTTTTACTAATCTAAGATAAAATGCTCTCAAGTAAAATAAATTCCAATATTTTATGTTTATATAGTAATATAAAAAAAATGCAAAGCGGCTTTCCTTTTTCAATGGACAAGTAGGCATTGAAATAAAAAATTCCTTACAAAAAAGTTAATAGAACACTCAATACCTGCATTGAAAACTGAAAAAAGTGACAACTTGATTGAATCTCTGAAAGTGATAATTAAGAAATAAAAATAAATAAAGAAGGCATAGTAAGGTAATTCAATATAGACTTGTATATTTTAGATTTGATAATGCTGAAATAGAAAAAATGAATTCTTAATAGATGATACAGATTTTGATGAATTTGATCACATTTTAAATTGCTTTTATTACACAGATATTCTTTAGGAATTTAATAGCATCACATTTCTATTCGATAAGATTCCAAAAGACTAATATTATATGATTAAAACTATAAATTTCAATTTCACTAAAGCCAAATTCCTAAAGTAGATAAATTTATTAAAATCTTTATAAGGATCTAAGACAGAAAATGATGGAAATTTCTAAGTTACAAGATGAAAATTAAATAAATCTCTTTAATCAAAAATAAGAAAATGAGTAGGATGAGTTAGAATGAGAGATTTTATCTAAGCTTAGGAACTTTTTATTTAGACTATTGAATGATTTATATAACATAATTAGGCTTAATGCTGAAGCACTTATAGTTTATTTATTTAATAGATAATATAGTTAATATATCAACTTTAAAAAATAAAGATATTCGAAGAGGATTTAAACTCATTAGAAGAAAGAAATATTCGAAATAAGTAAACCATCATAAAGTATGATGATGAGGTTCATATAGTAGACCGAAGAACTAAAACCGGAGTCTATGAAGAATTATAGAGTTCGAGTATGAGAATTGAATAAGGAACAAAACGATAAAATTTGAGTAAAATTAGATTCAAGATTCCAAACAAATTGAAGGAAATTTGTAGAAATATTGAAAAAAGATTCACTAAAATAGAAAAAAAATTTCATATAACAAGGAAAATGAGCTAAATTTGCAACAGTAATAGATATTATGATGGAAACATCCAAGAAAAAAAAGTAACATCTGTCGAAAAATTAGCTTCTAGGAATTTAAAGAAAGAAATATTGAATCTTATCTTTCAGAAATTGAAAAACACTGGAGAAAAAAATTTAAAATACAAGATATAAAATAGCGAATAACTAGAGATTAAATGCAAGACTAAAAGAAGTTCAATAGTAAATTACTAAACAAAAAAAATCAACATGTACTTTTAAGCCGAAAGGTTAATTATATTAATAATTAAAGATTAATTTAGTTATAAAAACCAGGAAAAAGGTACATATATAAATAAATGTATAATTGAAGATTTTACTCTTCTCTTAAAATTTTCCTACTTTATCATTTTAAGAAAAATGTGTTTAATAATGAAATTTGAAAGAAGAAGTTCTTAAGATAGAAATATCTTAAAACAAATATTAAAGTTATTAATAATTTTTATCTATTATTCCTATTTAAAGTAACTTCTTCGTTTTAAAGATCCTTTTTTAAGTGCTTTTTAAACATAATTAATTATAAATTATACTAATATTGTATGTCTTCTCTAGAAATGCTTTTTTAAATAAAGCAATTTAAATACAAATATTTAAAATTAATTTACTTTTTTAATTACATAAATAACAACAAACAAATAATTAATAAAATAATAAAAATTAATTATAGATTTAGGACGCGATTGATATCTTTTAAAGCTGATCTCTCAGAAAGATACATTGATTAAGAGTAAATATTATGTATTTATAAACAAAAAGAAAAATTTTAGCACATCTTTGATTGCTAATGTTACAGATAAATTATATAAGAAAACAGTCTTCAGATTCAAGAAATATTATAAAATCTAAGCACAAACATAAGTCTGAAAAGAAGGAAAGAATAAATATCAAATAAAAATGAAATTATTAAAAATTGAAAGAGATGTAGAATATAATCAACTTTTAATAAATTAAGAAACAAAAAAAAGTATTAGAAGAAATTGATCTTAAGATTAAATAAAATGGTCTAGAATAAAACAAAAACATTAACAAATAACTTGATTTTAAGAATGATTGAGCGAAAATTTAATCCATTAGTAATATGTGAATAAAGAAGATTTAAAATAATTATTTTTAATATGAACAAAGATTAAAGAAGAAGAGAAGCAAAGCAATAAAAAAATAAAGTCAAATCAAAACACTAATGAAGGCCAAAGAGTTTAAGAAGGAGAGTGATATCATAAAAAATTATTTTATTAAGCTGAAAGGCAGATATTATATAATATAATTTAATAATTTACTTTTTTTAAGATTTATGGATAATTTTTTGACAAAAAAAGTGTTATAGAATTATTAGTTTTCACTTGATAAAAGTTTGATTTATTTTCAGTTAAAATAAAATATTTTTAATAATAAATTTTATTCTAATAATATAAATAAAAATAGAATTAAATTATAAATAAAAAGAAATTCTAAAATTTTTTAAACCAAAAAAAGAAAGAAGGAAAAAATAAAAAAATAAATTGAATAAAACTAAAAAGATAAAATATAATTAGATAAAAAGAGAGTAATAATAAAATAAAAAAAGTATTAAAATAATTAAGTTTTAAAGTAAAGGTTAAGATAAAATAAATGAATACAAAAATTATAAAAAAGTGAAAATTAATTAATAAAAACTAAAACATTAAAATTGAAATTGAAATTAAAAAAAATAATAGTTTATGTTACAATTTAAAAATAAAAAGCAAAATATCTAATTAAACAAAAGTAAATTAAAATGATGTTAAATAATTATAATTTAAAATTAAAGTAGAATTGAAATATATGTAATTATAAAAAATATGAATTGAATATATTAAAAGAAAAAGAAAATATTATTTTGAAAGAAATGGAATATTTATATGTAATCAAGTTAATTGAAATTTAAAATTTAAAATTCTAAAAGAATTATTATTTAACTAATTAAAATATCTTAAAAGTAGCAATAAAGAAATAATAAATTTTTTCTTAAAAATAAAAAAATTAAATTTTAAGCATTGTGTTATCTTTTGAATTTTTAATTCTTCATTTATTTTTGTTAATTTTAACTAGAAACTAAATACTTAAAAATAAAAAAATTGAAATATAAAATAAAAATCATAAGATATGCATAAAGAATATAAGTTCAATTTATAATCTATATATTTAAGTTTTTATATTCAAACATAAAAAAACTGAATCATTTCTAAATTTAATGAAATATTTCTAATGCTTTAAAAAATAGCAATTTTTTTTTAATTTTAAGTTAATATGCATGAAAACTAAAAGAAAAAACGTCAAAAAACCGGTAAAACTTATTCAAAAAAAAGTTTAAAAAGTTCAAATTAAAATTTTTTTAAATTAAAACGAAAAATAAGTTTGAGATGATAAATTTTAGGTTAATTTTTTAAAAATAATTAAATAAAAAAACAAAAATTTTAAATTTTGAAAAAAATGATAAAGTTTTTTATCTTAAAACTTAGAATTTTAATATGAAAACATTAAAAGAGAATAATTAATTTTTAATATGAAAGCTTAAAAATATGATTTACCTTTAAACGCGAGCTTAAAATAAACCGTTTTATTGAAATCTATAAAATTATTTAAAAAAGATTATTAAAGAATTTAATTAGATTAACTATTATTAGAGTTTATTATAAAAAGAGTGGAATATTGAAAACATATTATCTAAAAATAAATATAATTTAAAAAGAAATTCTTTTTGAATCTTTTTATATAAATGGATCTAAGATAAATAAAAAATAAAAATGCTTCAAAAAGATTTTATTTAATTTTAAATGTTCTCAAAACATTTAAAATTGATGAAATTTTATAATTACAATAAAACTGAAAAATTTATTTCATACAATAAGAAATAAAAATTTGCTTTTATGTTAATAAAATCATTTTGCAAACTAAAAAAGTTACTAATTTGTGTTAAAAAATATTAAATAAATTTAATATTTATATACTATATTTTCCTAATAAATATTTTGCCTAATTTTTTATCACATTTTAATAATTTAAATAATTTAAATCTAAGATAAAAATCAATATCTCAAGCTATTAATAATGCTTGTTTAGAGCCTATTTTTTATTCGTTAACTCTCTTGCATCATCATTATAAAATATTGATGCTATATTTATTCTTTTTATCCTTTATTTATTTTAGCATTCTCTTTTTTTATTTAATTTAATAGTTTATATTTTATTTATTTACTTTTTCATGCATTTTTAATTTTCAAAAAATATTAAAAAAAATTGAAATTAAATTGAAAAATCAAACAAAATTTGTATTTTATAAGTGTAGTATCATTTTAATATTTCATCAATTTTAGTTCTTAAATAATTCACTTTTTGTATTCCTTTTAATTTTTAAATTTTTAAAGCATCATTTTAATAATTTTAGAGTTTTAAAAATAATATTATCTAAGCAAAAAAATTTAAAAGTAGAAGCGAACTAAATAAATGGAAAAATATTTTCTAATATAATCTATCATGAAGCTTAATTTTGAAAAAAATCTATCAGTTGATCTTATTTAAATTATGTAATAATAGTATTTATGCTAATAAGGATCTAACTAAATTAAATACAAAACTGAAAAAATTATATTAATCATCTAATCATTGCTTTTGCAAAACATTATAGCAAAAAAGGATTATATCTCTAATATTAAAATAATATAAAATAGTTATCATCAAGAAAGATTTTTAAATATTTCCTTAGAGTATGAGAGAAAGCTAGAAGCATTTTCTTTTATTACGTCTTAAATTTAAATAAATCAATCTTCATAGTTAATTCAAGAAAAGAAGATAAAGAACGGAAAAGATATTAGCCAAGCAACTCTTTCATCCACTATTCCAAGACAGGCTTGGAAAAATTATAAAACTGAAATATCTTTGAAATTCCAAAAATCAAAGGAGGAAGGGACCAGCATAAGAAAATTCACTAAAGCAAAGACTGGAGTGGTCTAACCACAGAAATAGTTCTTGGAATAGACTAGAAGTAGATTTTGAATATGATTTTTCACTAAATAGATTTTCATAGGACTGTAAAGGGAATTAGAAAAACTCCAACATAAAATCGATTTTCACGATACAGGTTAGATATACATGTACCCTTCAATAAATCAAAGAAGTAGTAGTATGAAGTTAAAATGGAAGTGCTAAGCCAAGATTTATAAATGATGCCAATATAAAGAATATAAAGCGAAAAAGACTTTATTAAACTAGAAAAGAAAAAAGAGTGAAGAAAATGGAATCAGTCTTACATTAAATGGAATAATAATAACATAATGAGCAAGTAAACAATTTCAATGGAAATAGAAATAGTGTAAACGGGAGTAAACATTTTCAAGAAGAAATGTTACATCTGTAGTAGTATACTACATCTTTGGAGAAACTGCAAACAAAGTAAGATAATCGGCAAGAAAATTTGGAAAAATTTTACTACCTTTTACCTAACAAACGATGGAAAATTAAGAAATTAGAAAAATAAACAAAAGATCTAGAATAAACTTAGTGCTGAACTGGTTTTAAACACGGGAATTAGGAGGCCTAATTGCTACTATGGAAGAAAGAATTTTTTAATAAACATTTTTCCCATATAAAATATTTTAATTTGATTGGATAGTTACACTAAGCTAATCTTTCAGAATATTTAAATAATATAAAAAATTATATTATTTATTTAGAATAAAATAGTCTTTATTTAAATTTAAAAGCATTATATTAAATAAATAAATTTGATTATAGAGCGCGTAGCACCTCGTTGGTGCGCAGTTCTTTGTAATGAAATAGCATAAAACTATATTTTATAGATTGATTTCCTATTAAATAGAATTATTTAGCAAAATTATAATAAAATCTTCAAAAAAATTAAAATTTTAGAATGAATATTTTTTTTGAAATTAATATAATTTTTATATTTCTGTATAAACTTTTTATTTTTATAGTATCAGATGGTAATTTCTGAAAATCTCTTATTTTAGATAACTTTTATTTTCAGTATTTTTTTAACAGCATAAAATGCAAAATTAATATGTTAAAAATTAGGATATTATTTATTTTGCAGCGAATATATATTTTAACTACATTTAAATTTAAATCCTATTAAAAACAATTTTGTAAAGCTATCTATAATCTTTTTTCCGTATTTTTAAAAGTAAAAAAAATTAATTTTAGATTTTTTGAGTTTCTAAATTGATAGAACTAGATTGAAGCTACATATACTTTTTATAATTTTTTAACTAAATTAATTTTTCTTTTTCTATATTCAAAAAAACTGTTCAGACATATAATAAAAATTGATTAAAGATGAATGAAAAAAAGTGATGTTTATTAAAGAAGAACTTAACGCATTAAAAAATTTAATTTCTATTATTACGAATTCTTTTTAATTAAAAGCAAAAATTAATTTAACTATTAGTTATGCTAAAAAGCTAGCAAATCTTTTTCCGAATTTAAGTACTTAATTAGGAAATATAGATTTTATAAAATATTTTATTATTAATAAAGATTTATTTCTATTTTCACTCAATCTCTTCAATTATTAGAATACAATTTTCACTAAAGTATACAATTTAAAATTATCAAAATTAAATATAAAAAATATAATCCAATATTTTTTCTTACTCACATGCTTTATTTAAATCTTAACTTCCTTTATGCTTCTTAAAATTATATCTACATTTTGATATTTAATTATAATTTTTTTATTTCCAAAATTCTATTAATTTGTATTTAATTAATTTATAATATTTTACTTAAATATTATTTCCTTTTTAACATTTTTATTTATAAATTATAAAAATAATAATAAATTATAGTAGTTTCATTTCCAATAGGCTTGTCATTTTTTCATTTTTATCAACAATAAATTTTACTTTTTCTTTGATTTTCAATTTTAATGTTTTACTATACTCGAATTTTTTTCATTTTAGCATCAATATAATTATTAATGCTAAGAAATCTTCTAGTCCTGCTTTAAACTTCTCTTTTTGCAAACTACTGCTTTTCCTTACATAAATTTAGATTGTCATAAGAATTTTTACAAATTTATATTCTTACCCTATTTGGATGTTTTTTCAGAATAGTGTTCAAGACATAGGTAAAAAGACGATAAAATTTCGATTGAAATCAATAATTATAAGCTTAAATCTAGCTTTTCCACGTAATTATTTCCAGTATACAGAGCAAGTTAAAGGTTAAGTGACCAGGAACTTAGGTTTTCTTTTTTGAGAATCATAATAATAAAAATTATTAAAGCAAAAACTGTTTAGAATTTTACATTAATATAATACTTAGATGCAAAATTTCTGAAGTTTAGCAGATAGGCTATAACTTTAAAGTTTAAATAATTATTATTAATTAACGTGGTGCCACTATAATAGAATCACCAAAATCAAACAGTTTTTTAAATATGCATTTCGAAAAAACTTGGATCTTCACTATTATGAATCTTTATTATTTTGAGATTTTTTTTCTTGATTAAATCCTATATATCAAATACCAGTCATTTTCTGTTGAATTCATTAATTGCTTATAAGATATATGGAGCTTCTTTCCTTGCTTGAAGTATTTTTTCCATAAGGTAAATCTTCTTATATGCAATAATTCTTGAATAATTCTCCCATTATCTTTCTATTAATTTCTTTTTTTGTCTAAATTGGTAGTAACTCCTTTCTTTATGTCCTAACCACTTTTAATATCAGAACTTCGTTATTCTTTGGTAATAAATATATTTTGTATAAGCTATTTTCTATTTCCTTTGGGTTTTTAAGTATTTAGGCTTGTTTCTTGTTCATAGATTCAAATATTTTAAACTTTCCTACGATTATCTATCTATAAAAATCTCCCTTAAATTGGCTACATTAATGGATTTAGAACTTATTTCTGATGGAATCTTGATTTTCAGATTTTAAAATTTCACTAGAATCTATTAAATTTAAGTCCATTAATAAAGATTTATTTATGTTAAATTTTAATTCTCTTTTAAAGAAGAAAAAGATCGTTAGTAGCATCTTACTAAGAGTTATTAGGTTTTTTGGAGAGGTTTGTTATATCTAAGGTGCCATTTTATATATATAATAATAGATTATCATGATACCTACGTTAATAGAATAATCATTTTTTAGTTAAGTCTTATTATAAGCTGTTTCTGAAATTGTATAAACCCTTTTTAATATTCTTTTTATTCAGCTCATTCCTCATCTTGCTCTTTTAGTTTCAAACATCTTGGTACTCATTTATTATTTTATTTGCTTTTATGTTATTTGCTTCTGTTATTTATTAATGTAAATCCTTTCCTTAATACAACTTTCTTTTATAAATATTACTTCCTCGCGAACAATATGTTTGACTAATAAAATTCATTATTATCCTATAAGATGACTTTTTCTCTTGCAAAATAAATATCTAAATAATTTCTCTGATATAGATGTAATCCGCTCTTTCTCTTCTCTAAATCTATACAATCTCCATTTATTCAATTTTAGTAGACTAATGATCCCGCAAATATTGGAAACTGATTAAGTCACTATTTTATTTATTTAAGTTGCACCTTTACCTCATACGTTACAGATTTTTGATTAACTTCTTTTTTTTAATTCATTTTCTTATCATACCTTCAAAGCGATTATAGCAAAGTCCTAATTTTTTTATTTAATAATATTATTTTAATTTTTTAGGTCCGATTCTGTAAAATAGTTTCCTTATTTCCTTTTATTAGTTCACGATTATTTTGTTACTTTTCCTTAAGAAGAGATATCATCCAATTTTTTATATATTTTTAACTTATTGCGTTTAATACCTCAAAACCTTGTTAATTTCACGAATATCATTAATATAGGATTTATTAAAAATTATATATAAATAATTAGGGAGGAGTAAACGACTAATTGAGATTGACTTAAATTCTGATATAGACAAAGAACCGAACAAGAATCTTGTCAGGAGCCAAGAGAAGACAAGACTAAAGAGGTACCATTAAGTAGCATTAATGATGAATTATGCCAGAAACTAGATTCTTAGGGAGCATTCTGATCACGATCCTATAAGACTCACAAAGGAATGCTAGCACTATGGAAGACTTCAGCAAATAATTTTTTTAACTTTAATAAACTGATTAAAGAGCTGCGCGTCATCGAGGTGCCACGCACTCTCTAATCTTATTTATTTCTATAAAAATTTTTCTTCATAAATCTACATTTTAGATATTTTTAACCAAGAAGGTATTAAGTAAAATGATGCAAATAAAATTAAATTAAAGATAGCAAAATATTCTTAAGAAATAAATAAGAATATACTAATAAATAGCTTTCATATTGAATCGAATATAATATTTTAGCATTCTAGTAAATGAATTTTCAATACAAAGTAAATATATATACAATTATTAAATTTCAAATTTCAAATAAAATTTAATAGACATTCTAGGTTTAAATTTCTATAAAAAGTTGATTTTTTAAGTAAGAAATTATGCATATTTTCAGTTTTTTAGTATTAAATTAAGTAAACAGAAAAAAATTTAAAGATGCTAAAATTTTTAAAACTAAAACTTTTTTTGTTTACTTAAATTCGAATTTTTTTCTTAAAAAGGAGAATTTTGGTAAAGAATAAATGTTTAAGTCTTAGTATATAATTGAATATTATTAAAAGAATTTCGTTGATTTTAATTTTTTTATTATTTATTACATTTTTTAATTTTTTTTTTAATGAAATGTATTTTTATGATGTGCTCACTTATTTTTTTTTAATGCATACAATCTAGAAGCTTACAATTGTTTTTCTGGTTGTTTTTTTTATTTTTATTTTTCTGTCATTTAAGTACTTAAAAAGTATTGACACTATAACTAAATAAAAATTTGTTTAGAAAAAAAATTTGACTGAAATTTATTAATAGCATGATTCACTTTTATCAAGACACTATATCATGAAATTGACAGATATGAAAGTTTCTTAAAGATTTTAATCTTTGTTAAGTTAAGCTAAGGAAATCCGGTAAGAAATGAGCAATGGTTCACTTGCTTTCGAAAATAAACGTATAAGATCCTTACCTTTTAAAGATAAAAACATATCCTATGTTGTTCCGAAAGGCGTAAATTGGGATGTTGATATCCTCTTTTACAAAGAAGGTTGTTGAGAAATTGAAACTTTACTCGCTGTTACAAGCATTTTAAAGCCAAATTGAAAAGTAATAGACTGTGGAATATTTTATGGCCTTTATACTTTGAAAATGGCCGCTTTAATTGATGAAAAATAAGGTGGCACAATTTATTCTTTCGATGCTAATCCCTTAACAATCTAATTTGTAAATGCTTCATTATAACTCAATAATTTCTAGTAAAGAGCTTAGCTTTATAACTATGCTATTTATAATCAAACTTAGGAAATTAGTTTTTAATTATTTTCAAAAGGAGGAATCAGCTAACTGGAAATGCTGAAAAAGTAAAGGTTGAAAAGTGGAATAAAATATGCTTAAGATGCCAGAAAAAATTTTAACTATAAAGTTTTAGCGATCAAATTAGACGATTTTTTTCCTCCAGAGATACTTCCCGAAGTTTAACTTATTAAAATTGATATAGAAAATGCTGAAATCATGGCATTATAAGGTTCGAAGAATATTATTAAAAGATCGAAAGACGTAATCATTATTATAGAATGGTGATTTTCAATACTATAAATAATAAATTATAGTTAAGTAGAAGAAATTATGCTTTGACTAGTTTAAGAAGGCTTTTAAATGTTTGCTCTTGAAACTGGATATTCAAACTCATAAAAATACTCTTGTGGTGAAATAAACAAATATTGAGGCTATCAAAATTATACCTTAAAAAACTTAAATCAAGTTAACTTTGAATGGTTGAAAAGCTAAAATAGAACAGGATTATCGAATGTAGATTTATTAATAACTAGAAGAAAGACCTTCGAAAAATACTATATTAAAAAATGAAACTTTTAAAAATGAAACTTCGCTTATAATATTTTTTTAACATAATTTAACTTAAAAATACTAAAATTATTTTTTATATAATTATATGCAAATCAAAATATATAAGTTTTATTTAAAATCGCAAAATTTTAGCTTGCTTATGTAATAAAAATTTTTAGTTATTATAAAATAAAAAATTATTCTTTAATGGGTAAAAAAATGATAAGTATTAATTGCTTGAAAAATTAAAATTAAAGAAAATTTTAGAGAGTAGAATGTCAGTAGTATGCAGATATTTTTTATAAAGTTTTTAAAATTTAAAAAAGATTCTTCATTGAAATCTTCCCCTGTGCTGCATTCCATTGCGAGTCTTATTTTCTAAAGGTCTGTGATCGGAGTTCTTCCATAAGAGATCTTAGAATCTGGCTTCTTTCAACATTGATACCTCCAGTCTTGTACTCTTTGCTTTTGCCCAGATTCTAGCACTTTATTTCGTAATAGGATATTTTCTGGTACCAGAGTTGAAATTAATCTAGTTAGCGAATTTTTCCTCATTATTTAAATTAAATTATATATAATACTAATAAATTAACGTAAATCTTCCTTTAATAGGATCTTCTCAATTTTAGCCTATAAAAAAACTCTAGAAAAAGGCTAAATTTGGGATTTTTATGTTAGAAATCTTGAATTTCTGGTCTTTCACAAGGTCAGATTTCTATAAATTTCGCTTAATTTTATTTTAAACAAGCCATTTATAGATTTCTTTTGCAAATACTAGCCCTCCAATCTGCATTATTTTTTTTAAGTTTAAATCTGGATAATTTTTCTTCTTAGCATCGTTTAACTTTTCTGCCTTTTAAGTTTAAAATCGTGCTTGATTTTTCCATTCTCTTCTTTTTACCTTTCTTCCATATAGGTGACCTATGTGTTATTTCCAAAAATTCCACTTAGCACTGCCTAGAAACTTTTGCCGATTAGGTGCTCATTCTCTTGATCAATTACTCAAAATAAAATTTGGCAGAAGTTAGAACTAATAAACTTAAAAGGTGGTATCTCTATGCATTTACTCCAGTAACTGATACCTTTTGCCTCGCTTGTCGACATGAGACGATAAGAGATAAGTACTCGTTTATGAGGACCATAATTAAAAAATTACAACATATAATAAATTGCTAGAGACTTCAAAAAGAGTTTTATGCCACCTCCTCAGATCAGGAGAGAAAGCCATAATCATCTCTTTAGCCACATATTAGCCTCAAGCATCTTAATTTTCTTAAGGAATATCGAAAGAGGGAAAGAGAACAGAAAGAGAGTTTGTCAATCGCTTCTCCCATCTGCTTCTCAAAGACAAGTAGGAAAAAAGGACTTTTCTAGCAACATAAAAAATTATATATTAAAAAGAAAAAACTAACCGAGGAAGGGATCAATATAAAGAAATTCATAGCAAGCAATTATTGAAGCAATTTGACCAAAAATGAATTTTTTTGGAATGAACTAGAGAAGCTTCAAAATTATTTTTCAATTGATAAGAATTGATATGAAACTGAAAAATAGTTGAAATAATTCCAACATGACATCGATTTTCTTGCTAAGGAAGTAAATATACCTACAATGTGCTTTTAATCTAAGAAGTATGAAACTTAAATGGAAGAGTTAGATCAAGATTTTTGAATAATGAAGCAGTAAAATTATAAAGATATGCAAAGAAAGAAAAAATAAATTGAAAAAATAAAAAAGAGTAAAAAAATAGAATTAGCTGTACAATTACTGACGTATCAACAATCCTGATAACTCAACTAAGTAACCCTAATGAAAATAGAAAAACTACAGATAAAATTAAAAATAAAGAAGGAATACTACCTTCTGCAGTAGCACAAGAAACTCTGGAGAAACTGCAAATAAAAAAGTAATTTATAAGAAGATTTGAAAAGAAATTACTACCTTCCACCCAATGAATGATGGGAAAATATCGAGGAAGAAAATCAATCTTGAAAAGAAGCATAACTTTGCAGGGAAAAGTTTTAGTCTAGGAAATCTGGAGAAATGTTTTCTACTTAGAAGGAGATAACTTTTAAAAGAAACATTTTTCCAAGAAAACTTTTTTATTTGACAAAATTTTAAATGAATTAAATTTTTTTAGTAAAACTTGAGGTTAAAAGATTCTGTTTGGAATAAAAATAAAAATAATTAAATGTGATAAAATTGTATATTATTCTACTAATCATATTTTGAATACTTTTTTTAATTATTTAGTATAATTAATTATTTTTACAATATTTTTAACCCCAAAACTATTTTTTAATTATGATGAAAAAACGGACATATATCGAAGTATGGAAGGAGCTGCGTACAAACGAGGTGGTATGCGCTCTATTATAAAATTTATTGATTTATCTACTATTTTTTTACATATTTAAATTATATAAAGTATCCCTTCATATAAATATACCATTTTATATCAATAATTTTTCTTTCTTTTATTTTATTCTTTTTTCATTTTTTTTCAAAATCAGAAACTAGTTTGAAAGTAATTATATTTTGGGAAATCTGGAAATTAAAAATTTTTATTATTTAAAATTATTGTGTATTTTTCATATAAATCTAACATAATATATGTAAAATTTAAATATAATTTATTTACCTTGGTTTCAATTAACTTTTAATTTAAAATTTTTGTTTTGATTATTAAAATGAAATTAATAAACGTAAATATGAATAAAATAATGTTTTATTTTCTTAACTGATTTTTATTTCTTTATCCTACGACTTTCAATGTCCGAAGGTTGAATAAAAAATTTTAAAAGTTTTTTCCATTGAGATTTTGACAGTTCTATTGAGTATGAGTTTCTCTTTAAGAATATAAACTCTTTTTATGTTATTATAGAAAAGCTTTTATTAATTCCTTATGATACTTCTCCATTATTATCTTTGTAATCTTAAATTTTTTTTCAGTCTTTTTTATTACTATTTTTAAATGATAAAATATTTTTCATCTTTAAATAGTGCTTGCAGAATTGCAATAATAATTTTGTTTATTTTTCTGATTTTGAATCTGAAAATCTTCTCTTTTTATTCAACTATATTTTTAACCTTTCTTTTCAAGTTAGTTTGCAAGTAATTTTTAATTCTTGATTATCTTGTTCAATCTGTTTATTCTCTGAGACTTAGTGCTAGATTTGTTGTTCTGGTTTTAAAGCGTTTCAAAATAGATTTAAATTCATTTCTTAAGAACTAAGCATTGTTTTTAGATTCTTAGTTTTGCTAAAATTTATTTCGTATTTTTTTTCCTTTTTTTAACTTTTGATTTCAGTTTGAAAGTTTAACATTTTTGAATAACTCCCAAAATTCAACTGTTCAGTTTAAATATCTCAGATACTTCCTAATGCAAAATGAAATAACCTATTACTAGCTTTTTTCAGAAAAGGAATAATGTATTTATTAATTAATTTCAACTAAAAAAGTTTTTGGACCGGAAACTCCTTTCCGTTTGCACGACCCGACGCTCTCTTTTTATGGAATAACGGGGATATCCTGTTGTACTCCAGGCACAGCTGCTAGGGAGCTCCTTCGCTATGAGCAGCCAGGCTTCAAGCCCCTACCAAGAGCGGATAATCTCAAAGACAGCGTTCCCTTCAGAAAATGACTCTGACCATGGACTTTCTCAGCGAAAGGAAAGGAACTTGTTCCTAGGCATACAACCAGAAAGTGTGGTCACGAAGGTCATTCTTAGCTCCCACCATCTTTTCAATTATGAATAATGTATGTATTATCACTTTTTTTATTAATATACGTTTTTTTTAGCTTCTGCTTCTTTAAATTTTTGAGATTAATTTTCGTATTCTTTATTTTATTTTTCACTGAATTTATAAATTAATAAATTAAAGTAAATAATATAAATTAAATTTTTTTTTTTCATTCCTTTCTCCTTAAAAAAATTTATAACATAAGATAACATAACACAATTTATTAGTGCGACTTCACCTTTACTTGGTTTGTCAATAATTACTTTATAAAAGTCTCAAGGATCTAAGTATAACTCGTTGAAATTGCTCATTTCTTCTTCAGATTTGTTTTCTTGAATAAAAAATCGAAGGCTGTTAATTAATGCTTTTATTTCCGTTGGTATTTTGTTCCAATTTTAAAATTTTAAGCTTATATCCTCGCCACTTAGGTGTTCGTCTAACTGAATTACTTTCGTTAGTAATTCCAAAGAGCGTCAATCTCTCTCTTAATTGGCCATTCTGAAGTCTAAGGTATCTTGAAGTTCGTTATGGATCTTTCCTGACAGCTTCTCATTCTCTTTTCTGAGCTTTATGACCTCTTCCTGGAGGTTTAGTACTACTTTGGTGAGTTATTCCATACTCATCTAGCCAAAGAGATTGAATTCCATAATCTCTTGATGCAAAGTGGACTTCACTTGTTTCTGGAATTTTCTTCCGATGTTGAATCACTTCATGTGCAACTTTCCAAATCTGTTACTACTCCTCCTATTGTCACTACATACCAGCTTACTATTTCTTAGAAGCTAAAAATCCCTTTTTGAAGTCTGACATTTTTTTTCTAAATTTCTGAATTCTGATAAATTAAAGAAAGAAAGTGCATATCAGAAAAAACTGAAAATATTAAGTGAAAGCTAAAATTTTTTTTTAATTGACTAAAAAAGATCTTAATAAGCAAAGCTTTCTAATTTATTAAATATTTGATTAATTTCTAAAACTTATCTTGAAATATATTTATACTTTTAAATATTTTTTCCTTTTTGTCTTTCTTAAATCTCTTAACCTCTTTTTTTAAGAATAATACTACCGAAAATAGCTTCTCAAAAAATGTAAATTTAAAAAATGAAGCTTTATTTTTTAAAGATCGAAAAAGTTTTAATAAAAGGGTAAAAAATAAATTCTAAAAAGAATCCTTTTTTTAATTAAAAAAACATAATCTGAAATTTAAAAAAAAGTATTACTATACATTTTTTTTCGAAAATAAAATAAGTGACCTTTTGCGAATAGTTAAAAGAGATCATCTATCTTTTTCTATTTTATAATATGCAATTTAAATATTAAAATGAATTTTTGTATTTTTAAGTTTATAATAGTTTAATAAAATTCCTTAAAAGCATAAAGAAAAACTTAGATATGTATAAAAAATAATATTTTTATAACCTCTTCCGCTACGAATGCTTGGCTGCCACAAACCAGTTATCCTGTGGTAATTTTTCTGACACCTCTGGTTTAAAACTCGTAAAAGGTAAAGTATTGATAGACCATGGTTTCCCAGTTCATCCTGACACTGAGAGGTTGAATGAAGCCAGCTTTTCTCCTTTTGGTCTGTGAGCGGTTTCTCTCATATGAGTAATTAACATCTTCAATTCATATAAAAAAAGTTATATTATCTTTTTTGAATTATTATATATATTATTAAATCGCCATAGTTGTTCGAAGGTGACAACAAGGGACGGCTTCATCAGAGGTTGGGGAAGCTAGTACCCATAATCGACTTTATGTCTTCCTCTGCTCAGGCTTGGCCTCTTGACATCTGCTAGCTTGACCTTCGGCACTGGCTTATTTTATTTTTTAATTCTGGAAATAAAAGGAAATTATTTTTGCGAGCTTCATCAGAGGTGGGGAATTTAAGTACCCATAATTGACACATGTCGTCCTCTGCTTTGGTGATGCAATGAGACGCATTCCTGCCATGTCCTTGAGCCTCCAACAAGTATTAAAGATTACGAGTATTCTAAAATTATATCAGTATTGAACATTTTTATCAGTACTGAATAATTATACCAGTATTGAACAAGATTTATCAGTATCTGATAATTTTATCAGTAACAAACATTCTTGTCAGTTTGAAATATTTTTTAAAGAGCTGCGCACCAACGAGAGTGTTACGCGCTCTATAATCAAATTTATTTATTTATTTATTTATCTTAAATAAACTATTTAGTATTTCATTTTTTTTAAAGATATATAATCACATAATATTTAAGATTCTAACGAAAATATAATTTTTTTTAAATTAAATCCTAAAGATTTTAGATAGATAAAAATATTGATAATTCGAATGTATTTTTTAATGAAATTACTGTATAAATTAACTTTAACCATAATAAAAAAAATTGATTATACCTCGTAATATCTCACTGGCTCTCAGCTCTTAAATAAAAGTTTTTAAAGTCTCAATTGTTCTTAAAAAAACTTCCATGTACTAACATTCTCTTGAACTACCACATTTTATAAAGGGGAGTTATCGGAATACTTACTTCAGATATTTTAGAGACTGAACATCTTTAAACAAGATGTTATTTGATGTCTTATTCTTAAGCTCCTTCTAGGATCCTGCTTAGATTCTTTAGCGGTTCTTCGCTTCATAAGTTAATTCCTGGTACCAAAGTTTTTGTCATTTCAGTGTGAAGATTACTAATTCCTATTTAAATTAAAAGTATTATTATAATAATAAATAAATTTGATTATAGAGAATGTAGCTCTCGTTTGCGCGTAGTTCTTTCAATATTAATGTCAGTATTAAAAAAGTATTCTTATACTTCTTGTTGTCATCCCATTCTTCCAATGAGTAGTGCCAGCTTCTTCAATCGGGGATTTACTTTTTAAATTTTTTTTTATGGCTTAAACCCAATGCTCCAGTCTTCTTGAACAAGATCATAATAAGAATTAGTAATTAACTAATGGCCAGACCCGTCAATCAAATGTTTATACTGCTAGCGGGAACTCTTGGACAAGTTAGACTTATCTCTTCCAAGCTTGTCCACCTTCTCCGTAGTATCTTGTGCGAGATTGCTCGCAATGCAGTATACCTATACTATATTACCTACTAGCTCTTCCAACCACAGTCGACATCCATATTTAATATATAATGATTTTTTTAATCTTTTAAATACTTTCCAAACACTAAGCTAATGTAAGAAAATCTTTTAAACTTTAAATACAAAAATGTGATCAAATTTTTACCATTTTTATTACACTTGGAACTAACGCAGTAAAGCGGATTATAAGCTTTTTTATCCTAAGAATATACAGCTTGATATCAAATATGACTAAAAGGAAGAAAATAAAAGAAACAATGTTGTTTTCCATCTTATTTATAAGCACTTTTCAGCTAAAAAATTCGATCTCATGAGTTAATCAAAAAGAAAATGAACTATTCTAAAAAACTAAATTCTAGGTATAAAAAGATAAAATTAATTCGCCAATATATAGATAGTATCCCCACATTTATTATAAAAGAAAAAAGTTAATTTTTGATAGCTACTTGATAGCAATATTTTAAGAGAGCTATTTAATTAAATAAAAAATTAAGTGAAACATAAAAAAGATAAAATGATAATCAAGATTTTACATATTATAGTATAATAAAATTTTAATATAGTACATCTAAGATAAAAAATCAAAGCATCTACTTATAGCTAGTAGCCTCTTCATCTAATGTGTATAAGATTATAGAGAGTAGTATGTGAATATTAAAGAGTAATATAAAAAAAATTACAGATTAAAAAGGGGTAAAATAATTTCAAAAGGAAAATAATTAATATTATATAATAATAAAAAGACAATAAAGGAAGATAAAAATGATAATTCGAATCATCAAGAATGATAAAGGAATGATTATTTATGTGAATAAATTTTACTTAGTTTAGTTAAAGCTATATTATATTTAAATAGTGCTTTGATTATTTTTCGTTTCTGTAATAAGATAATTTATTTAATTTTTTTTTAATTTTATTTATTTTTTTATAAAAAAAGTAAATTTTTTATACTATTTTGTACATTTTTGAAGTTTAAGTTAAATCCTTTCGAAGTTCTTAAGTTTTTTATTATCTTTTTTATATTTTTCCATTTAAAAATTACTATCAATTCATCTGATTTTTTAGTTAAACAATTTTTTCTCCTAAAATGTTTTTTTGTAATCATAATCTCAAGTTTCGATTCTTTTTTTAAGATTAAATGCTTAAGATTTTGATAAGCAAGAAAAATAATAAAATTATTTTTCTACATTAACATTATATTTTAGATTTAAATTGGAAAATTTTAACTTTGAAAATATTAAGAAAATTCAAAATTTTAATATTTGAAAAGATATGTATTTCATGTTATTTTATTTGCTATTTATATTTGCAAGATTAGATAAAATATCTTTTGATGATTTAAGTTTATTTATTTTCTTTTTTAAATCTGATAATCCTTGTTTTTTTTGGTGTTTTTAGATGTATTATATCAATTTTTATAAAAATGCATTTTTATTTATTTTTTGAATCTATATTATATTTAAAAGAAGCTTATTGAAAAAAAAAATTATTTAAATACATATTAAGATAATTTTTTTTTATTAATTTTAAACTAAAAGAGTTTTGGACTGCAACTTCTTGCAGTTTAACGACCCCAACACTCCCTTCATGGGATAACGGGGATATCCTGTTGCTTTCGAAAAGCAGCTGCCAGGGAGCTCCATCGCTATGGGCAGCCAGGCTTCAAGTCCCTACCAGGAGTGGATAATCAAAAGGAAGGCGTTCCTCTGCAAAGGTTGACTTTGACCAGGGACTTTCTCAGCGACAGGAAAGGAACTTGTTCCTAGCCATAAAACCAGGAAGTATGATTCAGAAGGTCAATCTCAGCTCCCAACATCTTTTTAATTATTAGTTTGTTTTTTATGATCATTTTTTCTCTGCAATAAGATAGTTAATAAAAATTTGAAAATAATTTTTTAAGTTGTTTCTATGGTTTATTTTAAGTTAAGTTTATTTTCAAAGCTATTTTTTTATTTTAAAACGTTTTATTTTATTTTGCTAGTAAAATAATGTTAAATCTTTATCGTTTTGAAATGATTAACTTTAAAAATGATTATTTATTATCTATTTTATTTTGAATTTCTTTAAAAAATAGCAAAACTTATAAAAAATTATTCTGATAAAAAATTGTACTAGAAATAATTTTTTAAGTCCTTTTATCAAATTTTTTCTAACTATATTATATTTTACAATTTTATAAAATTTATAAATTTTCCTGCTTCATTTTTTACATTCTAATTTTTTAACACGGAGAAAAAGCAAGACTTTTATATATTATTAGCAAAATTTATTTTTTATAAAATACTTTTCATTTTACTCTCTTTTCCTTTCCATATTTTTCAAACATTTTAGAAAAATAATTTCATCAAATATGCATTTTTTACCATTTTTTAAGTGGATATTTAAGACTACCCTTCTTAAGATAAAATCTGCCTCCAATCTTTTTTAAATTTAATGCTATTTACTCAAAATTTTATGATTTTTCGTCAATTTTTTGATTCCTTTATTTTTAAACTTTTTAAAAAGATTCTGCGTTTTATCAAAATCGGGAATAATTACAGTATCAGTTTCTCTTTTTCTTTTGATTCAGATATGTTTTTGGAATAAAAATATTCTCAAAATTTTCCAATTTTTAGTTATAACTTTTCTCTAAATTTTGTAAATATCTTACTTAATTTCATTCTTAATTATTTAGTAAAAATTTTAATTTCTCTATTAATTTATTAGGCATAAAGATTCAAATGCTCATCCTCATCTATTATGACATTTTTTTTAAGTTATTTAGTAAGTATTTAATTTCTAAATTAGTTGTTCATTATGCGAGTTCTCTTATTCTCTATGAAAGACTGTTGAATAAATCGTTCTGATTGTTGAAAACTTCTTTATTTTTTCATATTACAAAGCTACGGATCATTTTGTTTTTCGATTATTCTAAATTATCTTAGTTTCCTTATAATTTTACCTTGATATGATGACGAAGATTTCAGTAACTTTTTTTATTTTTCTTTTTTACTATTTAATCTTCTAGTCTTTCTTTGGCGATTTTTTATGCTCCATTTTTTTCCCATTTTCTCTGAATCTTTTTAGATTTATTTAAATTTAAAAAAAATGAAAATGATGAAGATTGAGATGAATATTTTAAAGTTATAAAGTAAAACAATATCAATTAGAAAAAAGAGTTTAAATAAATTTAGTTAAACGTTGAAAATTCAATTGTATTGCATGTGAATTTCTTAAATTTCTTTTTTAATGATATATCTTATAATGTTTATGAAGTCTGGATACAAAGAACCGAATTATGTATCTAACTGTTTTTTTAATTTTTAGTAAATTAAATCAAATTAACTCGCAACTTTTTTTCCAGTGGGTGGAAAGGAGTTTCCAGTTCAACGACACATTGCTAATGCACATGATATGGATATCTTGTTGCTTAATCTAATAACCTTCGGCTAGGCTTCTTACAGGTTTCAAGCTGCTATCAAGAGTGGATGACCAAAAGAATTTGATTTCTTGCAGAGATTGATTCTAGCCAGGGACCTCTCCAGTGACAGGATAGGAATTTGATCTTACTCATAAAGTTAGATGATTTTTCAGATGATCAACCTCAACTCTCACAATCTTTTTTAATTATTTTAATTCAAAGTAAATAACCATCTCAAAAGGTTATTTTAAGAGTTTATAAAAGGAAAATTTCAGCCTATACTATTAAAAGTCTCTCAATTCAGCAATATATTGATAATATGCCACTTAAACTGAAAGTTCTCTGTAAATCAAGACTGTTATTTAGAAAAATGATATACTCATAATTCTGGCAAAAATCTTAGTTGAATGGATTCAGAATGTAATTTCACGTAAGTAGGAATTTTATTTCCTGTGGAAAACTACTTCATCGGATTTGGAACTGTATAGTATGATTAACTTCTTAATTAATTCAAATCGATGTGAAGATAATTTGTCAAGAAAATGTGATTTCTGTTAATTTTTCTGAACGTCACTGTGATGAAATCTGATTAAACAGAGGTAAATAACAATCATAAAAAAGGGTTTCTAAGAAGACCAAATACAAGAAAACAGTAATATTAATAGAGAGAAAATTCTGTGCTGAGTTTGACTCTAATCTAGCTCGCAGAGTAGATTCTAAAAAGTATCACAGTAATTAAAAAAATTAAAAAACTAAGAGGATACTAAATAATTAACTATATTGGAAGAAAAACACCTTAGCATTAAGAAAAAAAATTTTACTTTATAACAAAAATATCATTTAATTTCATATTTTTTGGATTTTCAATCTAACTTTTGCTACAGAAAAAAAAATAAAAAAGCAATGAAATTTAATATTTTTCTATTGAATTTTCTTAAAAATTAGAAGATTGAGTTTATAATTTCTTCCAGTATCATTTCTCTCTTATCTAAATAATTCTAAATTTTAAGAAAGAAGTATCTAAGTATTTGAAAGCTTTTCTATGCTTATATTTGTAGAAAAAATGTTTACTCTCACACTTATTAAAATTTGAGCTATATCAATTTCAATTGTACTTCAAATCATATTTTATGAGGAATCGGGGCTTTCGATATATCTTATAATATAATTATTTTTTTAAGTTTAAGATTAAAAAACTTGCCTTACTCAAGAGCTCAGGATTTTGAACTTCTAGAAATCATAAAGTGCAAAACGTAAAATCATAATGAAAAACTATGCTTTGAGACTTGATCTTCTCCACCTAATTTATAAACAATGCAAAGCCACAATTGACTCAGTAATCCAACACAAACATTGCGTAAGGCTAGACTCCAATCATCTTTATCGAATCCTCATTTAACAATTGATGTTCTCATTCATATTCAAATTCTTACGCAGAATATTAATAATAAATAGATTTATTGATCTTCAAAAGCATTAAAAAGGAAGATAATTAATATTGTTCAGTCTAACCTATTTTTATCTTTTTATGAATATTAATAGCTTTAATAAAATGGAAATTTGCGCGGTAAAAATGGAATAGTCGATTCGCCTTTCTAGAAACTAAAATAGAAAAGCCAAAAGAAAGATGGGTAAAGAAAAATAAAAGTAAATTACTACATCAGAATCTAGTTCTTCTTCCAAAGGTAAAGTGATGGTTGGAATGTAATAAGTGGAAGAATAAAAAATGACCCATATTAAAAACTCTAAAATTAAGTCGAACAAATGAAAAAATTAATTTTCCGATACGAAGAAATCATATATAACCAAAGCATATAAATAAGAGAACTTATGAGTAATATTGATTTTCAGGATAATGAATTAACAATCTTAAGAAAATAACTAATATAAAATCAATTAATAACAGAAGAATAATTATGAAGATAATCTTAATCAAATTTACCCAATAATCAAATAATGGAATTAGAAAAAACTCCAACTTAAATAAAAAAAGAAGAAATCTCATAAATCGAAATTTAAGATCAGAATATAATAAAAAGATTAGAAAAGATAGAAAACAAGATATTTATAAAAAACTAATCAAGATAAGAACTTAAACAATGTTGATACTGCAAATCAAGATTTCATTTATTAAGGAAATGCATAACCTGAAAAAAACTGAACGAAAAAGAACAAAACAGAACATGAACTTAAATTAACAAACTTTGAATTACATCAAATGGAATTTATAAGTGAAAAATATTTGCTGGATAGACTGAGAATCAACAGTGGTTACCTACCACTTAATCAAGAAGGTCGTGATATCCATCCTCTTTAAGAAAATGGCAGCAAGTATCTGGTTGAAATCCGAGAGAATACTAAACTCTTTTTTACATTTAGTTTATAATTAAAAAAAATTAATTAAATTTCATCAATCTTTTTCTTTAGTTATGTATTTTTAATTCTACTTTGATTTTAATTGAAATCAAATCCTCAATCTTCAGGATAGTATAATCTGCTTAATTATAAAATTTTTAATACTTTAAATAAAATAGTCCAATATTTTGTATTTTTTAATTCATTAATCATTAATAAAGCTAGCTAAATAAAATTCTTATGTAGATCTTTGATTGCTAAAAAGATTCTTGGCAACTAATTTAGACTTTTCAATTTTTATTTTTTAGAAATTACAAAATTTTTAAAAATAATGTGTGTTTTAACTTTCAAGTTCATGTGAGAAATAAAGTTATATGAAGGAGAATTGGAAGATGCCTTTACATTTTTATTTTTCCATCCTAAATATTTTTAACTTGATTTTACTTAATTTAATAACTATTTTCATCAGAAAAAACAACTTGCAGTGATTGAATCACTCAATATTGAATAGTAATTAGATCTAGAAATTTATTTTCTTCTTTGATTCACATTTTTTTTAATATAATAGTAATAATGTATTAAAATGACTTACTATTGGTAGTTTTTAACCTATTAGTGTTTTAGAATTTTTTATTCATAATTGTTAAGATGTATTCCTCTGGCTTTTCTGGGTCTAAATCCTTATAACTTGCTTGTTTTGTCCTCTTGCCAACGATTTAAAATCAATACCGTACTTTCATCTCTCAAATTTTCTCAGTTTATCCATAATTTTTGGGCTATTTACTATGGTTAGATTTTTTAATTCTAGCATCTTCCTTTCATCAAGGAATTAGTCTTGAATAAATTTCAAACTGTTTAAAATAAAAATAGAATCGAGGAAAAAATGAAAAGAATAAACTAAGATAATCGAGGAAGATTACTGCTTCATCTAACAAATCGACCAATTTTATTTCAAAAAAAGAAGCTAAAATTTTCATGGCTAAGGGATATATTATATAACAGTAGTTTGAATGATAAGGTGATAAATGAGGTATATCAAGAGTTTTGGAGACTGGAAACTCCTTTCTAGTTAGACGACCCAACGCTCTCCTTTTAAGGAATAACGGGGATATCCTGTTGTGTTCCAGACATAGCTGCCAGGGAGCTCCATTGCTATGAGCAGCCAGGCTTCAAGCCTCTACCAAGAGCGGATAATCTCAAAGACAGTGTTCCCTTTAGAAAATGACTTTGACCAGGAACTTTCTCAGCGACAGGAAAGGAACCTGTTCCTAGGCATAAAACCAGAAATTGTAATCAAGAAGGCCAATCTCATCTCCCACTCTCTTTTTAATTATTAAATAAAATTTTGTAGTTTAAATCGACAAATATTTATAAAAAAAGTTCTATCTTCAGCTTATTTATTTATTAATATAAATATAGCCACTAAAATAAAAATCGAATGCCATCTTTTTCCTACTCATGATCTAGTTTTAAATCGAGATTTCTATACTAAATTTATAATTTTTTAAGTATATATTAACATTTTGACTCTTGATAAATATCCTTTTGGTTTCTAAAATTTGTGATTAGACTAACTTAAATTAAAATAATAGTCTGATTAAAAAAATTATAAAATCGTTAATTTTTAATAAGTTGCACTTTAAATTTTATACCTTTGTAGTATAATTCTAGTCTAAGCATTAAGCCATTGTTAATATCTTTATTTATAAGTAATTAAAAAAATAAAATATTGCGTTAGTTTAATTTCGATAGGTTTAAGCTTTTTTACTTTTATAAAAAATGGAATATTTCTACCTTGAGAAAATAAAGGAATAGATATAGTAAATTCTTATTACTAAAAGGAAATGCAAAAAGTATCTAGAAAATTTGGATCGCAAAACTAAGTTTAGTGACTAAAATGAAAAATTAAGAGTCTGTTTCAAGGGATGTGAAGATCCAGCAAGATAGTTACTTGTTAAAAAGGAATAAGCGGTAAACTTTAATCGTCGGAAGTGAATATGCGATTAACATGAGTAGAATAGAAGATTAACTAGGTTGCAACATATATGCAATCAACATATACGTAATCAATATATTTAAAACATTAATCCGACTGAGATCAGATGTCTGATGGATATTAAGATGTAGTAAATATCAGTTTATAAATAAAGAAAGATTTCTAAGTGCTGGTTTTGCAAGAGAAGAGAACATTTAATCAAATAATGTTGCCAATTCCCAAAAAAATGTTAGAAGAAACAAAATTTTGAAATAAGCTGAATTAAATATACTGCACATAATAAGGACGGATCTACATAAGAAAACTAAATAAAGGATTAGAGCTGCATGTAGTAATAACAGAAGCAAACAATATTAAAATGAAGAAGATACTATAATTAGCATAATGTCATATCCTACTTGAAGATGTAGAAAAAGGGATTGAATAGTAAAAAAGAAGAATAATAAATCTATGAAAATCTTTGCAGGAAACAGCAGAAATTTTATAATAATAAATACAATAATAATAATATTAAACTATAAGAGTTTCAATACTTGAAATATTGAGACACAAACGCATAATTATTAGTAAATAATCATGCAAATTATGCTATATTTAAAAGTTTCTACATTTTTAATCATGGTTCTCTTTCACTCTCATCTTGATAAAGACTTGATTATCTCATTAAATCTATTTATTGGTTTCTTTTAATAGGATCAATTTCTTCTTTATTCTAGTCTTTAAAAATCTTTGATCTTCTTCTAAATATTTATTGATGGAATATTTTTATGTGTTTATCTACTTTAATCCTCTGATTTTTTGTAATTATTGATTAATATAGTTTTAGTCATAGAAAAATTAGTTTTCTACAATCCTCCCTAGTAATTATTTTATGCTTACCAAAATTCTTAAAAATGTCTTCATAAAGATTACATTGAAAAATGGGCTAAAATGTATCAAATTCCCTCTAACATAAGGAAAGTTTGTTGACTAAATTTCGATATATCGCTGATTCAGTTCATATCAAATATAATTCCTTAGTTTATAGATAGAAATAGTTTCTTGAATATGGTGCTATTGTATTAAGTGTGTTCTTTAAAGGAAAAACATTTTAATTATTTTCTTTTTAATCAACAAATCGTTTTGCTGTTGACATGACTGGATTTCTTTAAAGGCATTCTTAGAAGATTTTTAGCTTTTAACATTGAGATGCTTATTAAACTCTTTGTAATCATAAGTCTTTTCGATATCTAAAGCATATTTTTCAATGCTTTATCTATATATTTCTTGTAAGGAAGATTAAATCTATTGCATTTTTGAAGTAAAAAGATCTATATCTGAATTAGAATTTTCCTAGCGAAATCGAGTTATTTTTCAGTAAAAGCACTTAAATTTTTATGTCGAAGAGTGGATAAATGGAAGTCAATTTAGATCAATAAAGCAAGATTCATTAAAGGAAGATTAAGAAAATTGAAAGCTAATCCTGATATAAGTCTTTGTGATCTACTTTTCTTTCTTGCTAGGCATAATTATAAAAAAATTATGTAAGCAAAAGCAATAAAAAATTATATTTTAGAAGCTAAAAAACCAGCAAAATAGTTATAAAATATCAAAATTATAATTTTTAATTAAATATCTAAAATTTTGCTAATTTCACATCTCATTTTAATAACTAAAAAACTATTTTAAAATCTAGGATTTAGATTCATTTGCTTAGAAAAGCATCATGATTTAAAATAAAAAACTATACAATTTTTTTTGATAAAAAGTAAACTTTTTCTAAAAGACAAGCTTTCATGTTTAATTGAATGGAATATTTTTAATTTCGTAGTTAAAAAAAGTTCTCAAATGAAAATAAAATTATATCAATCAATTCAAAATTTAAAAATATCAAACTTAATTTTTTTTAAAGAGGTTTATTGCTCTCAAAAAAAATGAATTTTATTTAAAGAAAAAAATTTTTATTTCGATTATTTAGCTCCAGACTGAGTATAATAAAAGCAAAAAATCTTTAAAAAAGTTAAAGTCTTAAATTAAAAAAGTTTTTAGTCAAATTCTAGTTATTTTTCTTAAAAAGTTTAATTTTTGATAAAGGGTGAATTTTATGGTTTGGTACACAATCGAACATAATTAGAAATATTTTGCGAATTGTTAACTTTTTTATGATTTAAATCATTTTTTTTATTTTTATTTTATTGAAATTTTTTTTTTAATTGTGCTTATTTATTTTTTTTTATGCATACGATTTGAAAGCTTACGGTTATCTTTCTAATTGTTTTTTTTATGGTTGCTTTTTTTTCATTTTTACCAATAAAACGTATTGAGTCTGTGTCTGAGAATGATATTTCTTAACAAAATATCGAGGCTCAAACTTATTAATAGCGTGACTAAATTTTATCAAAGCACTAGATGATGAAGATAGCAGATATGAAAGTTTCTAAAAGGTTAGGATCTTTGTTTGCTTAAGCTTTGGAAATCCAGTAAGAAATGAGTAATGGCTCATATGCTTTTTAAAATAAATTAGTAAAATCCTTGCCATTTAAAGATTAAAGCATTTCTTATGTTGTTCCGAAAGGTGTAGGTTGGGATGTTAAACACCTTTTTTACAAAGAAAAATGTTGAGAAATTGAAACTCTACTCGCTGTTACAAGCGTTTTAAAACCAAATTGAAAAGTAATAGACTGTGGAATATTTTATGGCCTTTATACTTTGAAAATGGCCGCTTTAATTGATGAAAAATAAGGTGGTATGATTTATTCTTTCGATGCTAATCCCTTAACAATCTAATTTGTAAATGCTTCATTATGACTCAATAATTTCTAGAAAAGAATTTAGCTTTATAACTATGCTATTTACAATTAAACTTAGGAAATTATTTTTTAACTATATTAAAAAAATGGAATTAGCTAGCTGGAGATCCTAAAAAATTAAAGATTAAAAATTGGACTATAAAATGAATAAGATTTCAAACGCAATTTTAACTATAAAGTTTTAGCAATCAAATTAGACGATTTTTTTCCTCCAGAGATACTTCCCGAAGTTTAACTTATTAAAATTGATATAGAAAATGCTGAAATAATGGCTTTATAAGGTTTGAAGAATATTATTAAAAGATCGAAAGATGTAATCATTATTATAGAATGGTGATTTTAAATATTCAAAATAGTAAACTAGATTTAAGTAGAAGAAATTATGCTTTGACTAGTTTAAGAAGACTTTTAATTTTATGTTCTTGACAGTGAATTAAAAAACGAAAAAAATTATTCATGTTTAGAAATAAATAAATATTGAGGCTATCAAAACTATACTTTAAAAAATATAAACCATGTTAACTATGAATGGTTAAAAACCGAAAATAGAACAGGATTTGCATATGTTGATCTAATAATAACTAGAAGAAAGACCTTTGAAAAATACTATAATAAAAAATGAACCTTTTAAAATAAAATTTAGCTTACAAGTTATATTAAACATAATTTAAACCTTAAAATAAAAAGTATTGTTTTTATATTTATTTAAAAATCAAAATATATAAATTTAATTTAAAATCCAACACTTTAACTTCATTTATAGAACATAATTTGTTATTCTTGGAGAACTTGTTTCCAACGGTCTGTATTATATGGAGGTGAAATAATAAAGTAAAATGTCTTTTTCTATTTTGCGATAAAAATTTCTTTCTTTGTCATATAGAAAAGTTTTATTTATTTCTTATGAAATTTCTTCAGTATAATCTATTTAATTTTTAGTCTTTCTTCTGCTTTTTCAGATTACTATTTTTAGGATGGTAAAATACTTTCACCTTTTAATTAAGTGCTTGTCTAATTCCAATAAAATTTGGAATTTATTTTTATAATTTTAATATAGAAATTTTCTATTCATACTCAATCAGATTTTTAGTCTAACCTTATATTTAATTAGCCAGCTATTTCTAAAAAATTGCTATCTAGTTATATTTATTCATGCTGCTGTTTTATTTTCTAGGAATGAGTTTTAGGTTATTTATTTTGATTTTAACGCTAGTTTTAGAAGACATTTAAAGTCCTTTATTAGACGTAATTTCCAGTTAACTCTTTCTTTTTGTTAAAGCTTTTTTTGATGTCTTTCATTATCCTTCTTTTAAATGTTTTATCTATAATTAAAAAATGGTGGAAGGTTTCAAGAAAGGCTTCTATACCACCTCTTCCTAAACCTAAAAGGAAGGGAGGGAGTAGGAAATCACTTCTTGTTCAATCGTCTTTTTCACAACTTTAACCTTTTTCTTAATATTAATAACCTTAACAACCAGGAATTAAACAAGAGGAACAGAAGAAGGCTCAGAAAAGTAAGCATATTGAAGCACCGACTTCACTAGAGAAATCTAGAAAGCAGGCAAAGTTTGCTTTACACAAGGAGGTGTCGGAATTTAATTCTTCTGGCCAGATGAACATGGAACAGCTCATCCAAGTTATACTAAACCTCCAGGAAGAGCTAAAGAGACTAAAGAAGGATAACGACAAGCTAATGGTGAATCTGAGCAAGCAAGAAGAAATCGAGTCAAGACTTAAGCCCTAAGAAAGGGATTATAGTGCATTTTGGAACATATTACAGAGTAAGAACTGCTAATCCTAAAATAGCAATAGAAACAGACGGAGTTGGGCAACAAGCTTGGAGAAATAGAAGAGAAGCTGTAACAGCAAATGAAACTTAATGAACAAAGAGGTTATCCGATGCTGATAGAGGTAATTGACAAGAAGAAGAAGGCTAAGCCAATCAAAGTAGTTAAAAGGTGCTACTATTGTAATTCAGAGAAACACCTATGAAAAAGATATAAATAATTCCTAAACTTTAAGAACAAGTATTGGAGAAAATAGAGGAAGCAGCAAGCGTAGCAAAAGATAATGAGACAACTATAGCAAAGGAAAATTAGAGAGAGACTATTCATGAACTAGCTTGGAAATATTTATAGGAAGAAACCTTTACAGAACGGAAGACATAGTTAGAGACAACAAGAACAAGTGAATGGGAGAGGTGTAGAGACTTATAAACCTTTTTTTAATCCTGGAGCAATCTGGGACCGGCATGAAAAGGTGAAAATCCTCAAAAATTGCCAAAAAATAAATATTTTAATAATAAATGTTTAATCTCATTTTGTAAGTTTATTATTTTTTTAATTAAGTCTCATACTCTATTGAAAAATATCAGATACTTATAATGCGGAACTAATTCGACCTTTTTAATAAATTTTCTTCAGAACTAAGATTTAACTGTGGACACATTTCATTTGGAAATAAGTTTATCCTATTAACTTCTGTTTCCTCAAGTTATAAGACTCTTTTTCATATTTCTTATGATAATTTGTTCTGATATTATTTATAATAATAATAATGAATTTTAGTAAATTCATCTTCATTAGGTTTTTTATTTCTTAAAAGTTTATTTATTGTGTTAAATATTCCATTTACAATCTTCGTCTTGATCATCTTCTCTAAATACATATCTAACCATACTGTGTTGATCCTTTTTTATAATCAATATTTTGCTTCAGTCGAGTTTCATTCCAATCCAAGTATTTGCTGTTTTCTTCTTTATTGAGTAAAAGCGATGTCCATAGATTTCACTCCCTTTATGTCTCTTTTTTCTTTATTAAAGTTAAAGTTTAAAAGCTTTGTTAAAGCCTTAGTAGTCAGCCATCTGACCTATTCTATCAGCTTGTCTCCATTAGTTTGTCTTGAATTCCTACTAGGCTTAGTTAGGCGGTGTAGCACTTCATTAGTGCACCATCCTTTAATATTCGGAATAGTTTTTGTCTTGCACTTAGCGTTCCTAATTATTTCTCCAAGGATTAAGATTTGAATTAAAGAATTTTTTTCTATAAATTTTTCCGCTTTATGTTGGATATATCCTAAATAGTTTTCTAAAAATATCTTATTTATTCTTTCTTTAAATTTCGCTTAGTTAGTAGCAGTATTTTCATTGGTGTTATTTATCGCACACGAAGCATTATATTCTTCTTTTAAACTATTATTCCTGTAACATTTATTTAATTTAAATTTACTACTTATTTTAAATAAACGTTTATTGTTTATTTTAATTTGAGGCTTCATTTTCTATTTCCATAGGATCTGATTAATTCTGTTAAAACGAAAATGGCGTTACCTGAATTTATTATTAAATTTAAAGAATTCTTTGTTCCAGTTTGTTTTTTATTTCTTATGATTATTAATATTGTTTCTCAAGTAAAGACGTTATTAGTTTTTCTAATTTTTCTACTTTATCAGTAAGGTATCTATTTTTAAACATAAACTCTTTTAATGACTTAGATAATATTTCTATTTGAGTTTGTGTCGGAAGTTTTTTTAATTCTGGATTTCCAAGTGGTTAATGTTCGTCATATCAATCATATTTCTCACTTTCACTCATTGTAATTATTTCGCTTTTTTATTTTTTAGAGAATTTTCCTGTTTAAATGTTTTGTTCAAAGTTCTGTTATTTCTTAGAAGCCATTTTTTATTTAATATATAATAATCACTCTGAGTACAGCTCAGATTACTTAATGACTGCCATATCTTATGACTTTCTAGTCCTTATTTTTATTAGAATTTTCAGTATTTTCTTAAAATGTATCTATATTTTCAACAATACAAGTATTGCTTTTTTCATTTCAATAGAAGAATTTTTTCTGTCTGGGTATTCGGTTCTAGAACCATAGAATCGTTCGAAAATGTATTTTTAAGAAATAAACTTTCATTCACTTAGTTAATTAGCTGAATTTGGTTTCTATCTGTTCAATTCTGAAATTATTGCTTCTTGATTTTCGTATTTAAGTCCAAAAGTGCTCGAATAGGTTTTTTAATTTTTTCTTCGAGCTTTTTTACTTGGTGTTAAAGCTTACCGTTTTCAATTTAAAATTATGAAGTTATTAAAGAATGTTTTGTTGATTAGTGTTTAAGAGAGAGTCATCTTTTGTTCCTCATTTTATATTTATAATATTATTTTTTTTTATTAAACAAATGTAATTTTCGATAGAGAAATTGCAATTTAGTTGGGAAGATAATAGTTTATGCTCCCTGCTATTTAATGTAAATGTTTGGTACTTCCAATTTAGGTAATAAAGTGAATTTGGGTTTCTCCAGGTTTTCATTCCTTTCACTATTGATATTTAATTAGTTGTTTCTTGCTTGATTTTATATATTGAAACTCCAAAGCAGTATATATTCTGTTCAATCTGCTTTCTTCTCGTATTATCCTTTTTTCTTGTATCCAATAATTTTGTTACTTCTCTTATAATTTAAACACTTCCATTACAAATGTCAAGCGCTTCCGCAGTAGAAGTATTTCTTCCTAATCATTATCTTTTTCTCTTTCTAAAGCTATTCTTTAGGTTCTACATACATTGGTATTACTTTATTGCTAATTTGATTTATTCTTGGTTTTAGTAATTGTAGCTCATATTCCTATTTGCTCACGTGTTCATTCAGCTAAACTGAAATGACGCGATTTTGGTAGTTCTAAATATTGAGGATTGCATCTATCTGGCGTTTGTTGCTCTCATCTTGAATAAATCCTGTTGATTTTCTCTTCCAGCTTTTCTGTGAGTTTCTGATTAAGAAATTTAAGCTTCTATACCTCTTCTTGGAGGTTAAAAACTATTAGGGCAAATTGAGTAATACTGCTTGCTTAGTTCAAAGTTGAAGGCCCGCTCTTTCTGGTGCATGTCAAATTCCTGTTTCTTACATGACTTTTTTCATATGTTGACATTCCCAGTGTATGTTGTTAGATAAATTCTCATTTATTTTTTTTAAAATCATCCCCCTTATTGCTAGGACGAAAGATATTTTCCTTACTTAACTCTCTCTATGAAATTTTCAAGTTCTTCAAAAGAAGATTATATCGATTGAAGAGTAGATATGCACTGGAAATTATATTTCTAGTTTTTCTCCTACTATTACTCCTTCAGCCATTTTATTTCTTTTTATTTAATATTATTTTATTTTAATTTTATTTCTAAAATAAAAATGTAAAATCCATTTTTTTCCACATTTAAAAAAAGAAAAATTTCAGTGATAATAATTATGATGAAAAGTTTTAAAAATTTAAGCTTATCATAAATTTATTTTAACCATTTTCTCATTTGCTATTATTTGAATTATCTCTCTGTTTTTTGTTTAACTTTTATCTTATTTTTGCTATGAATAATCGCTTTAATTTCTACATAGCATTTTTCAAAAACTCTCTTTACTTATTTTTTTCTTTCTGAATCTAAATTCCATTACAAGTAATATAAATTAATCCCTTACAATCAAAATTAGTTTACATTTTCTATGAATTTTAGTATATTTATAACTTAACAATTTTTTAATACTGGAAGAAAGTTAATTGGAAATGAAACTTTTTACTGACAAAACTGAGAATGCTTAGTGAAATTATCAGTTTAATCTAATTTCTAACTTAAATAAAACTAGCAAAATGATGAAAAAATATATTGTCCTGATATCTAATTTTACCAGAAATTCGATTAAATTTTTTAAAATAGATTCTAAAATCATTCATAGCTTGAAATTAGTTTTCCGTCAATTTTAGTTGTAGCGATAGTTTAAAGTTTGAAAATTTCGATAATATCAACTCCTTTCTCATAGATCTCTTGAAATTTTAGAGATTAATAATTTTTTAAATGATTCAGTCATTTTTTTTCTAGTTTTCTTGTCTTTTATATTCCCAAAATTATTATCACTATGAGTTTTAAGAAATATATTAGTTCATTAAACCTAAAAAATTAATTTTTTAGTGCAAGTAAAAGCATGAAGCTTTTAATAAAATAATGCATGAACAAGATTTCGAGCTGCTTTGGTTAGCTCTTATTTTAGAGATGCTTGATAGATTCAAAATCTTAAAGGAAATGTAACTTTAAAATTATCCGACCAGGGTAAGGTCTTGATGTCCATGATTATGAAATAGGCATACATTACTCATAGTAGTCTTGCTTGCAGAAATTTATCAACATAATATTCCTTTTATTCCATTAAAAAGGCTGTTTATAAAGTTCATCAAGGCTAGAGTTTAGTTTTCCTCAAACACTTTAATTAATCATAACCATTATTATAATAAAATAAAAAAAGTAATAATAGTTCCGTTTTTTAAAATAAGCTAAATGTCAATTTATTTTGCTTCATCATTTTTAATGATCACAAAAGAAATCTATTTATGATTCTTTAATATTTGCTATTTTTTTATCTTTTTCATACCTTTTCATATTAATATTTTCAAGTGTTTTTTTTAATTTTCTTTAACTTTTTTCTTTCGCTTCTAAATATTCCTTTTAGTGCTCTTTCACTCTAAAAGTTAAATGACTTGCTGTAATTAGTTTAAAGAGTCACTACGATTTATGAAAGCTAAATTAATGATATTTTTTAAAATTTTTAAATAGGGAGAGTAATTCTCCTACTGAGATTTACTTAATTCTGGTACCAGGAAGTTTCTATGAGCAAAGAACAGAACAAGAATTTTGGTAGGAACCAAGAGAAGACAAGATTGAAGAGGCATGAAGTAACTTTAATGATGGAAGATGCCAGATACTGTGGTCTCTTAGAGAGCATTTCAATCTTGGCTCTACAAAATTCAAAAGGGAAAGCTAGCTCTTAGGAAGACTTCTGCAAAAAAATGTTATTATCTATAAAAATCTTTATTAAAGAGCTGCGCGCCATTAAGATGCAAACTCTCCATAATCATATTTATTTATTCCATTTTAATTCATATACCTAAATTTCTGTACTTTCTTAATAAAACTTCTCGTTACTATATTACTAAATTAAATCTCTAATAAAATCGACAAAAGTATGCAAAAATAAATCTCATTAATGCTTATTTTTTTATTTATTTCTAATAGTTAATTCCAATTTAATGACATTTATCCAAAGATTTTATTTTAATACCTATGAAATTTTTCTTACAAAAGTGAAGAACAATTCTAAATAAGAAGCTTTTGGGTTTTTAGTTTTTCTTCAGAAAAGCTATAGAGATTATAAAAACAGCAACTAAGACTTCGTTAGCTTTTTAATTATTTTCTATTTTCCCTGACATTTTTTAGTTCTCTTATCATTAAAAAAAAATTAGATTTTCTTAGGAAGTAATAAAAACTACCTTTATAAGAGTGAAAATTGATTACACTTCTAGTTTAAATTATGAATTATAAAAAGTTAAAGGCTATAAGCTTTTAACTTTTGCTAAGCATACTCGTAGTATTTTATCTTTAGTATATAAAAGTTATTTAAGATATGTATATTAATAATGATATTTTAATTTAAGTCATATTTCTCCATAATTAATTTCCATTTGTAAATCCCAAGAAAAAGCTTGACTCCTGTTAAGATGATCAAAATCAGTGTTTTCAATTATGAAAGGCTAGGCTTTATTATAATCCACTGTAAAATCAAGCAATTTTATATATTTGTTTTCTTGTCAGATCTATGTCATGTTTTAAAAATCTTACTCAACTTGAATCCCATATTTTCCTCGAGTTAGAAGTGGACTTAAAATGGTTTTTCTTAAAACTGAATTCAGATACCAAAATGCTCTTTTCACTCAATCACATCCAGAAAAATCATGTTTAATATCAGGCCAGACATAACTAGGAATGATGAAATCTCTTCTTTAATATGGTTTATCAATCTAAAATTAAAATAAAGTTTCGTAATCACTAAAATTTCTAGCTTCTTAGGTTAAAGTTACGAATCCGATTCGCTTGCCTCATTTATCGTTATGAATTATCTTTCGATTTACTCATTTGCTGTATTCGTAGAAATCTTTCGACATCACTATATCATTTTCGCATCATAAAGCTGATTTTGCTTTGAGATATCCAAAAGTTAAATTTAATAAAAAAAACGCATTCGAAGCTTGTTAAAATTCATCCGCTTTTTAATTTCTAATGAATCATTTATGAATATTTATTTATGGATGACGAATGTGAATGATATTAAGAATGCCTCTATTTTTGAAATCGTTGATTACTTTTTCAACTTAAGGAGTATTACAATCTTAGGATATCAAAATTATTGTTTAGTTTATACTATCAGCTACTTCTAGACTCTGAAGGACTTCTTATAAAATATAGTGTCTTTTATAAACAGGCATAAGAATAGGATATAGCTCATCAGCATTAAGTTTACGTTTGACTATAATATCGTCATATTATTTTTTGATTTACTCATATAACTCAGGATAATTCTCTTTAAAAGTAAAGCTTTAGCACTTAATTTTATATTTTATAGAAGGATTAAATCTTTTATTAAAAATAGATCCAAAATGCTATTTATTTATTTTAAATGCGCTTTCAAGTATTTGTGGCTTATTGGTTTTACTATAAAATCCAGAATAAACAGTTTCTTTAAAAACTTTTACTTTTAAATATTCAATAAAACTGCTTTTGAAAGCTGAGTCTTCTTCTATTTTTTAGCTTAAAATTTAATATTCATTAGTTATATAAAAATTTGCGAGGTCGAACGAATTCATATTTCCAATTTTCTCGTAAATTTCTTTGTCCAATTAATATTTTAGAACAACTTGCGATCCAAGTTTAAAATGGATTCCTGTCTACATTAGTCGATAATAACTGTTTCCATATACTGAGACTACTTTCTCGTTTACTCTCAGTTAAGCTTTTGGTTTATTAGAGTTTTCTTATTTATCAAAGAAAGAAGTTCCAAGTGCAGTTAGAAGAATTTGTATGTTATATCACTTTTATTATTCTATTTAGGTATCAATTCAGATTTCTTAGCAGCCTTCATCTGAGCCAATTTCAAGAAGAATTCGTCCTGATTGATCTTTTTTATTAACTAGATATAAAAAATACCCTCAGTAGTAACTAAGAGAACCACAGCCTTCTAGTTTATTTCCTAAGATGGCATAACGTTTATTCTATGTTCTTTGAAAGGCTTACTTATTCTATTTTTTTGAATCACTCTTTTCTTACTATCAAAGAGTATTATTAAAATCGAGCTTGATTCAAAGTGAAATATGGAGTTCTGGAAAATCAAAGGAATTCATCGGACCATAAATCACGAACTAATGTTATGGTTTTATTTTGATCTAGAATCCATCGTCCAAAGGAGCTTATCTTATAATCTCAAGAGTTTAGTTCAAGTTTCTTTCGAAAAAACTTTACTTATTTTATACCATTTTGAAATGTGTTTTTTCATCGAACTTATTGGATTTTGAAAAGTCTATCTACTAAAGACTCGAAAAGTTTTTTTTCTAGTTTTAAATCTAAAAATAAAAAGCAAGAGATAGCAGACAAGCGACAATAAAGCTTATTGAAATTTTTCAATTGACCATAAAGATATTTATTAATGATAAAAATTAAATTAAAAATAGAGCAAAAGTTATTTATTAGCCTATTAGTACCTTTAAGCTTTATATTATAGCTTTTAGATAGATAATTAAAGGAAATAGTTATAAGTTTGGACTTATGAATTTATATTAATGATTATTTATGAAATTAAATGATATCTAAAGCTTATTTTTATACAATGCTTTTACCTTAATTTCGTTTGATTGAATTACTATTTTCTTTTATTGATTCTAAATTTTCAAGTTTTGTCTTTTTATTTTGATGCATATATTTATAGCCAGAAAATAATTATTGAGTGTATAGACCTAGTCTAATGATTATCTTAATTTCAAACTTAATCATGAGCATTATTCTCATTCGCTTTATCTATTCTTTTTAAATTCGCTTTTACAATTTTCTTTTATACTTAATTTACAGTTCTTATGAATCATCCTACTTTATTTAGAAAATTAAGCCTTGATTATAGAAATTAAGTGTATTGTAATATCAAAGAAATGCATTTTGATTAAAGGTTTATTTTTTAATTTTAGGTGAAAGATTATTTCTATTCTAGCTCTTTTAAACCTTAGTTGTTTTTCATTTACATTAGTCTTCGCTTTTTTCTACTCCTACTTCTTTCTGAAGAATAGAAAGTTTCTATTTAAACGAAATAAGCATTCACGAATTATCTTTACAGTTCCTTATTTAAGATTTATCAAACCTTTGTCTATTTTTTTAATTTAATTCCTTAGATTTTGTTTGAGAGAAATTTCCTTGCATTATGTTTTAAACTACTCCTTGCTTATTTGGTATATTTTCACTTTTAAAGTGCTTTAAAAACTGTTTATTTTTGATCCCTTTTGCTTAAGCTGCATAGACATACTTTCTGATTTCTCAGTTTTATATGAGAAAACTATCAAGTATTGCATATTATATAATCAGAGTCAGTTTTAAAATAAGCAAATTTGGTTTAATTTTTAGATTTTGCTATCGAAGAGATTTTCATGTAGTAAAGCTAAGTTTCAACTATTTCTTGTGAAGGTCATAAAAAGCCTTCTTAATCTGAAAGACTTAGATACCAGGGAAAAAACCCTCGTTTTGTTTCTGTATACTATGTTAAAGGGATTGATGAACGTCCCAATTTTATCTGATAACTTTTAGCTTTATTTATGTAAATTCTCCTTATCTTGGATTTTATAAGCAGACACTATGAAATTTAAGCTTCTATCTCTTAGGACTATTTTATATCAATTGATCCTTTGCAAAAAACTATTAATTTAAAGCCAAGCTTTACAACTTATTGATAGCAGTCTATAATCTCTGTTAGATACAGTAAGATAACCATATCGATATTAGATAAGATAAAAGTTAGAAATGTGAAATGGAAATAGTTTGATGCCTTTGAGTGTTATGGGGTGCAATAGTCAAATTGACAAGCTGATATTTAATAATCGGATAATATAAGACTGAAGGAGTAATTAGGGCAAACACTAGGGATCTCTTGTAAAGCAGCTCTTCCTACAAACTAAGTCAAGCTTTCTATTTTAAAGCTTCTAAGATCATAAACTTAAATCGTTGCTTATTACTCTTGGAAAAATAGAGCATAAGAGATTATCCTACGCAGCTATCTATTTTATTAAATCACCCTCAATCCAAATATCCTTCTTAATAAAAATAAACCATAGAAGGAATTTTAATCTCCAAGAAAAGTTTCAAAGCAAAAATAAATTTAAGCATATATTAAGGTAGATCGATAGTTAGAAACTATATAATTAAAACAAATTTTATAATCCGAATATATTAGTTAAGAGCTAGTAATTGAACTACTAAAATTTCTAAATTGCTAATTGTTTAAAATATATTATTAATTTCTTCAAACTACATCTTATACTCCAAACCTATTCTAAATAAATATACTTTTGGGTAGTTAATTCTATCATGTGGAAAGTAGCTTTTATTGCACTTAATCAAGACAGTGACCAAGTTGCTTTGTTTTCCTTGTTTTTGAAATGTATGAAGAGGACTTTAATATTTTGAAATGACTTGGCTATCATAGCTTATTTTCAATTATCAAATTAATTAAATGAAAATTTTAAGGATCATTATTAATCTGATACTAGCAAGCATTATAGCTATCTCAATTTACTCCTACGTTATTTACTATTAAAGCACTACTAACTTATCTGACTTAAAGATTTTTAACTTTTAGAATCCATAGGATAGCTAGAAAGATTTGAGTGATCGAAAGGAAAAAGTTATTAAACAGATATAATCCGAAATACTCTGAAATCATAAATAGCCTTCAAGCAATAAGTTCTAAATTAATATAAAGCCTAAGCAATAATTTATCGTCTACGGCCCATTGAACTCCTTTGACTTCCCAGAACTCCATATTTCACTTTGAATCAAGTTCGATTTTAATAATATCTTGTTTTCAAACCTTACGCAACATTTTGCAGAAAGAAGATACGCTATTCTAGGAAATAAACTAGAAGGCTGTGGTTCTCTTAGTTACTACTGAGGGTATTTTTTATATCTTGTTAATAAAAACGATCAATCATGATAAATACTTCTCGAAACTGGCTCAGATGAAGGCTGCTAAGAAATCTGAATTGATACCTAAATAGAATAATAAAAGTGATATAACATACAACTTCTTCTAACTGCACTTGGAACTTCTTTCTTTGATAAATAAGAAAACTCTAATAAACCGAAAGCTTAACTGAGAGTAGACGAGAAAGTGGCATCAGTATATGAAAGCAGTTATTATCGACTAATGTAGACAGGAATCCATTTTAAACTAGGAGCGCAAGTTGTTAAAAAATTTTCAGTTGAACGAGGATAAAATGAAATAGTTGGAAATTTGAACTCTTTTCTCGTTTCAAATTTTTATATAACTAATGAATATTAAATTTTAAGCTAAAGAGCAGAACAAGACTCAGCTTTCAAAAGTAGTTTAAGTGATTACTTTTAGAAGACGGATTTATATGGAATGTTCTACGGTTTTGTTACGTAAAAAAAGGATTAAAAATATTTTTAAATAGAAAATGCATTTCAGATTGGATAATATCATTATGGGTAAATAGTAGAAACAAGTTTTACTCCTTGACTTAGAAGTGAATAAGCTTGTAACCATTACCAATTCTAGGAATATTATCCTGAGTTATATGAGTAAATCAAAAAATAATATGACGATATTATAGTCAAACGTAAACTTAATGCTGATGAGCTATATCCTATTCTTATGCCTGTTTATAAAAGACACTATATTTTATAAGAAGTCCTTCAGAGTCTAGAAGTAGCTGATAGTATAAACTAAACAATAATTTTGATATCCTAAGATTGTAATACTCCTTAAGTTGAAAAAGTAATCGGTGACTTCAAAAATAGAGGCATTCTTAATATCATTCACATTCATCATCCAAGACCTTCCATTCCTAATTCTTTTTTCAAAAGTAGAAAACTTAAGGAAATGCTATGTGCTTCAAATGCATTTTTTTTATTCAATTTAACTTTTGAATATCTCAGAGCAAAATCAGCTTTATGATGCGAAATGGATATAGTGATGTCGAAAGATTTCTACGAATACAGCAAATGAGTAAATCGAAAGATAATTCATAACGATAAATGAGGAAAGCGAATCGGATTCGTAACTTTAACCTAAGAAGCTAGAAATTTTAGTGACTACGAAACTTTATTTTAATTTACTTACGAAAGACCTAATTGGCATTGAGATTTTATTACTCCTAATTATTTGTGGCCTGATTTGAAAATACAATTTATTAGCTGTGACTGAGTCATACGCAATTTTTGGCATTTATTTGCAAACTTAAGGAAAACTCATTTATCTCCCTACCTACCTCGAGGTAAGCATATAAGCTGAGCTGACAAAGACAATGTTCATCCTATAACTCATAAAATCGAAGAAACTGAGATCTAAATATCAAGACTACAGTTGATCGATTTCAAAGTAGACTACAAGGACTAAGATCCTTCTTTTTATTGTATAGTTAAACTAGATCTTAATCAAACTAATGGACCATTTTCATATGACTTTCTTATAGAAAAACTTAACGGAAGGATTTGAAGGGATAATTTAAACTTTATTAAGGACTAATATTTAAACTTATACTTAAAAAGGCTTTCATATTATACTAGCAATAAACTCTAATTAATACCATATAAATACTATCAAAGAGTCTATGTTATCAGTTCCTAGTATAAGTATAGCGTTTCTTTATACCAAGGTAAATTAGAGTTACCTTTAGCTTTTAAAGCATTAAGTTTATATAGCCTTAAACTATAAATTTAGATGGTCGTTTAATAAGCAACAATTAGTTTAAAGAAGTCTATAGGGTAAAGTGCTCACCGAGCTATTGTTTGAAGAAGTGTTTAAGGGAATAAGCTAATTAAAATAAATAGAAGTCAAAGATTCATCAAGCTTAGGCAAAACTAAATGAATATGGATCAATATAAAGCACTTACTTAGCTATAAATAACCCTTCTATATCAAGTAATCAAGACTTACAATTTATTAGTGAAGCTCAGTCTTTAACATATAACATCAAAATAGTAATTTACCTAAGTTAAGATAAAAAAGGAGGATTAATACATATTAGCTTTACTAAGGCTTATATAAAAATTTTGATATATAAGTTGGTAATAAATCTATATTAAGATACACTAGACCAATAAATAAATTTCTAAGGAATGCTAGTTGCAGCATATAATTAAATAGTAAGTCCTTTTTATAGAAAATCAAAGCTTTATTCAACGAGAGTAATAAAATGACTTTTGAAATAAATATAAATCAGGGAATGAGAAAGATACTCTGATAATTATAGTTAGCTAATTACATTTTTTCATATAAACTAAACAAATAAATTCATCCTTCAAATAGCTCAAACTTAATAGAATACCCCTCCTACAAATCCAAATACTTAAGAAAAGCTCTAATACCTAGACTACTATTCCTTAAAGTTCTATCCTATAATTGTACTTATACCTGTTAAGACAAAAGATGAGCTTAAGGTGACTTTAATATTTTGTACATAGACATACAAGAAAAAATAAGAGTGAGTTTTAATTTATTAAACTGAAGTCATTAATCACAATACCTCTCTATTCTCAAAAAAAGCAGAATATTTGTATGAACAGTCTTTCGTATAAAATCAAGCTAGCTATAAAAACAAGCATTGTATCTTCAGATAATTGCAAGCATAAGATTTCTAAGATCTGGATCTTTAATTTAAAATTAGGAAACAAATTCGAAAGCTGTTTCAAGTCTAGTAAATTTGAGTGATAGATAAGTGTAAATATACTATATTTAAAATTAAGTTAATATAAAGATAGTTGATATCAGTACCTTATATATTTTGGGTATTGATGTATTAAACTTAAGATTATTAAATGCTTAGAAACAAAGATGTGGTTTATAGTAATGCTATTAGTTGTGGTTCTGTATATCTTCTAAAATTGATAAGGAGAGAGTGAATACAGAGTGTGATGTTTAAAATAGTTTTACTGTCTAAAGCACTGAAATTAGTAATGATAAAGAATGTGAAAAGGTATAAAGATCAATGTTCATATCATAATATTTAGATTTCAGAAGCAAAAAAAGACTGAAGACATAGAAAAGTTTTAATCCAATAAAATAAAATTTAACTAACTAACACTAAAGTGAAGAAGATATGTGATGAAATACTAAACATCTATCAAAGATAAATCATACTTACTAAGAAAAAGGATTGAATTCTACTTTTAAAATCAAACTTTATGTAAACGAAGCTAAAGAAGAAAAAGACAAAAAGCAGATTAAATAAAAAGAATAAAATAGAAATTTCGAAGAGTATCATAGTCTACATTAATTAAGAAAGCTTTTCTATTTCTTTGCTATAACTTCATTCTACTTAAAGCAAGATATTTTAAAGATAGCTTTTTATATATCTTTAAGAAATAGGAATACCTTTATTCATCATCACACTCTAAATTTAAAAAATTTCTTAAAGTGAGAAAAATATTTTTTGCAGCATTCTGTATTCGTTTAGACTAAAAGAATCAATCTTTTTACTTAAAAATGATATACCCCTTCCAATTCTTCATTATATAATGCAAGAATAAAAGCCTTTAGTAGCATTATTCATATTTAGTCTCTTTTAAACTGAGTTAATCACCATTTTATTTTTCGCATTCCTTTAGAAAACTTCTTTTTAACACTAAGCCTTGCTTAATTTATTACCTTCACATTCCTTTTGCTTTTTGCTTTTTGCTTTTTGAATTTATTAGTTAATTGTTATAAAATACCTTTATTTGCTAGATCCTTTTTAAGATAACTAGTTAATATCAACTGAGAGTACAAAATGGCTTGATATATTTTATACATATCCACATTTTGGTTTAATGCTTTTCCTTGTAATTCCTTTACTTTAAAATTTTATTTTTCTTCGTCTCTAAAAAATAAAATGAAAGCAATCTTCGCTTTCATATACCTAGCATTAAACCTAAACTTTATCTATTAACCCATTACTTTTATAACACCTTAATTTTTCATTAATTTTGGTTCAAAGCATTCAAAGTCTTTTAATCTCAGTACTTATAAGCATCATTTTTTTCTTACTATATAGAGATTCTAGCAAGGAAATTAAGGAAATATTTGACTAATGATTTGATATATAACAAGGACCTTAATTATAGAAGCATAGTGTTTGTATGATCTAATTAGTATTTTAAAAGGACTCAACTAGCTTATTTACACGTTTACTCCTTTAAAATTACTTTTGCTTTTTGATAAATTCCACATGTATTTTTGAATGCGTGTTTGTGAAAAAATAAGAATAATTAAATGAATACAGAAGGATTTCTCTACATGATGTTCAGATCGGAAAAAAATGATTACCTTTCCAAAAAGTAAAGCAAGCAAATCTTTCATAAAATCTAAGTCTTAGATCTAGAAGAAGAAAACCTGCAGATAAACTATGAAGAGTGCCTTTAGATTATTAATGAAGCAACTCCTCTCATTTTTTTCCTAGACTAGACCTTCTAAAAGTTAGATTTGGAAATCGAAGAGGTGAAGGAATAAGATTAACAAAATGATATGCTGTAGATTAAATAAAATGATGATGGATCATATAGATATGAAGTCTGATAAATGGAGCAAAGGGTATAGTCTGTAAACTAAAGTTTTTGATTCATTTTAATTTATTCAACTCTCTTAAATCTTTCAACTAACATCTAAATATTTTTCCTCGTTCTTCACACAAAATTTTACAAAAAATGTGTATTTTACCTACTTTTTAAGTCTTAGGTAAATTATACTAAAACTCAGAGTCTTTTTGTTATTATTTTCAAAGAGACTAAAAATAAAGACTGCTGTAAATAAATAAGGCTATTGAAGAAACGAAAGAAACTAAGATAGAGTAGAATTATATTTGCTTAACTCACTTCTATAAACTTGGAAATTTCCTCTTAAGAAGCATCAAAAGCGATATTTATTTGATAAGACATAGCAAGGTATAAACTAAGTTATCATCCTTCTAATGTTGGTTATATAAGCATGGCAAAATGAACCAAAGGCGAATGTGTCTTGATTATGTTTTTTATTATTTTTCTTTATTTTTTTTATTCTCAAAGTGTTCGTTTTTCGTAGTCTAAAACTAAAAATACTTCAAAGCTTCACCAAATCTAGCGCGGATTCTCAAAAGTTTTCCTTTTAATGGTTAATTCCATATCGTGCTTATATCATCGAGTTTCATCAAGTTATAGCTATCACTTTAGCATGACAACCATATCCACTACCCCCTCATAGCTTACCCTTAAACCCCTTCTTAGTATTATATCAATTCTCTTTTGTATTAAGTTCAGCTTAGAATTAGGTAGCAAATTAGTCCTTAAAGAAAGTATACAAAAATCATATATTAGGTATATTCAAGATCTCCACATTTAAACCAGAGGATAAAATTAGACAATACTACGCTTAAAATGCTATAGGCGTATTATATACAAATAAAGGATACTCATTGGATCTAGTTTCCTTTATATAGTCATAGGAAAAAAGTTAGCTATAATCAGCATGTTCAGACAATAGTCCTATTCATCATAATGGAGTCTACAATCTTTGTGAAAATCTTAATTCAAAACCTTTTTATCTCCAACACTTTCTAGTCATATTTAAGATTTTGCATTAGTCATAATGCTAGTTATTCTTAAGTCCCTTTTAAAAATAATAAAGCTAAACGGTAAATTTGAAATAGAAGGAATATTGCATACCTAACTTAAAATGCAGGAGTAGGTATAAATTAGATTATAGCTAACTATTATCATAATTAAAGCAAATCTTGTCTAGGAATTTTAAATTGCTTCTTACCGGGACTGGCTTTTAACAATTATGTAAGAAGCTATTTTATATAATGCTGAATACTAAAACTGGAGTATGATCGTATAACTATCAATTTAAATATGCACTATGCTTCCTAAAATGGTTAAGATAAGCTTATTTATCTGCATTGACTTATCATCTACTTATTTAATTTTGCAGTTAAGAAAATGATCATACATAGTAAGAGAAAGGGTTTGCTTTTTGAAGCTTAATGCTGGATTTAAAGATACTAGATGATAAGTAGATTTAGCTGATAGAGCTATTATTACTTAAGACTTAATGAAATGCTTTCTTAAATAGCTCCTTCTAATATTAGTATTAGCTGGTTACTAATTTTCGCTTCTTGCTTAAGCCTTCATAAGCAGGCTATTTTGATAAGCAGGTGAGACATTAGTACCTATTTTATAATTTCAAGCTTCTAAGAAGCTTAAGCTATTTTAAGCTTTTTATAAGTGAAAGATGCGTTTTAAACTAGAGATTACGCTTCAAACTCGTCTATATCTCATCTTCATTTTTTAAGCTAGTTAATCCAAAAATGCTCTAATACCTTAAGGCTATTCTAATAAACACACTTAGCTTATAAAAATTTTAACCAAAAGGGTAATTAAATTCAACTGAAGAAATTACAAGGAAATAAAGAAACCAAGCACGTTTTTTAATGCTGCTAAGGATATTTCCAATCTTCAATACCTTCTAGTCTCAAATATCCAAGTTTAAAAATTAAACGAAAAGAGTAGAAATTATGATATAATAATCATCAACATTTACAGAAAGAAGGTAACAGCAGAAATAAATAAAGCAAACCTAGACAAGCGATTCATAGAAATCTACCACTTTATAGCAATAAAATAAAATAGCTATCTCAATAGTCTGAAAGAGGCTAAATGAATATAATCTTTATTAGTTCTAAGTATTTTCAGTAGTTACTATACACTAGATATATATATGCAGTGTCTCATATCTAGTAACCAATTTTTGTTTGAATGATAAAAAAGGATTTGAGTGTGTAAGTATAAAAGTACTTTAGAACTAAGGAATTGGCATAGTTATGAGTTAATTTGTGAATTAAAGGGAATTAATTAAAGTTAATTAGCTCAATTATAGCTATTTAAGTTAGAATTTAATTTCATTATAATCAAATTTGGAAAATGTGGAATAACAACTTTTTTGGATAGTAACAAGCTGGGTAATAATTTGGAAATGACATGAGCTAGTGAGGATAATAGTTTGGAGCATAGATGAATTAAATGGGATAATAGTTAGGAAGTTAGATGAATATGATGAATTAAAATGCTATGTAATTAGGAAATCAAATGACATAATTTGGAATGTAGTAAAGTCAATAAGCAATGTTGATAGCTTAGCAAGCATAATAGTTAGCTGCGCAATAAATATAGTAATCTATGAAGTTAGCAAAGGAAATTAACTAAAACTAGAATTAATATATGAAGCCTAATGTTTTTTAGTAGACATAATCATTTCAAAATGTTGATTAACAATAGCAGCAAAATTACTATTACTCTGATAAGGTAAATCAAGTAATCAATCAATTTCCATAAAACTAGTAAGGAAAGAATCCGAATGCTTTTTAACCCTCTTAAAAGGATAATTCTACTACTTAAAATTAGAATGTCTCTTAAAGTTAAAATAATCCTGTAAGCAAGCAAAAGGAACAAGATCAAGAAAAATTTCTGTGCAAAGTATGTTTGGATAAAGAAGTAATGTACTTACTAAAACCTTGTGGACATACCTTTTGTTAGAGTTGTACTGAATAGCTAAAAACCTGTCCTATAGACAGGGGAGTAATAGAGGAAAAAATAAAGATATTCTTTGGATGAGGAAAAACTTAAAAACTAAATAAAGATAAAATCTAATGAAATAAAATGTCTTTCTCTATATTCAAATAAATTATAGTCATTTCTACTTTTAATTCCTTAGTTAATTTCAATTTTATAAAATCATCGAATACTTTAAGCTTCTCAATAGGTCCAATTTAAAAATGATATATTATTGATAATAAGTAGTCAATTGAATTTTCAATGTTTCAGAATCAAAGTCTTTTTTAATTTTAAAGATCTAAGTAGTTATTGAAAATAGTAAAAAGGATTTGAACAGTATTTTTCATAGAGAAAAGATGTGCTATATTTGCTAATTTATTTAAAGACATGAGCAGCTTTATGAAAACTGCTCTATAAACTTAGTAGAAGCATAAGCAAATTGCTATCTTTTTATTTTTTGTTTATTTTTTAGATAATTAAGCAAAAAATTCGGACTTTAGAGCATTTTTTTTGATTTTAAGATCTGTTCATTTTTACTCATTTAATGCTTATATTAAGTTGAAATTACTCAGGCTAATTCTTAAATTTTAGCCTCGCTTTATGGTATTTTTTCAACCACATTCAGCTCAAAAAGATTTAATATCCTCTTTGATATTTAAAGTTTCAAAATCCCTTTGATTTTTATCCTTTTTACTGAAGAAAGCTAAAGGCATACTTAAAATATCGTAGCCAAACTTTATAAGATTAAAGTTTCCCACTAAAAATATTTGGCCAAACATAGAAAAAGCCAGTTGATGCAAATTTTCTGACTTGAAAACAAAATTTTTGGGATAATTTTTTTTTCTTTTTTTGATTACTTCAAAGCACCTTCATCTTAGCCTTCATCTGAAGCATCTAATTCAATTTTGTTCTTTTGCAATGATAAGCTATTAACTTTAAACACTATCAATGCTTCACTCAAACTAGAAATATCCTAACTTAATAGAAAAGGATAATGATAAAGAAAATTCGTTTGAAGACCGAGAGTGGATTAAGAAAAGGTGCTATCAAATATTGACAATCAAGGGCATTTTTAAGCAAGGAAACAGCTTTAAAAGCATGTCTGTATAATCAGTTTAGTTATAAGAAATAGATAAGCCAGAAAAAAGAGGAAATCGAATCTAAATATTCCAGAATTAAGCCAGAAATGAGAATGTATAAACTAGTTAATTAAATACTAAAGCTATTTCTTTATCTCTCATATAGATATTAGTGTTTTAAGACCTGAGTACACATTATGAATACATTTTATCTTAAGCTCTAGATTATTTTAGGTGTATTGAGTCTAATAAAATGAACTGAGTATCTATATTTAGATCTCAGAGTAAAGCTTTAAAGAATAGTGGATAGTGCTATCAATATTGATGTTGTAGGCTGAAGTATTTCATCCAGTTTATTAGTTTAAGTATTTGTTATAAGCTAAAATCACTTTATGGTAACTTAATCATTTCAAATGCTAGGAATAAGCTAAGTTTAAAACTATAAGGAAAGTAACTACTTTGAAGTACTTTAGGTATCCATTTGACTAAGTAATCTAAAGCTACCTAAAACAAAATGGTTAAAGTACTTTGATGGAGAATAAGCTACACTTTGCGCAATCCCATGATTAAATATAAGGCAGCAGAAAGATTATAAACTAATAACTTTTAAAAAGGATTTTTAATAGAGAAAACACAAAAAGACTCAATTAACAAGAATAAACAGTATAAGACTGAAGGTTATTACATAGTTCAAATAATTAAGGACAATTGATAAATAAAAGGTAAGGAAATATGTAAAACTGATAACCTTAATTAAAGCTTTTAGGAGTTATTTCCATGGCTTTTACTTTATCTAGCTTAGTTAATGAACCTATAAGCATTTTTCATGTATAGGTTTATTTAGCAATAGTAGTTATTAGCCTCTTTCTAACTTTTGCTTTAATAAGATAATTATTTTCCCTTAGTCGCTATATTTATATAAGCAAGCTACTAGTATAGTTTTATGAGGTCATTGAGGAATATCAAAGAAGATTGGCAAGGAAATAAAGTCACTGAATAAGAAAAGAGTGAGATTAACCCTTTAATTATAGAATAAACACTGTTCATGTGCTTGATAAGGACTACTTATGTTTAACTAACTTAGGTATTTAAAATTGAATGTTACAATCTACCTCTATAAAACTTCATAAGATAATCCCAAGAAAAGGTAAATGAAGTATCTGAGATCTTATCACTCCCCTAGATAACAATTTCTGGCTCCTTATCATCATAATTAACTGGAAAATTTATCAATTTTAGTTTAGAAACTATGTTCTCAAGTCTTTCATAGCCTGACTTTAATTAATGAACGCTATTTTAGTGTCTTCAAGTTTGATGCTTCCCACGAGGTATTACAGGACTCACAAAAGTTTTCCTTAAGTTTATGTTAAAATGTCAAAACGATCTTAGTATCCAATCACAACTTACAAAGACTTCGTTTAAATCTGGTCAAACATAATTAGGAATTATAAAATTCCAGTGTCATTTTGGCCTATCATAGCTAAATTGAAATAAAAGCTTATTAGAATTCGGATTCTTTGGATAGCTAGTAATTGGTATTGCAGCTATTCGCTTTCCAAATTTCTCATTGTGAATAATTTTCTTGTTTACCCATTTGCTATATTCATAAAAATCTGGAGTCATAAATATATCATCCTCACATCAAAGCACTGACTTAGCTTTTAAATAATTGAAGGTTATGTTTAGTAAAAAATAAGCGTTTTAGGCACAATGGAACTCTCCTTCCTTAAACATACCAATAAACTCTTTTGGAGCATTAGTCTTAGGATGCTTGACATGGATGATATTAAGAATACTCCTATTTTTAAATTCATTAATTACCTAAGTAACTTCCTACGAGTTACCATCCTGAGAAATAATGATAATAGTCTTTGAAATACCATCTGATTTCTAGATTCGCTACAAAGTTTCTTTTAAGATACTATGCCTTTAGAAAGCAGGCATAAGAATGGGATAAAGTTCTTGGGTGTCTAGATTTAGTTTCTTAATAAAGTAGTTATATTAAAGACTCACTTACTCATAAATCTCTGGATATCACTAATTTAAAGTATAATGGGGACAGATTCTAGTATCTCAGGACATTTAAATAAAGTTCGTCTAAACAATTTACCCGAAATGATATTAGCCAATTTTATAGACGTTTTAAAGGTAAAATTATTAATTGGTATTACTGGGTAGAAAAGCATAATATTACCCCTATAGAAAATAGTCTGTTAAGTATAGTTCTAATATAGTTTTAAAGTTCGATTCTTAGCTCTGATCTGAGCTTAGGGGAATATATTAGTTCTAGAAATAGAAATTTTTAAATTAGAATGCATTCAGATTTCCCACTATTTCATTACCTCCATTTTCAGGAGGATATTTCTTAACTACTTAAGAGCCTATTCTAAACCTAGATCCAGTCTACATTAGTCTATAGTAATTTTACTGAGGGATTATAATTACGTTTTAGTTAATTTTTATTAAAGCTCTAGGTCTATTTTCATTTCCCAAAATATTAAAGAAGGAAGTTCCAAAAGCAGTCAAGACTAGTTATATGTTATACCAAATACCTTATTATATTTCAACACTTGTTTCATATATCTAGCATCCTATATCTGAACCTGTTTCTAATTTAATAGTTCAAACTTTAGACTAAGAATAGACTAGATATAGGAAGTATCCTCAATAATAGCTTAATTGGCTGCATCCAAACATCTTATTCCCTAGTATTGCATACCTTCTCTCTCTGAATCTGCCATACTTGCTTCTGGTGTCTGAGCTTTAATCGCTTTTTAATTAAGATGATTACTCTAAATTGCTGAAATTAAATCTAGCTCATAAAGATAGATATATCTCAGGAAAATCAAGTGAGTGGAAAGGTCCATGAATTATAAATTGCTAATTCTTCTTCAAACTAATGACAAAATCCCTTTTTGTTTGATTGATAGCTTACCATTAAGCTTTATACAAGTTTTCTAAATATTGCTTCGTCTACTGATTTAAACGGTTATCTTAGAGTCTCTATAGTACATAGGACATGTTTGCTATTTGTTTGCTCTTTATACTTTATAAGGTTTAGTTCTTTTGTGACTAGATCATTTTCTTCTTTTTTTATTGCAGTCTGAATAAGTGAAAACCATCAGTTCAATTCTAGTTTTACTACCTCTGAATAGCCAAAGTATTATTAGACTATTACTATTAAGGTTCTTTTTCTGGTTTCGCTATATCATTAGACTAATTCTTTCCAAAAGGCTCCTTTAAAACTTTACTCTACAAACCTTTTCTAATCTCTTTTTTATCCCGCTTGTAAACTTTAATTTAAACCTCCGAAATTGAAATAAACAAGTAGACTAATAGAGTAACTATCAGAGTCATAATGAATATTCTATATAGCTTTTATAAAGCCATTCTGTAAAATGCTTTGTCTAGCTAATAAACTATAATATCAAATTAAAAATCCAATTTAAGTACATATATTAGTCTATTTCTTAGCTATATTGATTATTGTAGCTATTTTCTCCTTTATGTAGAATAATAAATTCAGTTGCTTAGTATCCAGTTAAGATACTTTCGTGTCTTTATATCAAATAGTAAGCTAGTTTAGTTAATTCTTTATAGTCGAATAAGTTATGACTATATAGCCTTATCTTTAAGCTACTATAATTTATCTAAGAGTCTTATTGATCTCTTAACAGGTAGAAATAGAGTATCCTTAAAGGTTAGAACTCTATAAGGCTATTAATTTAATACCTTAGCATTTTACCTTTTAGCCATATTACTAAGCTATTTTTCCCTTCCCTATCTTTATATCTATGACCTTTAAAAACTTATTTTAGCTTCAGAAGCTAAGAGCACATTAAGAAGCAAAAGGGCTTTTTTAAGATATTTAAGTAGACATCTGCAAATAGTATACTAGCCTAGTCCCTTTATTTAGACTTAGCGTACTAAACATATATTTCTAAGAAGCAGCGCTATCTAATAAGTCTTAAAGCTACTTTTATACTAAGAAGGCTAGTTCCTAGTATTGCGATTTCAATACCTAAGTTTATAGATATTATATATAACTTCTTTGTTCGTTAATTCACTATACTTCTATCAGCAGTATTAGCGTTAATACATTTCTTGAAATAGAACTAGCTTAAAGATAAGCAATAGAATTAGATGCTCAGAATAAATAAGAGACTACCTTATACTTTTGCATCTCTCAGTTTTATTATTTTATCTCAATCAGACATTTGAAATAGTTCTGCTTGTAGATATGAATTGAGTAATGAACTTTAAAAAGGTGTTTATTTAGTCTTCCTATAATTTTTAAAAGAAAGTAGCTTATTTTTGAGCTTGATAGTAGAATATATAATACTGACTTAATTAAATAAGTATAATGGTAAGAGTTATGATGGTAAGCTATAACCAAAACCATTTCTTCATCTTTATTTTATTTACTTCTATCTGACTATTCTTGAAATATTTAGTTAATGAATCATGATAATCATGCTTTTTATTACCCTCATGTCTATTTTCCACTTAAATCATTAGCATTCTAATTCAGATCCACATATTGCTGTTATTTTATTAAAGTCAATCAGATCTTTACTTATAAGATAGAACTTTAGCGACTTAAGCAAACTGAACACTGCAATTCTAACTTCTTCCTCATAGGAAGTTCACCTTGTTTAAATTAGCTATATTTAAATAATCAACCAATTTAAATCCAAGCAAGCAAAACTTTTTTCTCCGCGAAAGTTGATTTCACTTAATAACTCTCAAGTCCCTAATACATTTAAATATCCATTCTTTTAGTATTAATAGATCTAAACTAAATATGCTAAATGTAGTGTTATCCAGTGTACCTATTCAAATAAATTTTGATTCTATTTCTAAGCTTTTTTATAGAGAAAGATACTAGCATAATTAAAGTAAAGGCTATTAATATATTGCTTAATGCTTTTAGAATATTCACTTAGCTAAGCTAGTTTAATTAGAGTTCTCTTCAAGAATTTTCATTTGCCAAGCTAGCTCCTGTTCTACTTAGACCTAATTCTTAATAACTGGTTTGTAGTAAACAATAGCTATATTCCCATTATTTTAAAGAACTAGCTTTTGTATACGGAAATAGTTTCGTTAAGCAGGTTTTTAAGTCTATTAAATGAAAAAGTTTAACTAATAGAGACTAGATTATAAGCTTAGTTTTGCTTCTCTATCAATCTCTTTTTTTATTCGTTTTCTCTTTATTTTGAACTAAAACCAAGTAAAGATATCCAATCTCCTTTACAAATGTACCATAATATCAAATCACCTTAGTTTATTCCTATTATTAGTATAACAAGCATATTGGATAAAGTAACTGAAATCAAATATAAGAAAATTAACGTTTGCCAGCGTTTTAACTTGCTTTAGGCTTTAGATGATAAAACAGATATTCAAAAATTTATTTTTCAATAAAAAACTCGAGCGAATCACTTAACCTAACAAATTGGAATCCATTTGAATCTTAATTAATAATAAAGTTAACGAAGGATTCAAATTGCTTTCTGATATAAATATTCGCTTAAAATGAAGATAGACAATCTATTACGCTTTTAGTTGTCTTTGATATTCTATTTTAGTTGACTATAAAATGATGATAACAGATTGTTATAATGCTTAAATTAATAAAAATAGAAGAATGCTAAAGTCTAATTTTTTGTATCTCACTCACTTTTTTTAAATTTAGTCTTAAAAATTAAATTCTAAAACCAGAAAACCAGAAAACCAGAAAACCAGAAAACCAGAAAACCAGAAAACCAGAAAACCAGAAAACCAGAAAACCAGAAAACCAGAAAACCAGAAAACCAGAAAACCAGAAAACCAGAAAACCAGAAAACCAGAAAACCAGAAAACCAGAAAACCAGAAAACCAGAAAACCAGAAAACCAGAAAACCAGAAAACCAGAAAACCAGAAAACCAGAAAACCAGAAAACCAGAAAACCAGAAAACCAGAAAACCAGAAAACCAGAAAACCAGAAAACCAGAAAACCAGAAAACCAGAAAACCAGAAAACCAGAAAACCAGAAAACCAGAAAACCAGAAAACCAGAAAACCAGAAAACCAGAAAACCAGAAAACCAGAAAACCAGAAAACCAGAAAACCAGAAAACCCATTTTTTCATCTCGAAATTAAACTGTTATAAAGCTATCAATTCTACACTCTTAAATTAAGAGCTTATAAAATTATAAAAAGTAAAGGTTTTATAGGATTTTTATTTTATTGAGATTGAATTAAATGTGGAATAAAAAATTCATTCTACTAATGATCTAGATTTTTTAATTTGTCTCTTAGTTTACTTTCGCCTTATAAAAATGATTTTTTTTGCTTAGTTATATACTTAAATAGAACTACTATTATTTAAATTGCTTGCTTCGTATGAAATATTTGCATATCTATTTAAATCATGCCTTGCTACTATATTCCTCTTTTTTTGTGTGAAAAAAGCTTCTAAAATTATTTATATTATACTAGTCTTTTAAGCTATTTAGAAGCTTCTAGTCTATGAAGTTAGCAAAATAAATTGCTTTAAAGTACTTAATATATGGACTTAAAGCATCGTTTCGTTTTACCCTCATCATAACAAAATTCTATTTGAGTAATGCATTTTTAGAATTTCGTTCGAAGGCTAATTTATAAAATCTATCAATCAGCCATTATTCATTTTGTGCCTAACTATTCCAGTTCATTTTAGTTTAGAGTACTGTTTGTTTATTTTTCTCGCATTTTAATTTTATCATTATAAAGCTTCTTAGGCAATTCAAAACCTTTTAAATAGCTTAAATTAGCTTTTAATTTAATAGGTCTAGATTCTATTTTCTTATTCCCATAATCGAGCTTAAAATATTCAGATAAGGGCTATTAGCTTTCATCTTCATTTATAGCTCAAAATGCTTAAATAAATGAACTAATATCAGAGTAAAAATGAGCTTCAAATTACGAAAATAGATGAAAATTTAACTTTATCATCAAACTTAAATTTTATATCTAAGCTTCGTTGAAGAGCTTTTACCCACTGGTACTAAAATTAAAACCTTTTTAACTTCTTTGCTCCTAAACAAAATCTGACTCTGTAATTAAACAGAAATAAGTCTTGTAGAAAACTGAAGATATGAATGATTGAGTACCAGGGAAGAAATTTAAATTAAGCATGCTTGATTATCTTTCAATGCTTTACTATGAAGATAGCTAAAATCTATTGTTAGTGAGAGAAATATTATTAGAAAACTGGTAGCATTAAATGGTTTGAAAATTAGTGAATTATTAAAAGATTAAAGGTCATATTTTACCTTTAAAGATTTTCAATAGGAAATCCCAGGAAAAAGTGTGAGTTGAATCATCTACGTTCTTTATGAATTTAAAAATTATACTTGGTTCAAAGTTTGTATAATTTACATAACGATCAATCAATCTTAATCTTGCACTCATTATTTCAAGTCTCTCAAATCCTGCCTTTAATGCATGCACACTCTCTCCATGACTTCATAAAGGATGTTTACCTCGAGGTATTACAGGACTCACAAAAGTTTTCCTTAAGTTTATGTTAAAATGTCAAAACGATCTTAGTATCCAATCACAACCTACAAAGACTTCGTTTAAATCTGGTCAAACATAATTAGGAATTATAAAATTCCAGTGTCATCTTGGAAAATCAAAATTCATTTAAAATAAATTTCTAGAATTTGTCAAGTTCTTTGGATAGCTAGTAATTGGTATTGCAGCTATTCGCTTTCCAAATTTCTCATTGTGAATAATTTTCTTGTTTACCCATTTGCTATATTCATAAAAATCTGGAGTCATAAATATATCATCCTCACATCAAAGCACTGATTTAGCTTTTAAATAATTGAAGGTTATGTTTAGTAAAAAATAAGCGTTTTAGGCACAATGGAACTCTCCTTCCTTTTATAAATTAATAAATTCTTGAGTAGCATTAGTCTTAGGATGCTTGACATGGATGATATTAAGAATACTCCTATTTTTAAATTCATTAATTACCTAAGTAACTTCCTACGAGTTACCATCCTGAGAAATAATGATAATAGTCTTTGAAATACTAAATGCTTTTTCGATTCGCTACAAAGTATCTTTAAGAATAATATGCCTTTTAAAGACAGGCATAAGAATGGGATAAAGTTCTTAGGTGTCTAGATTTAGTTTCTTAATAAAGTAGTTATATTAAAGACCAACTTATTCATAAATCTCTGGATATCATTGATTAAATTTATAAGGTATGCAAGATAATTTATCCCAAGATATTTCTAAAAAATTTGATTAGGCAATATGTCCGAAATGCTGTTTTCCAATTTTAAAAGCATTTTGTAGATAAGTTTTTTGTTTTCAGTTCCCTGGTAGAAAATTATAATGCTTTCCTTAGATATTATATATGGGATAAAACTACATAATGCTACTTTTTTACGCCGCAACTTGCTCTTAATTTAAGCTTACAATCCTATATTCCTTTTTAAAATAGAAATTATAGAACATCAATGGATTGAAATTACCAACGTAAGCTTTAAATTCTTTGTCTATTGAATCTCTAGAAATAACCTACGAGCCTATTCTGAAGCGAAGTCCAGTTTGCATCAACCGATAATAATCTGGCTAATTAATTGATATTAGCTCTTAATTTATTTTTATCTAAGCTCTTGGAAATAAAGCGTTTTATTTAGTTTTGAAATAGGAAGTTCCATATGCAGTTAAAAGAACCTAGACTTAATATCAAAACTCTGATTTTATAGTGGTGTTCGCTTGAAACTGCTAGCATCCTTTATCTGAACCAATTTCGAGCATTATTCTCCATTAGTCTTGATTATTATTAATAAGATATAAGAAATAACCCCAATGATAAGTGAGCTCACTACAGCCTTACATTTTGTTTCCAAGAATAGCAAAGCGGTCTTCTTAGGAGCTACTATATCAAATTTTCTTAGCAGAACTTGGTGCGCTATTCATCTAAATTTAATCATATATTTCACTAAAATTAAATTTGACTCAAACAGAAATAAACAATTCAGGGAAATCTAAAGAATGAAAAGGCCCGTGAATTAGAAACTACTATTATTAATTAAGCTTAACTAAGATATTCGAGTTAGTTGTTTCATCAGTAGAAGATTTCCTTTTTTCGGTATTTTAAGCATGCGTTACTATCTTGGTAATGTTATTCGGATGAATTAGCTTCTACTTAACTATTTATGGAGCTTTATTTTTTTATAATGCTTCATTTGATGGAATTTTATTTTCTTTCTGTGTTTCATTTGTTGGAATTTTATTAACCTTTTATGTTTTATTTTATTATTTGATTTACTTTTAAGAATATTAGACTTATCTAAACCTATAGCTGAACTTTTAAGCTAGTAATTACTAAAGACTTAATTGTGATCTTCTATTCAAAGTAATACTTTTCGTTGTATTTTTCTAATTTTCATATTGCCTTCTATCTTATAAAGAGCCAGATGCTGTACCATTTGAGCTTCTCAAATCGGTGTTATTTTATAAAATAGTGAGATTATGATCTTACGTTAAATTAGCTACAGGCAGTGACTATAATTTCTCAGGATAGCTTAAGCTTTAGTTGCTTTTATTCATTTTATTGCTTTATTTTATTTTTTATACGAAGAGAGCTTTCTAAATCATTTTCTAGGTTAAGTTATCGAATCCTTTTTCTTTTTCCACGATCTGAATTAATTTTTATTCCTGAGGTTATAAAATAAAAAGGTAGTAATTTAAAGAAACAAATATAAAGATAAATAATAACTTCTAAAGCTTAGATCTCACCATTTTATATTAGGCTTATAAACTAAAAATTAATTAGTGTAAGCAAAATCTTAGTTGTATGCTTATCTACTCCAACAAAAGCCTTTACTTAGTGATTCTTTTTTAAGATCAATCGCTCTCTCTTGTACTATAAATTGTATAAAAACGCTTTGAGATGGAATTATTATCTGTCTTATAGCTCTAAAGGATTATTAATAGATTTGTGGGCTAATTCTAAGTTAACTGAAATATAGCTTTAGATATGATTTATCAGATTTTGTTCACTCGATTTATGATGAAGATAATAATATTAAGGCTAATTTAATAAATTAGCTAAGTATCTTCTTTCATTTCAATGAATGATTCAAGTTTACTTAAAATCTTCCTTACAATGTTATAGCATGACAAGCATGTTATGAGAGCATTCAATATATAAGCCCTATAGTGGACTACTATCTTTAAATAGCTCTATTTTTAATTTTATTGCTGATTCTGTAAATAAACTTTTTCCCGTTTTTTATTTCTCTTTTTAAACTGAAAAATTATTCAATAACAGACTGTATTTTATCAATAAAAGCACTTAAATAAAATCTACAAAGGAATATTAAAAATGATTATTAGTCTAACTTTGCCAAATTAACTACATCTAAATGATTCTATTTGCTCTCCTTTATTTTCTTTACCTTTTTTGCTTTTATTTAAGCAATTATATCACAAGTTGAAAATGCTTTCTTTCTACTCTATGAAGCGAATATAGTTATAGCTTTTTTTACTAGTTTTAGAATAAACAAATTTTTGATTTAAAGCATTTGATGAAATTAAGCTGGAACCTAAAATTTAGTTTCTAGTTTGATTTTAATTTTGTAATGTGATAGAGAAAGAGAGAACTAAAAGAGACTAGTAGCTTTAGATTGGATCATAATGTAACTTAGTTTTAATATCTAAGATAGAAAACTGATAAAGAGCTGTAAAAGTTTGTTAAATCTAGATAGCAAAACTAACATATCTAATTCTTTTATCTGACTTAGATTTATTATAAACTTGAAAAGGGAAAAAGGGAATAGATGCAAAAAGTAAATTCTGATAGTTTGAAAATAGCAATTCTATTACCTTCTAAACATAATAAAAGTATACTATCCAGAGGTTTTATATCACTAAGTCTAGTTAAGGTTCATAGTGGTTATTAGATGTAATATTTAGTCACACATTGAAATTTAAAGAAGAAGCACAATATAAAAAATAGTTAAAGTAAAAAGGTTTAAATGACAGTATAAAAGCTAGTTAGTTAGAGAAAAATAATAAAGTTAAAGCTATCTTTATAATAGAAAATGTATTAAAAAAAGACTCTATTTCGGATATTAAAGCACTTGATTTCATAATAATAATCTCTACTTACAAATGCTATAAATAACTAACTAGTTTATAAAGCAAAAATGTTTTTTTCCTTTTTTAGATTTTTTAATTTATCACAATAATCTATAAATAAAGTATAAGTCTAGAGGATTTTAAATCATTATATAAACTAAATTTAGCAGAAATAAACAAGTATAAATATAGTTAAGCTAATAGATTTAGAGTTCTAAAAAGAACTTTATTTTAAATAATTTTGGTCTCAATTTATAAAAGGATATTAATGGATATTTACATTTAGATGGGCTATAGAGTAATGATGATAGTTCTGTAATGGTTCTTAAGAGATTTTTATAAGTGTAAAGTTTTGTAAGTACAAGGAGTTAGAAACTAGGAAATTTCTGGGTGCAAAAATGGTATTTTTAGAAGATGATGGAAGATTTTCTTAATAAAGTACTATATTCAGTCGTTATTTGAAATATCACTTCAAAGGAGATTTTGTAAAATAAGAACGAAAAAAGTTAGAAAAACAAATGAAATGCTTAACAAAGATTTAGATATTGAAAAACAAAGCGATTTTTCGAAAAAAGTTTGAAATAGGGACAAGGAACGTTTCAAAAGACAATAATCATAAAGGTGATTATAAAAACATATAAAGAAAAGTAAGGAAAATGATATATAACTTGAAATAGATGTAGTATACGATACTCATACTTGAAAAAAAGAAATAAAAATTTGGATAAAATCTCCAGTATTCAGAAATATAAGGGAAAATACAATCATTAATATAATTAAAAATATAGATATTTTAGAAAAATCATGCTAATAAGTCTCAATTATTTAAAAAGAAAAGTATTTAAAACATTTTTCAAATTTAATAACTTATGAAATAAGAAAAAATCGCACTAGTAAATCTAATTTTCATCTAGAATAACTTTAAGTGCTATAATTAAAATACTTTATTTTATAAATAAACTCAAATAATTAAATCCTTTCTTTCATTTAAGTAGCTAAAGTAAACAATTTAATAAGTTTAAGAATGTTCAAACAAATACATAGAACTAAAATTAATAAAGGAGTAATAAAACTTAAGTTGAATTTTCAAAGAAATGGTTATGATAATGATAAACTCTACTACTAGAAGTACTTAAATAAAATAAAAAAATATTTCTAGCAGATAAAGAATAATGAACTGGGTTAATTTTTGTGTTAAATATTCTGATGAAAAATTAATTAAATAATTAAAAATAGTTTTACAGTAGTTCATTACCGCTGCTCAAAGAAGTTTATGAATTTGTGAGAAGGTCGCTCTTGAATATCATAAAGTTTTCTTCTTTAAGATCCTGCTTAATATAATCACAGGAGTTGTTAATTTTCTTTTCTTATATAGATTTGTCTTCCTTGATTTCAATAAAGTTGTTATATTTTTCTTTTTTCCTAGATTCAATAATGTTTTTTTTAATTTTAAGAATTTTCAGCAATTTCTATATAAATATTATTATCTACTACAGTAGTAGCAACGTTTCCTTTTCCTTATTTTCATTTTTCACTGTTGTTATTCATTGTTTTCTTTTTCTATTTCCATGTTTTTAAGTTGGGAGTTAAGGTGTTAACTTTGAAGAATGTTTTCAAGCTGTTAATTTTAGTCCTATATCTTTTAGAATTGAGAGTTTGTCTGGCTCAGCTGTTCACGTTGATAGTTTCAGAGTGCGCTGATTTCTCTTTCCGGTTTTTCAGTCTTAGGCCAATAGAATCTTAGAATCCTCCAGTCACTAATTCTGTCAGCTTAGCATTCTCCTTTCGAAGCTTTCTAACCTCTTCTTGGAGGTTAAGCACCACCTTTATAAGCTGTTCATAGCTTATCTATTGTTAGATATTGAATTCTCATACTTCTTGCTGTATAATTTCTTAAAAATCTTATTAAACTTTAGTTTCTTATTTTGAAGGAGAACTCATTCTTTTTCTTGGCTTTACTAATTTCTATTTGTTTCCTTCTGATTCTTCTTAATTTTTACCAATCTAAATCTATTTAGTAAAAAACCCGGGTTTCATTTTTTTTATTTATTCTGATGAAAAATTTAAAAAAATTTTGAGAATCATAAAAGAACTAACTAACGATATTCTTTTAATCTATATACCTAAGTATAAATTTATTTTTATCTATTTTTCTCATTAATACACCTCTTGGTGAAATTTAGTTATATAAATTTATTACAATCATTAATTTAAATATTAATGATACAATTTTAAGAACTTGAGTATATACTCTAAAATATCTTTCTAATTAAAAATAAAAAACATTTCCATTTATTTATTAAAGTAACTCTTAGATTTTCAGGAAACAACTATATTAAATGTTTTTTTTTAAATAGTAAACTTTTAAGATCCTTTAATCGAAAAGATTTTTATATGGATAATCGTTTTTAAATTTGAAGTTTCTAAGTGAGAAATTTTTTTAATTCAAAAGTTATAAATAAATAAAAATGATTATAGAGCATGTTGCACCTCATTGGCGCGCAGCTCTTTTAATATTTAATATTAAGAAAAATGTTCTCATGTTTCTTGTTAAAATTCTAGAAGTCCAATGAGTCATGTCAGCTTCTTCGAATTGGGAATCTACTTATTAAAGATTATTCTTAAATCTTGAGTCAAATGCTTCAGTTTTCTTGAATAAGGTCCAAATAAGAATTAGTTATTAAGTCAGTAATTAGAAGGCCCGTCGGTCAGACTTTCATACTGCTAGAGAGAACTTTCGGGGTAAGTTAGGTATGTCTCAACGGAGCTTATCCACCCTTCCCCGTGGTGGCCTCTAGTACAAGATTACTCGCAATGCAGTATACACTGCACCAGATTACCGACTATTTTTTCTGGCGCAGCCAACATCCATTTTATATTATATAATAGTTTATAAAAAGTTTAGTAAATGTTGCTATTAGTTTTAGTTATAAAATTTATTGGCTTCTAAAATTTTATTATTCTAAAAGTAATTTTCTCTATAAAATGTTTAGCTTGTTATCAGCAAATATTTTGATGATTAATGACTAAGGATGAATTTTGATTGCTTGAAGATAGCTAAGATATTTTCATATTGTTTTACTGACTAATCTTTTAATTGACATAACGGAGATAATCTGCTGATTAGTTTCTAAAAGTAGGAATCGTAATCGAAAATGAGAGCATATTCTATAATCATAGACTTTGAGCTAAAAGAAAATCGGATAATTATCCCGATATTTCCCCTTTAAAATCTTGGATCCAATGCATGATTTCTTTAAGGTTAAGAGGCATAATTCGACAAATCATATTCTTACTCCTTCCATTTTTTAATTATTGAAAAATGTTTCAAAAAATGAAAATTAAAAAAGATAATAAATTAACTCTTTTTGCAAAGTGTCAAACGCCAAACTCAAGAATATAAAATAGTTTTTTTTCGATAATTTTATAGATACATAGCAATATAAGTATACCATTTGATGGATAAACGGATTTTGAATTACAATATTCTACTCTTAAAATGCTTTTAAAAATTTTTTATATTATTAATTAAATTTGCTTTTATTGCTATTATCAACTATAAGTTTAAGAAATATTTACTTTTCTTTCATTTCAACTATTTACAGTTATCTATTTTTTATTGATGTTGGATTATTCTACCATTTTTTATGGAGGATTATTATTCTAAATCAAAATTTATTATTTAAACTTTATTGATATTTATAAAATTTCTTGTTAGTTCTCTTCCGGTTCTTTAGTCCATGTCTATTAAGGCCTATAAAGCCAGAGAAGTGCTTTATTAGATGTTGGAAAGAATTTTGATATCAGCACCTCTTTATCTTCTATTTCTATTTGTATTTGGGAAGAGAAAAATTATTACGTTTTTTTCCAATCTTCTTATTATTTCACTTCTTTCAAATTCCATTTAATTATTTATTTGACTAGTCACGATATTAGTTTTAGTTTCCTCAGTAATCATTGGAATTTCTTCTATTCAAATTTCTTATGACTAACGCCATTATTTTCTTCTGTTAAAGGCTTTATTTAGAAAAAGTGATTACCTTTAGATGTCCTTTCTAATGATAATTTTTTTACTGTATCATCAGTTCTCTCATTCTATCTGAAAGAATGTAAATTATCACGTCCTGTCTTCTGAGAGATTTCTTCATATTGTTATATTGGTCATAGTCGGATTCATTTTCTTGCTCTATTGGTAAAGAACTTTCTTAATTTCCTTATAATCTTTCGCCTCGATAAAGATTACAGTAACATTTTTTTCTCTTCTATCTCCTAGCTTTTTTGCTAACTTTTTGATGCTTTGCTGCTCTCCATTTACCCTGCTTTTTTTTCTTGCAAATTACTAAATATAAAAAGTTCTTAAAATACATTATCTAAAATTTGATTTTTTGGTTGATTCAATTTATTAAAATATTTCAATAACTAATTTTTATTTTTTTACTATACTAAATATATTAAAATAAAAAAGCAAAATAAAACGCAAGAAAAAAATTCCTAGATTCTGGATTGCGGTTGAATAGTAGGGTTTCGCGTACCTAAGTTAATTAATAAAAATTTGCAAGAAAGATCAAAAGTTTAAAGGGGATAATGAAAAATCTATGAGCACTATAGTAAGCAGGAAAAAACTCTAGATTTATGTCTAAGAGAAAATGCATTTTTATTATAAAAGTTGCAATAAAAAAGAAATGGTTAATCTAATATTCAACCTCAGAAAATCGAAAAACTGCTTAGAAAGACTTATGGTTTAGAAGTAGCAAATATTTTGTAATAATCTGAAAGTCAGATCTAGAAAAAATTCATTTTGTTTGAGTAAAATCATATTCAAAACTAAAAAGATGAACGAACCAATAATACGATTTAAATTATACGAACACTTTGGTAAAAAAAATTAAATATTTTATATTTTAAAATTAATAAAAACTTCTGAAATATTAATCGAAACTAAAATGTATAAAGAAAAGTATTAGAAGAAACTAAGAAATGCATTACTACAACTATCTTTGAAAGGTATATAAAAAGGTAAAAAAATTGGCATGGATCTTAATAATCAAGAGAACTAAGTAAGTTATGATTGAAATTAGTAAAAAGAATTAAAAATATATATTTAATCTCAGTAAAAGGAGTTTTAAAATATTCTATTTATAAGCATAGTAAATAAAATTAAATATCTTAAAATCATAATAAAATTTGATAGATCATTTATTTTTATTCGCTTTTTTTTCAAATATTGAAAGTTTTTTATAACCATAATAATATATATTATAATTTTTAAGTCAGAAAAATAATAATAACAATAGTGTCTTATTAATAATTTGTTAACCAAAATCAAATAACTCTCAGTTCCAATGATTCATATAATTAATTAAAAAAGCAACCTCTAAATGTTTTAGTACTTATTTTAAATGAATTAAAATAATAGTAATAATAATTGATTAACGTGGAGTCACCATTATTTGGTTTTCCACGAATTAATAGTTTTTTGTTAATAAAAAGAAACTTCAAATTTGTCTGGGTCAAGTCTATCATAAGTTCTCATGATTTTTAATTTTTTTTCTAATGGTTTCCGATAGGTCAATTCCCATTCATTTCTTATTGAACTCATTAACTCCATGTTAAATATGCGAAGCTTCTATACCCAGTTGGAGTATTTTCTTTCTATAAAGTTTTCCTTCCAAATTGCAGTAGATTCTCAAAATATTTTCCCTTTGATTTTCTATGATTCTCTTTTCCTTAAATCTAAATTGGAAGCAGTTTCTTACTTTTGACCAGGTCTTTCGCAATATCAACATGTCATAATTTTCCGTTAGGGAATATAATTTGTTGGGATATGCTATTTTCCGTCCATTGGATCCTTCATCGAAAACTTTGAAAGGATTATGCTTTCCGTCAATTCTGCGAAATGATTGAATTTAGTTTCTAATTATTCAATTTTAACATTTTCTTCTTATTTATTTCCAATTTTTTTCTCTTACACATTGATCATCAGAAATTCGGTTTTCTTTACTAGTTCTTATACTTATCTAAATAAGTTAAAATTTTCTTGTTGCATGACTCTGAGTTCTCAAATTATTTTTTAATATTCGTTGCTTAGCTAAGATGAAACCTTTTAAGAAGAGACTGATGACAAGAAATTTTCCATTTTTTTATCTTTTTTAATATACAATAGCTTGAGTCTATATTTCCTCTATCTATATTTATTTTTAGTATACAAATACTTTTATAATTATCTATAGTAATTTAAATAGATTTAAGAAGAGAACTTTAATACTTTAAAATTAATTTGTTTAAAAAAGAAATAAATAACCTTTTTAATTAATAACTTAATATAGCATCAAAGGACAATGGAACAAGGAGCTAAACTCCAAGTTATTATTTTGGCAACTGAACTCTTTAGATTGCATTGCGAGGTGATATGCCTATTTAATTATTCCAGGAAGATGACGCTGTAAAAAGGAAGATTGGAGTCTAAGTATTCGTAATGTATACTCTGGATTGTATAGTCGGTGGTGACTGACATCGTCATATGACTAGAAAAAGAAGATCAATTCTCAAAGATAGCTTCTCGTGAAGATACATAATCGCTACTTAGATACTTCTGAAATTCCAAAATCCTGAGCTCTTAAGCAAGGCAAACTTTCATTTTAATCTTAATCTTAAATTTTTAATTTAATTACTTAAAACTAAAAAAGAATCTAAATATCAGTAAATAATAGAACAGTAACATCATAATCAACTCTATTCATAAAAAGTGATATTTTCATTAAAATTTTTATTTTACTTTTATTCTAAAATTTACAAAAATAAATCTGAACAATTAGTATAATTTTTCTCTTTAAAGATAATATTATTATACTAAATATATATAAATAATTGAAAATTTATATTATCAAATCGCGAAATAAAAAATAACTTCATGAAGTAAAAAGAAAGATTAAATAAAAAATTCTATATTAAAGTGTATCAATATAAGTGCTTTTAGAATGCAAGTAACGAGCTATATAATATAGTGATATTTTTATTTGAAGTAATGGAAATCATAATAATCTATTAGTAAGCAAGTTTAAATAAAATAGATGTTTCTAAAGAAGTTGTATATGTATAAACATAAATTAGTTTATTTGATCGTTAATTATCTTGCTACTGATTATGGAAACAGGAAAATTTCTTGACTTGGTTTATGAACTTTTTTATTTCTATTATAGGATAATTAAGAAAAAAATTGGTTTGGCTAATAATAAGAATTTTGGACTTCCATAAGTTATTAGGTATAATACTAATATTTTCGAAAGAAGCTATGTTTGAAGATTGATCTTCTCCGAAAAATCTGTAGTCTAAGTCAAACCATTACTGATTCTGCAATCCAGAACATACATTGCGAAAGGTAAGACTCCAATCTTCCTTTTCGAAGCCTCATCTTCCAGGAATAATTAAATAGACATGACCTACTGCGAAATAATCCAAAGGGCAAAGTTCGCCAAAATAATAAATAATCAGACAAAGAAAAATTTAAATAATTACTGCTTATAGAAATAAAGTATAAAAAAAAGCACTAATAATTTAACATTGGAAGGTATAAATAAAATAAATCAAGTTTAAGCATAAACTATTTATAAAGCCATTCTACTTATTACTAAATATATATAAATCATATATTTTATATATAGTCATTTATCTTTCTCTTTTCTTTATAAATAAAACATTTTTAAGAATATTTAAAAATTTTAATTTTGCTAATTAGTTTCAAAAAAGTTAGTAAATTGGATTTACTAAGCAAAATAATTAGAAAGTGTGAAGTGAAGAATTTAATAATTTTTCATATCAATAAAAATAAAATAGAGTTTAAATGATCCTGATTATATAAAAAAAGTAATAAACATGTTTTAAAATTTTTCTTTGCATAATATAGTAATTCATTAGTTATGGCAAAAAACTCGAAAAAAATTGTTGAAAATTAGAGTAATTAATAACTCAATTTTTATCAACTTTTTAAATAAATTTTAATCCAAAATATTTATATATTTAGAATAAAAACTTCTCAAATGATAAATGAATCCACTTTAAAATTCAATTTAATTAGGAAGTTATTACGAAAATATTTTTTATGTGATTATATAGAAAAAATCATCAGCAATATAAAATTAAACAACACTAAATTAAAAAAAGTTTTCAATAAATTATTATAAATAACTACTACCTTATCTTTTTTATTCGTATTTAGTTGATTTTTAGACGCTTAATATTAATAAAAAATATTTAAATGAATAAATATTTAGTATTATAAAGCTGGGTATAATGATTATGATAGATTAAAATATTTGAAGTAGGTTAAGGATATTTTAAGCAATTATTATTATAGTTTCCTAAATAAAGAAAATTAATTTGTAATTAAATAGCTTTTTTTAATGGAAAACAACTCAGAATGTAAATTTCAATTCTTAGTTAACAGACTAGCGGTAGATAACCGTTGACAAATGGGAGTTTAGAGTTCAAAAAAAGACAAATTTATTCGAGCTAGAAATTGGGCATCCAAGATTTTACAAGCAAAATAAAAAATCTTGAGAAAGTCTATAATCAAGAAATTGTATAACTATATTCCTTATTTGAGCAAATAAAATAGAAATGTAGATATTAAAAGAGGAAAACTAAAATCTAAAATTTCTTCTGGAAAGCAAAAAAAAGAAGTAAAATTTTAGTAAATTGAATCTAGAATTCGTTAGAAACCTTAATGTCCAAATTTAGGTTAAGGGAAAAAAACAAGAATTTTGCAACAATCAGACGAAAACTCAAGAATATATTTAATTTCAAGTTTAAATACCTTTAAGATAAAATTACAAAATGAAAATAGAATAAAAAAGCTTAGAGAACTAAGAAAACTCTCAATAATATTATAAAAGAAAAATAAAGAAATGCGAAATATATTAAAAAAAATTGGATATACATACATAAATTGCTGAAGATATAAACAAATAAATAATAAAAGCTAGAATAAATTATAAAATATTTTGGAAATCTTTACGTAGCCCCGAATGTTGAAATCTATAGAAAGAAATAAAATTAAAAGGTATGGAGAGACAAAGAACTCAAATAGTGAGAAAATGTGAAGATAAAAAGCTGGAAACTCAAAAGCGAAAGAACAGTTTTTAATTTAAAGCATGAAAAGCATAAGCTGACTTTTTCCAAAAACTTTTTAAGTTGATATTATTATTAGTTCATTTTTATCTTCTAAAGATGAACTGTACTAAAATTTAATGCTTTTATTTAATTCTAAGATAAAAAATTAATTTCTACTTTTATTTCATTAATTTTAAATTTTTCTTTTTATTTTAAACCTTTATCTCTATTTTATCTATTACTATTATAATTTTGAATCTTTAAAATATTGTTTCTCTGCTTTAGGATATAAAAAAATTGCTATTTTTTTAATGCTTTCTATGAAGTCAATTTGTGAAAAAAAACACCAAACCAACTAATTAAATAAATGCTATTTTCTATTTCCTTTATATACGATAGATATATAATACTCTTCCATTATTATTTAGACATTTAATTAATTATCATTGGCTTTTTTAGCAGCTTTAAAATCTAATTAATGCTGATATTCATATAATTTTATTTTTATTGCAAGAAAAATATAAGAATATTGCTTTTGCATTTTACGAACATTAAGCTAAATTATTTCCATCACTATAACTTTCTTTTCTTAATATGAATCTATCTCAATCCTCTTAACATGTTCCTTATATAGTTAAATTTTATTGCTTAAAATTTTAGTTTAAAGAGCAGTAGTGACTTTACAGTTAAGCACCCAAATTAAACTTTCCCTAAATTTATTTCCAAGTAAGGCTGAATAATTACACCTTCTTACAATTTCAAAAATCGAATTTTCTTGTAATTTCTATTTTTCTCTTTTGCCTTAATTTCTAATTTTTCGAATCACAAAAGTCAGATATATTATCCTAAGGAATTCTCATCATATAGAGATATATATCACTTGAAAAAAGGAGAATAGCAGGAAGGAATTAAAGTATCTAAATAAAAGTTTAAGTAAAAGATAGTCTATTTATGATATATTCAAATAATAGCTCCTAGACTCTTACTCTTTCATTCTCAGTTTGTTCTATCATAATTGAAATCTGTTTATTAGCAACTAAAGCTCTAAAATTAGTGAAATGGACATTTCTTATAACTTCGTAATTGCAAATAAAAAATTTGAGATGATTAGGTTGACATTATAAAAATATAACTGCTCGGAGAGATTTGGAATGAAGATGTAATCGAAGAAAACCTAAATATCGTTAAAAAATAATTGGAATAACATGCTAAAATGGAAAAATAGAAAAGAATTTTCTCTTTGAAATTAAAATAAAAAGTTTCCTAATTTGATTTCAGTAGAACGGATATATAAGTTTAAAAAGTAACAAAAATATGAATAAAATTAAAGGAAAATCTCATTTTATTAACTCCAAAACTAATTTACTTTTCCTTTATGTTTCAGCTGGAAAAATCAATTGTAATTTTACTTTTAAAACTAATATCAAATATATAATAAAAAAATCATCAAACTAAACTTTTCAAAAAGTGATAGAAGAATTGAAAAAATAAATTAATGATAAATTTTTAAAATTTTCGTTATAAATTCAGCCTTAAGATTAAGTGAGAGTTATCTTTTCAACAAAGGAAAAATGAAAATTTTCAAAACTATATTTATATCAAATATTCGAAGGCTCTTAAATCAAACTTTATCATGATAGAAAAGTATAAGAATCAGTTAAGTTGAAAGTTAAAGTTTACTCTTATAGGACAAGAAAAGCACTGAAAACTAGATAATCTCCTAATATTTTTAAATAAGTTTAAACTTTTTGCTTTAGATCCAAAGAGATAAGCATTTTAATAGTAATAAGGATAGATGTTTGAATTTACCAAAAAATCAATTCTAAATAACTTTTTAAATAGAAAGCTTAATTAGCTTTTAGTGCTTCAAATGTAAAAAAGTTCTTTGATTTTCAAGTTATATTTATATTTTATCTTAAAGCTTTAAAATAAATATATTTTCTTATTTCATAACGTTCTAAAATATAAAGGATTAGTTTATCTTAGTTAAACAAAAGTAGCAAACTGATTTAAGACTGCTTATATATTAATAGCTTCTATGGATATTAAGGTAAATTTAACCAAAAACTTATTATTATAAGTATATTTATTATTTGAATGCAATTTATTTTTGAGTTAGCTAGTAATCTTATGATAACTGGAGAAAATATAGATAATATAATAGCAATAAACTTTAGAATCATTTTTATTGTTTATTGCGTAAATATTCAAATAGAGTAAACATTCATGTTTGCTATGATAAAACTTATAAAGCTTTCTTTTAATTCTCATATTTAATCTAAAGTTGAAAGCTAATTCTTTAAATTTTAGCAACCCAATTTTAAATTAATCTAGTCAGTCACTTTTTCATTTGTTTCCTAAAAATTTATGATATAAAACATTATACTGTTAATTATAAGGGTAATACACTAAATAATTAGGCTTCAATTTTAAATGCTTACTTTTAAAATAAAATGATGAAAATTAGAGATCTTAAGAATATATTTGTTTTGCATGCAACTATTTGATATTTTATTTTAATGATTTTATTACCTATGTGAATTTTGATCTACAAGTTTATATCAATAAGCCTATATTGATTCACTAAATGAATTAGAATAAAAGAAATATTTAGAAGTGTAATCATATAATTTTGCAAATATATGCTTATATAGCATCTCATTTATCATTTAGTTAAGTCCTAATTCATTTTAACTCATTTTATTTTCTAAATTTTGCTTTAGTTTCATACTTTTTAATTAATTTTTTCTTAATAGCTTTCTTAATTCCTTTATTGAAGTAAATTTAGCATAAGTTAGGTTATGATTATTTTATTTCCTTATTTTAAAGATCATGCAGTGCATAGAAATTATTTTTAATATATAGGAATATTTCTAAATTAGATATATGACAATAAGCTTTATTTATTTGAACTTATACAGTTTTACCTTTTATGTTTAATTAAATTATAAAATGTTGTGGTTTATATAACTACTGTATTGCTTCTCTTTAACTACCTCAATTCACTTACTTATCCTTAGTTCTAATCATACCATTCCTTATTTATCTAACTTCATTAGTTAATAAATTTATGAAGGAAGGTTCGGGGAAAGTAGATTTATTCCAGTTGGCATTAAACTGGAAAATAACAATTTTGATGTTTAAGAGATAGAAGAATAACTAAACGCTTTAGATGGAAGAATAATTTTGGATATAACGTTTAATTAGCTTTACACTAAAAGACTAAGCTAAATAAATAAAAATTGCTTAATCTTTGTAGCTTATAGATCAGATTAGATGTTCTCAAACGATAAAATATATTGAATAATGCCAAGCTATTCCTAGGAAGGAAGAGCATTAAAAAGCTTATTTGCTTCTTTAAATTTCAACTAAATCGTTTACTTTAATTAGTAGGAGGAAAGATTCTTTAGACCTGCTGAGTTTTTTGGTTAAACAGAATTAAAAGTAAGTACATCTATCAATATCCCTCTAAATTCTTATTTTGGCCTTAATTAATCATAATGTAACAACAGCTAAATTAAAAGTAGGCTACTGAATCAAATTCCTAAAAGTATCAGAATTTATGGAACTCCTATTGTTTTAATGCAAGCAGATGTTTGCTGATAAGCTTTTATTCTAAACTTAGCTACTTATCTCAAAATGGCAGGAGAGCAATATTCATGAATAGTAGGACTTGAGTCTTCAAATATAATTAATCCTGAAATAGTCTAAAGTGTTTAAGATTAATCTCTAATCCATCTAGGAATCTTAGAAAATGGACTTATTGCTCTAACTCCTAAAGGCTTTATTCCCGCTAATTATTTGGAAATGACATTCTATTACATATAAGCAATTTTAATAAAACTAGACTAAGCAAATAAAATCTTAAATGATAAGAGCTAAAGTAATTTAATAGATATATTCAGATAAATTTCAAGCCAGACAGTCAAAAATAATAATTAATTGGTAGATGAATTTTCAGTTTATAACCTTCAGAATAAGTAACCAGTTGAAATTTTTGAAATTAAGAATAACAAAGTCATTGAAAAATAGCAGATCATTTTCCCAGGACCAACTACTTCTCCTCCTCTAAATAAACTAATTATTGAAATGTCCTATTCAACGAATACAAATGAACCTGATGGATCGCCTGATTATCCTCCTTTGAACATGCCGACTTTTCACATTCCTTGTATAGTGGAGTATATTAACAAAAATGATAGATTACTTAATAAATATTTTTTGAAGACGAATGGTATTTCTTATGGAGGGTTTATTTTTAGTGTTAATTTTACTCTAAAAGTATTCACAGAAAGTTAATCCGATATAGGAGTATCACATCATGCTAGTGTTCTTTAGCAAAGTTGGCTTCCAACTTATTATATTCTAAAAGAAATGGGATTAGAGATTCCATATACCATTCTTACAAGGGAAGATGAACTAGAAAAGTAGTAAGAGCATTAAAACGTTTTTATAAATTATATCTCATGGAAGTAGTTTAGTGATATGTATATTTAATATATGCAAAGAAACTAATGAAATCACTTTGGATTGTATTTTGAATAGCTTGAGCCTTCAAACGAAAAAATCCATAATCAAATTAAAAACTGGGCAGTATAAGCTAATAAAATGATCCTTAATGAAAATTGAACAACTCTAATATCTTACTAACAAAGTAAGAATTTAACAAACTTCGAATATTTTTCTCGTTAGATTATGAAAAAAGAAATTAAGATAATATTAAGTTATCCAGCAGTTAGTTTAATTATGTCTATAGCTTCTAACATAGTGGGTCTTGGGTGAGAACCAGGAGATACAAATTTCGTTATGTTATGATATGCAAATATTGTTGAATTCGCCACTTAAGATCCGCACATTTTAAAGAATATTAAAAAAATTTGTCATGGAGCTGTGACAATTTCACCAATCGAATATGAGGGAGAAGAAGGCTAAAGAATAAAATAGTTCGAGCAAAAATGTGTATAAGTTCCTTTATCTTCTTGCTATTATTTAGAATAGCCACTAATTATTGCTTATGGAATTCAAAGCTGTATAGATTAAGGTTAAGATTATTATAATCCTGTTTAATTAAGCTATAATATAAGAAATAGAAAGTTTACAGGATGCAGTGGTACTGTGAAATTCAAAAAGACCAAGAATTAAAGAGACAATCTAAATTTTTGGTTTAGTAAGAATTTATATGATTACTAGGAAAACCTTAAAATTGTTCCATATCTAGAATATTGCCCAACATGTTCTATCGTATGAACATTTTAAAATGAAGTTACTTAATGAAATGATAATTCAACAGACACTCCTAAAGATAAGTTCGATAGATACGATTCAAAATGCGATTTTTCAAAAAGAAGAGTTTAAATATTTTAAAAGGGATACACTTGGATTTTTTTCGTAACGATGGCAATATTAATTTTGACAATCTTAAGTACAGTGATTGGATTTAAAATTTGGAAGAATAGCAAATTTCAAATTTTAAATTAAGAAGAATGAATGAGCATTGAAGATTAATTATTCATTCTAACTCAAGTAATTCAGTTCTTCTAATATATTTCAATGGGGCCAGATTTATGCAATATACTCTCTGATTACTCATTCAAATTTATCTAAGTAGTCTCTTTAATTTTCCTTAATATAAAGATGTCTTAGTTCATTTTTTGGCTGTGCTACTATTCATATATATTTGTAGCTTTCATAACGATTATCTTTATATTAGCCTTTTTATTTTAGGCCGAGGTTAAATCCAACAAACATTCATTATTAAGAAGCATAGGTAAACTTTCCTTCAAGTATTCTCCAATTTTAAATGAAATATCCTTAATACCTATCATTTCGATCCTTACAAAAACTTATTAATGTGCTTATGGAAGAGATAATAACCTAGACAGCCAAATAAATCTTTCGGAAAGCTTTTTAGACTTAGATTGTTCATAGAAGTGTCTGTCAAATTTACACATTTGAACATTAGTACTGACTAGTATAATCCTTCTATTTTTTATTCCTTTAGTAATTTTAGTTCGTCCACATTGATAGCTTTTAAAAAATGACTTTCTGCATATAAAGTAGCAATCCTGATTCATAGTATTAGTAGGGTTTGTTTAGATTCTAGCAGCAGTTTTGAATTAAGTAATGAAAAAGTTTCATCCTCAGATTCATGGAATAATCTACTCTATCTTGTTTCTATTTCTAGCCTTCCTTATTCTTATTAAAAAACCTATTACTTACTAAAAATTTAACTGAACTATTCTTATAGCTTCATTACTTATTTCCTATATTTCTGCTATAGCAGCAATTTCTATAAATGCAAACTAGAAAAAAGTTTTAATTTTGTAAGTAATGCTAGTAGTGGGTATAGGAGTAATAAGCATATTAGGATCTATCATTATATCTAAATAAAGAACTCTACTCAAGTAAATTAAACCTGATTCTTAGAATTTGTTTAGATTCGCTTTTAGGTTAAAAACTAATCCTAAATTGTTAGATAACCATGTTAAGGCGTAGAATGAAAGAATTTAGATTTCAAGGGATCAATTAATTAAGAACATCAAAAGTGCCTTGGATAGTGATTTTATTCCAACCAAGCTATAATCTTAAATGCTAAGCAAACTTAAAAATAAATTTACTCTTATTAGTATTAAAAACTCCTAAATAGGATTAGTCTACGAAGAAAGCACAGATGCAAACAATTTAATTGAAAACAATCAAAATTAAGTGTTAACTTTCACTAGTAGTATAGTAGATGATTTGTAACCTAAAAATGAAAATAATAAAGTATAACCATGTTAGCCATTTACTGAAATAATACATGACAAATCTTAAGTGCAAGAAAAAGATTTAATTCAAAATTAGGATTAAAATTAAAAATTATTTTAGGAAGAAAATGAAAATAAAATGAGTTAAAGCTAAGATAACAATTAGAGCCATAAAGATCAAATTCAGGAAAGAGATAAATAGGAAGAGGAATAAGCTTTGAAATAATTTTAAGTTCATACTAACTAAAAGATTTAACTAATTTATTTACTTAAAAACATTAAAAAATAACCAACTTTATAAGCCATTAGCTTCAATTTTTTATTATTATCTAAGATTTACTATTTACTTGACTATAATTTGTACTAAATCATTATAGAAAGAGAAATTATAGGGAGTATTTACTTTGAAACTAAATAATAAAATGCTATATTAAATAAATAAATCAAATATCATTTTAAAATTAAAATTTTTACAAATTACTAAAATTTCCTTTCTTTTAATTGTAAATAAGGCTATTAGTTTTTAAACGAATTTCAATAATTTATATTAATTTAATAAATTATGATTTAAAGAATAAAACAAATATAAAGTTAATATTAAGAAAATAAATTATCTTTATATTTTTTATTGATTTTTCTACATAAAATAAGGAATCTAAGTTGGAAATTATGTATTTATTTAAAAAATTATTATTTTTCATAAATTTATCATTTTCAAAAACTCTTATTTTGAATTTAGTTTTCCAGATAAAAGAAATCTAGTGATCGTTAGTTTCTATTTAGCATGAGCTTTTAATCAAAAAATGTAAAATTTCCTTTTTATGCTGATTTTTTTATTTTATTTTTAGTAATTAGTTCTAAATTTATAAGCATGATCCTTATAAAATAATTTAAGCAATTTATTTTATAAAAGATATGAATAAAAGCATAAATATAGATTATTTTTTCTTTAAAAAAGTATATCATTTTATAATTTAGATTATTATAACTTACATTTAAATTAAATAAAAATTCTATTATTTCTTTAATTGCTAAATTAATATAAATTGTATACTCAAAATAATTTAAATTGTAGTTAGATATTTTAAATTTGTAGAAATAATTTAAAAGGAAATTAACTTTTAGCTTTTCTTTTTATTTTTGCTTATTTATACTAAGTTTTCTATATAGTTTATTTAGTTTAAAAATACAAATCTTTCAAAAAATTTTAATCATTAATAGTATGATTTTTTAATGATCTTTCTTGATAAACCTTTTTAATAACTAAAAAAAGATATTAATAAAAGTATTTAGATAAATATTAAAAAAAATCTTTAATGAAAAAACATTTATAGGTTTATGGATAAATTATATATCAAAAATCTCAAAAATTTAATTTAAGTATATTTAGATATCAAAATCTAACTATTAGATAATTTCCTTTAATCGATTGAATAAATTTTGCTTTTATTAAGTTTTCAGCAAAAAAAATTTTTTTTAATTATATATTTTTCAATAAAATTTAAAATTTAATAACTTTAATTTCTTAATTTATATAAGAAGTTTAGATCTATTAAAATTAATTTTGATTTTAAGTATTTTATTTAATTTCTACTAAATTCTAAAAATCTTTTATATGATTAAATTTATTTCAAAATTAAATTTTATTCTTAGCAATTGCGATTGTATTAAGCTTATAAATTAGCATTAATTATCATTTAAAAAGTAAATAATTTTTAATTATTTTAATTATTTTAATTATTTTTATAATGACTATAAATTTATAATTTTCTCATTTTCATATTTTTAATTTATTTTAAGTTAAGTTTATATAAGTAAATGATAGACATTTAAAATGCTAAGTAAAATTAATGCTTTTAAATAAAATAATACTCTAAGCTATTTTTTAATTAATTTATCAAAATTTTAAATTTTATTAATGAATTTTCTTTTAATTTTTAAATTGCTCTTTAAAGAAAATAAACCATATCAAATGTAAAAATTCTATGCTATTTTTCCAATAAACAATTCATTAAGCAAGTAGAGCAACTGTTCTAAATTTTACATTTAATGCACTTTTCCTTTTAACTAAATTAATCTTAAATAAACTCTTAATGATAGAGTAGTTTTTCAAAAAGTATCTAATTAGAGTAAATAAATATAACTATAGTCAATATCCTTTAGAATTTTAAAGCTTTTATTTAAAATATTTGATTATATAATTATTCTATTAGAAAAACCGCTTTAAGCTAAAATATTTTAAATTTATTTAGTTTATTTTAAATATTTCAATTTTTCAGAAATATTTATTAATAAATTTATATTGAAATTGCCGTATAAAAGTATCAATATAATTTTTTTATTACATTTTTTCTAAAATAAGAAAAAGGTTTAAAATATATAAAAATAATCATTACTAAAATAATTTTAAAGACTATTTCACAGCAAGTTGTTTAATTTTTTTAATTAATATAAAATTTTAATTGTTAAAATTCTTTTCAAAATTAAAATATTTTTAATTTGCAATAAATCCCTTTTTAAATTTTATTTTAAAATGTAAACTAAGAAATGTTCTATTGAAATGCTTATTGAAAATATAAAAGGTAACTAAATATTTATTAAATTACTATAAATAATTTTATATATTTCCTTTTATATAAATTAGCAATCTGATTTACTTTAATTATTATATTAAATTTGAAATCTCTTTATTTACATTTTTTATTTTTATTTAATTAAAAGTTTTTTTTAATTTTAATTTCATTTTTTAATTTCGTGCTTATTTTAAAACAATGCTTTGTAAAATTACCAATCAATTAAAAAATTACTAAGCATATTAATTTATTAAAATATTTTAGCAAGTAATCCTTTAATAAATTACAGAAATAAAGATATATACTTATAATACAAAATCTAGTTAAAATATATAAAAAATAAGAATCATTTAAAACATTTATTTTAAATATCTTAAGCTTAAAAAGTTCTTTTTTAGATATGTTAAAAATAAAAAATTTAGGCTATACTTTATAACACTAAACATTTAATATTCTCTTTAAAATTGCTATATTTTAAAGCTAGCAAATATTCTATAGTAATTAATACATATTATTAATAAACTAAATATCTTTTAAGAACTAAATATAATTAAATTTTCTAAATAATTATTTAAATAATTTTTAATAAATAAATACAATATAGTGAGAAATATATTGAGTAGTTTACCATTAGTTATATTTGTAATTTAAGTATCTCATCAGACTAAAATATCTTAAATATTTGTAATTAATTATTTGTTATGATTACTTAATTATTTCCTAATATTATTCAATATTTATATTTTGTTCATTTATGATGTTTTAAGTTTATCCTTTTTCATTAATTATATACATTTTTTAATAAATAAGGTCATTAAAAATATTTTAGAATTAGTATCTTAAAATAATTATATAGCTATTTTTAATTTTACCTAGTATTTAATTATGCTTATTTTAAGATATTTAAGTAATATCCTTAACATTGTTACCATATAAACATTTTATCTCAGAATATTAATAAAAAATAATGATGATTAAATTAAAGATTTAATCTTAAATTTTATTATATTGATTATTTAATAAATAATCTAACTCTTATTTTATCTTATAAACCATATTGTGGACAGCTATATTAATAATCTTCTATTATCTAATAAATTTAGAATTTATATATTCTTTAAAAAATTTGATGCTTTTAACTTAAAAAACGAAAAATGTGCTTTTTTAAATATATTTTTTATTTAAGAAAAATTCTTAAATTCTAATTTAAATTATTTTAGCATAGTGAAATTAAGATATCTAAAAGTGATACATTTTCTAAAAATTGAGTTTAGCTTAAAAAAAAAATTTAATTCTAAAAAGTTAATTTAATCATATTTATATAACTTTTAAATTTCAAATCTCAAAAAATAAAATATTCTATTTTACTACTTTTATATAAAAAACCTTACAAAATTATAATAAAAATTGTAAAATTAAAATACTTTATTGTTTATATTAACTTAAATATATTAAAAAATAAAAATACTATGACAAGTTAAATAGAAAAATAGCTTAGTTTAGATACAAATTAAATTAAAAAGTATTCTTATTTTACTATTGAAAATTAAAAAAATCTTAAACATTTTTCTTTAAGTATTTCATTTTAAATTTATCAGATATGGTAAATTATTTTTTTATTTGATAACTAAAATTGATTATGGGATTGTTAAATCAAAAAAAGGAGATTTTAAGATTTATAAAAATAAAATAAAAATGGAAGGCTTAAAAAAAGGTTTCTACACCTCCTCCAAAAAGGAGAGGAAACTAGAAGCCACTCTCAGCCAGTCTTCTTTTACTTAACCCTAATCTTTTTCTTAATAATCCAGAACATAGCTTCAAGAAGAACAGAAGTAATCTAAGAAAATCACCCATGCAATCACTCCAATGTCTCAGTAGAATCCCAGGAAGCAGACTTCGTCTGCTTTTCACCAGGAGGTATCAGAATTTAATCCTTCTGGTCAGATGAGCATTGAATAGCTCATTAAAGTGGTACTAAATCTCCAGAAAGAGATCAAGAAACTAAAGAAGGACAATGAGAAGTTAATGCAACAGTTTAACCTAGCAGAAGGAATAGAATCAAGACTCATGTCCTAGAAAAGAGAACTGAGCGCTTTTTTGAACATATCACAAGATCAGAGTAGCTAATCCCAAAATTAGCTTCAGAAACAGACAGAACTGGACAATATAATTGAAAAAATAGAAGAGAAAATGCAACAAAAAATAGAGTAAAATGAGCAAAGAAGTGATCCAATGGTGATTGAGAAGGAAGAAACAAGAAAACCTAAAAGAATTCAGAAAAGATGTTATTATTGTAATTGGGAGAACATTTATGAAGAAGATTCAAGAAATTCCTAAGTTTCAAGAATTAATACTGAACAAAGCACAAGCGCAATAAAGGAAAAATCATCAACTATAATAGAGAAGAGATAGAGAAAGAAATCAGAACAGAATGAAAGATGAAACCGAAGACAATATGATCAAGTGAGAGAGAGGAGATCAAATTTTTAAACATTTTTATATAATCCCGAAGCAATCCGGCGATCGGCAGGAAGAGGTGGAATTCCTCCAAGATTGTCAAACTTAATTTTATTATAATTGTTATTATTAAAAAAATTAAGAAATTAATTGATAAATATTTAAAATAAAATTGAATAATTTTATAAAAATTATTGTTCTATATATTTTATAGTTAAATTGTAAAATAATAAAAATATTTAATTTTTTTAATTTCTTCTAATTAAATTATAATTATATACTTTCTAATTTAAATTTTTAAATATTATGAAGTTGTCAATATAAGCATAATAAATTGATTAACATTGATAAATTTTAAAAAAATTAAGAGTTTTGAATCTATTTGCATTAAACTAAAATTTTTAATAATTGCTAAAACAATCTTCATAATATTCTTATATTACAAGCACTTATTTATAATTAATAGTATATTAATAATTTGATAATTATTATATTTATACATAAAAGAATTACTATAAGTCTATATTTAAATATTTTTATCTTGCTTTATGCAAAGTTTGTATCTAATTTAATTAAATAGATATTATATTTGTTAAATTATAATTAAAATCTAAATAATTTATATTTAAATAGTTCTTTATAATTTAATTTATTTTTTATATTGCTTCAAATATAAATTTATTAATTAAAACTTTAAAAATTTACTTTATATATAATTATATTATCTTCTTCTATTATATATTTTAAATTTCCTCCTTCAATCAATAATCTTATAAAAAGAGAAAATTTCACTTGTAGTAGTAGTATAATGTAGTAATGTATATTCTTTATAAGACTTAGAATTGTTTATTCTGGTTAAATATTCACTAAATAGTAATAAGTATAAATTTAGTTAGTTCCTTTATATAAGAGCTGATATAATGGAATGCTAGTATGATTGGTATCTTTTGTTAGATCATTAAATATTCGCTACCTGAAAGCGTGAAATGTGATAGGTTGTTATTGTTAATTGGAAGAATGAAGTAAGTTATAAAGTTAATAATTATTAGATTTAATTAAAGGATTCATATTTTACCTTTATAGAGTTTCATTAAGAAGTCCCAGGAAAAAGTGCTTAAAGAATCTATGGAATCTTTTGAGTGCCTATAAAATATACTAGGCTCCGCTTTAGAATAATTTAAGGAAAAGTCAATTAATTTTAAATTTTTGCTCATTTCCTCCAGAGATTCAAATCCATCTTTTAATGCATGGACACTTTCTCCATGACTTCAAGTTGAATGTTTTCCACGGGGAATTACAGGATTAACAAAAGTTTTACGTAAATTAAGATTAAAGTGCCAAAAAGATCTAAGTATCCAATCACAACTTACAAATACATTGTTTAGATCAGGTCAAACATAATTAGGAATTATAAAGTTTCAATGTCATTCTGGCTATTCTAAAGTAATCTGAAATAAGTTATTATATTAAGAGTAATTTTTAGGATAGCTTGTAATTGGTATAGCAGCTATTCTTTTTCCATAGTCTTTATTGTGAATAAATATTCGATTTACTCACTTGCTGTATTCATAAAAATCTTTTGATAGGATAATATCATCTTCACATCAAAGCACTGACTTAGCTCCCAAATATTCAAAAGTCAAATTAAGTAGAAAATAGGCATTTTAAGCACACTAAAATTCTCCTTCCTTTTGCAAATCGATGAATTCTTAAGGAGTGTTAGTTCTAGGATGCATAACATGGATAATATTTAGAAAATTTCTACTTTTAAATTAATTAATTACTTAAGTAACTTCTTACGAGTTACCATCTTAAGAAATAATAATAATAGCTTTCTTTATTCCACCTGCTTTCTCTATTTACATCAGAGTATCTCTTAAAACATTACTTCTTTTGAAAGCAGGCATTAAAATAGGATACATTTCATTAATATTTATATTTAATCTTTTAATTATGTTCTAGTATTCAAGCCTTACTTATTCATAAATCTCTGGATACCATTAATTCAATTTATAGTCAATGCAAGATAGACTGTGCTTAGTAACTTCGATAAATCTTTAGTTTACTATTTAACCCAAATGTTATTTACCTATTTTAAACACATTTCGCAAATAATACTTTTAATTTCTGTTTCCCGGCAAAAAATTTAAATGCTTTCCCTATAGAATATGCTCAGAGTAGAAGTCAACAATACTACTTTTCGTTCTGGAGTTTTAGTTTTGGTCTTAGCTTAGTAGCTTATATTACCTTTTAAGGTAGAAATTATAAAACATTAAAGGATTTAAATTCCCTACTATGTCGATACTTCCTTCTTCTATTGCTTCTTTCCTAATTACTTAAGATCCTATTCTAAAACGAAGTCCTGTTTGCATTAGCCGATAATAGTTTTATTTAAATATTGAAAATATTTATGAGTTTATTATGATTTAAGCTTTAGGTATAAAATCAGCTTTTTTGCCATCAAAAATTGAAGTTCCATATGCTGTTAAAAGAATCTAAATGTAGTTTCAAACTCCTGACTTTATTGAAGTACTAGTTTCAAGGTATTAACAGCCTTCATCTGAACCTAGTTCTAGTAATATATTTCATTAATCTTTCTAGTTATTAATAAGATATAAGAAATAACCCCAGTGATAGCTAAGCTTGCTACAACCTTACATCTTATTTCCTAGAATAGCAAAACGCCTTTCTTTCTTACTATTTTATTATCCTTCTTCACTCTGGTTTGCTTCACTAGTATTTTAGCTTTAATTTTATAACTCACTAAAATTGAATTTAACCCAAACAGAAATGAAAAATTCAGGAAAGTCTAAGGAACGATAAGGTCCATGAATTATAAACTACTAATTCTTTAGTAAATTGATTAAAATCTTAGAGTGACTGATCTCTTCTGCTTACTTTTTATTTTTTACTTAATTATAATTTTTAGATGCATAATCATTTTAAGCTACTCTGCTAGACTAAGCTTTGGCATTTATTTAGGTGTGTTTTTATAGATTTTAGGTTTTATTAATTAAGTTTTAGTTTATCCTTTAAGCTATTTTAAATTATTTAAACCGCTTAACAAATTTCTAAGTTAGCGAATATTAGAGACTTTGATCAGGATATTAAATCTACTGAGTAGAAATTTATGAGGCTTTTTATTTAGAATATTATTAAGAGGAAAACTTAACTCTCTTAAAGCTTTTCTAGGAAGTATTATTTTATAAACCAGTAAGATCATTCTTATTCGCATCTGCTTCTTAATCTACCTCATTCCTTTATTTTTTTGCTAGTAAGTTTTAAGAAATATTCTAAACTAATTAAATCTAGAAAGCACGCTTCTTAGACACTTTCTCATTAGTTCTATCATTTTCTATCTAAAAGAAGTTTTAATAGTCAGATGCTCAAACAAAGAGGTAAAAAGCTAAGAAAATGAAAATAAATAGAATTAAGAGATATTTAAGCTTCTATCTTACCATTTTATATTTGATTAAGCTTAAAGCAATAAAGCTTAAATAATAAAATATTTAGCTATTTAATATTAGTAGCTTGCCTCTAAGTTAGTCATATCTAATTAATTTCTAATTTGTTTGAAACTAGAGATTAGGATTAAGGTTTACTAGTCAAGAAGATAAATTTAATGTTTATTTTTAAACAATAAAAATAAAGGAAATTAGAATGAAAAATAATTCTAAGATTTCTCATTAAACAGCAAGTTAAAAATGTTTACTAATTTTATAAGATATTGCATAAATAATTGTCATAATGCATAGATAACCAATTTTTGAATTAAAGCATTTTATCTAAATTAAAATAAGTAAAGAAGTTATATTCATAGAGAAAAAGAAAATTAGAATAAAATGAAAAATAATTTAAATTTAATAACTAAAACTAATAAATTTCTATTTTTATTATTTTAGTTTAAATAACACTAATGCAAATATATTTCCCCTGATTATATATAAATTAAACTTATTGAAATAAATAATTCTTTATGGCTAATTTAAATATTTTCTATATTAAACTTATTATATTTAGATTATAGAAAAATGAATGTAAGTAGAAGTTAAAATTAACTATGAATAGTTAAGATATTTAATTTAGATCTTAAAATATGTTTACTGCTTAATAAATTATTCTAGATAAATTGATTTTATTATAATATCTCATATTATTAAATATATTAATTTTATATTTTTATTTAAAGCTTAAAAATAAAGAAAGAGGGATTATTAAATAATAATTATTATTATATATTATTTTTTTAAAACTGCCATAGTTGTTCGAAGGTGAACAACAAGGTCATCTTCATCAGAGGTTGGGGAAGTTAAGTACCCATAATCGACTTTATGTCTTCCTCTGCTTTGGTTTGACCTCGAGACATAAGATTCTTAGACTTTCAACACTGGCTTGGCTTAGTTTATTTTTAATACTGGAACGAAAAAGAAATAATATTGCGAGGTTCATCAGAGGTGGGGAATTTAAGTACCCATAATTGACACATGTCGTCCTCTGCTTTGGTGATGCAATGAGACACAATCCTGCCATGCCCTTGGACCTCCAGCAAGTATTAAAGATTACGAGTATTCTAAAATTATATCAGTATTGAACATTTTTATCAGTACTGAATAATTATACCAGTATTGAATAAGGTCTACCAGTATCTGATAATTTTATCAGTAGCAAACATTCTTGTCAGTATGAAACATTTTTTAAAGAGCTGCGCACCAATGAGAGTGCTACGCGCACTATAATCAAATTGATTTATTTATTAAAATAGATTTCAGATAGTCTTGACATATCCATAGAGATATAAACCTAACCATTTTATAATTATTTATAATCTCATTTTTGTGATTATTTCACTAAACTCTTATTATTTAATAAACTATTGTATTTGAACTCACTCAGATATCTTTCTAATATATTTTCTGGAAAAAAATAATAGATTATGATTAACTCTACATAAACTAACAGTGCATTCTAAAAATAAACATATGCAGACCTACAAATAAAAAAATTTCACAGGAATCAACTAAAAAAAGAATTGAAATTGTTAGTCAAAATACAAATAAATAATTTAGCCTAAAAAAGAACAATAAAAGGTACAAGTAGAATCGGGGAAGAGCTAGAAGAAGAAAAAAACGATGCTTGAACTTAATGAACATAATTAAAATGAAGTAACTGATTCATAGTAACTTCATTACATTATCATTTTATTAAAGAGATTCTTCTTAATAAACAATTTTTACTTTAATTTTTTAGAGAAAATGAAAATATCAAGATTTGCAATTATACTCATTAATTAAAATATTAAAGGTAAAGGATTTTGAAAGACAGTGAAAAAATTTGCCAAGAAACTTAAAAAGAAATAAATTTTAAAAAGTAATGTTGTTTTTTCCCTTGTGACTATATTTTAGTTTCTTTATCACATTATTTAAATAATTAAATCTAAAATAGAATAAACAATCTTGTTCTATGATATCTAAATAAAAGTGGTAAAATTCTAAATATGAGAACTAATATAATTATTTTAGTGCTTAATTTTAAAATTATTATTATATGTAGTAGGACCACCCAACTACCTGAAATATAATAAAAATAGAAAAGAAGAAATATGCTATATATTTGAATAAGAACGAGATGTAATGGATGCTAAGATTGCTTAAAAGAAAGACACTTAGTTGTGACAAGTCAATGTCCTTTTTGTAATGATGCAAGAGAAAATGAAAGTTATATCTTAGAAAAATGTAAAGAATACAAAGAAGGAAGATAAATATGTATTTGAAATTTAAGAGAAATAGAAGTAGAGAGATAAGGAATGGAACTATTTGATATAATATGAGGTACGGACAAATTCAAGAATTTCTTTAAAACCTAAGAAGAGTAAAAAGGAGCTAAAGCTGACTTGATAATAAAAGATTATATCAAAGATATACTAGTAAAAAGGATATATAGAAAAGAAAATTAAATGAAAAAAGAAATAGGATAAAATTATAGAGACAGAAAAGGATAATTTTTATGAGTTTATAAAAGCTTTATAAAGAAAAAAATAATTAGAAACGAAAATAGCAAGATATGTAAGAAAAAATAAATTAAACTTGCAATAAAGGTCTAATAAAGCTTAGATAGTTAGAAGAAGAACAAGAGATAATGTAGAGGAAAATGAGGAAGATATGCAACTATCAAGAGAAGAATTTCTATTACCTGAAGGCTTACTTGAAGAAACGGACATATATTGAAATATGGAAAGAGCTCCGTACCAACAGGTGCTACGCGCTCTATAATCAAAATTTTTGATTTATTTTAATATTAATTATTTTTTAAATTTAAATTTTAGTGAATTAAAACCCTTTTTAGGTATCTATCTGCGCTCAAATATTTTATTAGAGCTTTAGAAAGAAGCTATACAATCCCTTGTGTTCTCCCCCAAATTATTCGTCTCGCGCCATCAATATGGTTTGTATTTTTTTTAAAATAATAATCATCTTATTTATTCCTTTTTCTACTGGAATTATAATACTAAATTATAGTGATTCAATCTTCAACCAGGTTCATCACTTTAAAGTTTATTAGTTTTGTTTAATATTCCATTTCCAGTCTTCTCAGGATCATCCTCTTTTAATACATACCTTGCAGTACTAGGCTAACCCTTTTTTATTAAAGGTATATTGCTTCAGTCGAGCTGATTCCATTTATAATTAAATTTCTTCCTTTTTAGCAAGGTCAATATCCATCAAGATTTCACTCTCTTTGTACATTTTTTCCTATAATAGCCCTTCTAGAGTGCAATATAAATCACTAGACGATTATCATGATTTTAAAATTTCTTGTTATTGCTTACGCTTGAAATATCCGCAGTATCTTAACATATATCCTAATCTTATGCAATATCAGTATAATTTTTTCTCTTATATAAGGAAGCTCTTTCTGGTTTATCTTGAGGCTCTACTTCCATCAAGCCATTTTAATATTTTAACAGAATATGTTTTCGGTTAGCTCTTCGAATTGGTTGAACTCTGTTTCTAATTGTTCAATTCTGATATTTACTGATTATTTATTTTCAGTTTTTTATTCGTATGTGTTAGACATAAGGTATGCGATTTTCCTTCAAGCTCTTGTACTTTTCTTAAAAGTTAAAATTCTCTTATTGCATAATTTTGAGTTCTTAAAATAAATTTTACTACTCTTAATTTGAATGAGATGAATCCAGTTTAGAAGAGACTTTGCGAGAAATTTCTTAGTTTATATAATAAAATATTTTATTTTCTTATTCATACTCTTGCTTACTTATTAAAAATAGCTATATCCCTCTACATTGATGATTAATGGTTTCACAATATTGCACTTTTTCCCTAAATAATTTTAATAATAAGCCACAACTTTTATTTTCTTTCTTGTCATATTTGAATTAACAGTAGCTACTTTAGTTTTAAAAAAGAATTCTTAATAAGTTTATTTAACAAATAATATTAGCTATTTTAATATTAAGCAAGCTATTCCTTTAATTAATGATTATGCTGCTTTTACTATTTCTTTATTTAATTATAGAATTACTCATAAAGATATACTTTTAGTTATCCCCTTTTAATAAAAGTAAGTTTTATTCTTATTACTTTATCTTAATTATAAACTAAATAGAGTAAGGTATGAATGACTGGTATAATCTAATATAAGTATATTTTTAGATAATTTAGTGTATATTAATAGATATATTAGCTATAATAGTTTGATTATCTGCTTATATCTGTTTTTCTTATATTTGCACATTTATGATAGCGTATTTTAAGATTTTATTTAAATTAAAAGAGCTGCTTATATAGGCTAAGCATGTATATCTTTATCTAAATTGTTTATTTTTATCTCATTTTTGTTGCTGAATTTCTTTTTATTTGAATTTAAAGTTATGAAAATAGATTAATTTACTATAAATGTATATAATAGCTTCTGTGTTAATTATAGTTAGCTTGTAAAGATAACTATAATAAGATTAGATGAAAAAGCCTAATATATGAATTTGATAGTTATAGCTTCATTAATATTTGTTAATTTATAATTCTCTTATAGTTAACTACTTTAAATTAAAGCTTTATCCAAAGCAAAAGAAGTATAATAAAAATGATATTAATTTATTAATATTTCTACTAATACTCTTTATAGAATGTATTACTTATGCCTTATTAATAAATGTATACTATTAATATACTTTAAGCTTATAAATTATATACTTAATTATAATTAATTAGCTACTGTTTAGAATGCTTTAGTTAGTTTATATTTCTTAAAATTAAAAAGCTTCTAATGCATTTAATTAAGTTATAAGGCTAACTATTATAATTGTTTACTAATTAGCTTACCATTAGAGTTACTAGTATAGTCAGTATTAACTTAGAAATATACTACTTTTATTATTATGCAGAATAAAGAATAATTATCATTCTATCTTAAATCAAGCCACTGTTAATTAAAATTTAAATATAGTAAGAGAAAAAAGGATTAGTTAAAGTAACTAATAAATTAAAGATAAGCAGTTCAAACTTTAAAATTATAATACTAGAAGAAATTATAGAACTATTAAGATAAAATATACTCATTACTAATATTATATTGCTAGTAATAATATTATATATTCATTTTTTTAATGGATTCTGGTTTCTAGTCGACCAAGTAGGTAATCTGGTTCAGTCATATCTGCATTGAAAGTACTCTTGCAATAGATGCCACCACGAACAAGTAAGGACAGGCCCATTGTGTGATAAACCTTACTTGTTTGAGGTTCTCTCTATCGGTACGAGAGGTTGACTTGAGGGAACCGAAATCCAGATTTCAGAGTTATCCTGATTCTACATGTCGCTATTCTGATCAGGAAATAGAAAAAAACAAAGACATGACTGAGAGTAAACGAATAAATAAATAATTGATTATAGTGGGTCTGACATTTTTAGGATAACCACTTTTAAGTTTAAAATTAGGTATAAGTATCAACTTCAAATCTGTTTGGATTTTTTTTATCATAAGTCTTGGTGATTTTTAGGTTGTTATTTCTAATCTTTTCGATAGGTCGAATCCCAGTCACTTTTTATTGAATTCGTTAACTGCCTATTAGATATAGGGAGTTTCACTCTTTAGTTGTAGTTTTTTTTCTATACAGTTTAACTTCTTAATTGCAATAGATCCTGAAAATATTTTCTCATTTATTTTTAAAATTTTTTTTAATATTTTTTATATTTAAATTGGAAGCAGCTTCTTATTTTGTGCCCTGGTCGCTTGCAGTACCAGCATCTCATTATTTTCCGGTATGGAATGAAAGTTTTTGTGGGCTGTTGCTTGACATCCATCGGATCATTCACTTATATTTTTTATAAGAATATGCTTTCTGTTAACTCTGCGAATTGGTTGAATTTTTCTTCTAATTTTTCTATTCTGATTCTTTCTGACCTTTTATTTTCAATTTTTTTTCTCTTGTGAGTTAGTCATCAGATATTTTATTTTTCTTTCTATCTCTTATACTGTTCTTAGGAGTTTAAAATTTTCTAATTGCATAACTTGAAGTTCTTAAAGAACTTTTTATTAATCATATTTTGACTAAGATAAAACCTTTTAAGAAGAGACTTATTGCAAGAAATTTTCCATTTTTTCTATAAAATAATTATTACTTAGAAGAATTAACCTAATTGAGTCATTTGACACTAATATTGGAATGTTCTCTAACCCCTTCTAACTCCAGCATTTGGAAGAATTGGAAGAATTTGAAAAGTGAAGGCAAACAATTTTGATTATAAAAACGGAGAAAAGAAGACAAGAAGCAAAGAGACCAAATGAAGCTAGAAACATTTCTAGCCAATTATTAATAATTAAATTTAGTTTCTTTATCTTTTCGTGTTGAACCAAACAATGGTGGTACCACGTTAATTAATTAATTTATTTATCATTATAATAAACATCTATACTTGCTTTAACTTTACTTTTAAGCAACTTTTAATATTACTGTTTAATTTATTTTTTCTATTTTTTATTTAGAACAAGCTATTCTAATCAAACTAAATAGCTTATCTTGTAAATATATAAATACAATATTATTATTTTTAACATATTTGGAAGCAACTTATTTAAAAGGTATCTAATTATTAAATAAAACAGAAATTAAAGTAAGAGCTTATAATTATTTACATTCACTATTTTCCTTTAGAAGCCTAATAGTATAAGTATTTAAATTTTATATTCGATTATTAAATTTTTATATTCGCTTCTTAAAGACTTTGAAGTAAAAAGGATTTTCCAAAAGCATCAGTTAAATTAATTTAACGATTTTAGGTGGTTATCAGAAACTATATAATGGGGTATGAATTTTTATGATTTAATAAATTTCTAATTATTATTAATGCTAATAACCTCTTTGGTAACTAAAATAATATAAAACCAACTCAATAGCTTTAAGGTATTTATATAAATTAGCTTTTAATTTTCTTTTATTTTAATCTAATTATGAATAAAAGTTTTGGTATCTAATTTAGTAAATGTTTTAGTATTTGATTGAATATTTTATTCTATTTTATTTATTAGATAACACACGTATAAAGTTTAATAGCCAATGCAAATTGGATTAACTAACATGAATCTACCTTTTAATAATATTTAAATCATAAAGTTTTGTATTAAATATATTTTTATTTGTGCATTTTTGCTAAAAGGCTTGCAATATTTATAATGGTGTTTTACACATAAACTGGTTACTATATTTGACTCTTTATGATTATGAAATAGATAATAATTAAACTATTTTTGTTATTAATTCTTCAGTAATCATAAGAGTTGCGCTAGTTTAGTTTTGCTAAACATTTATTAAAGACTTTAGCTATTACATAGGGATATAACTAAACATAGTATAATCTAAGCAAATATTAATTTTTAAAAGCTTAAAGTTTGGATATATTAAACTCTTAACTAAAAGGTATAAGTATCACTCATTTAAGAAATAAAGATGGCTAATAATAGAAAGCTTTGATTTGCTTTTAAATTAATAGGTTTTTGATGAAGTTATTTTAATCTAGTATTTGAAATAAGGAATTATCAAGCTATTAGTCATTTAATGCTTTAAATTTAAATTGAAAGCATCTTAAATCAAACATTCTTTAAAGCTTTAATGAAGGATATATTAAAAAACTTAAAACTGCTAACTTCATTGCACTAACTTAAATGATTTATTCATAAACAATTTAGCTTAATTAACTAAGATTAAAACTGATTATCTGATGATGAATAAATGATATTAGCATTTAATTTTTAAGCTATTAAAGTCTATTAAATTTTAAATGATATCCTTTTTATAATATCTTAGAAATACTTATATTATTTGTATTTATTACTTATTTATAGTCAAGCTATTCTATGATATTGTTTAATGCTTTAGTATAAAAGTCTAGTATGATTCAAATTATTTTTTATATGATATTATATTTATTTTCTCTGCTTGTTGAATAAAAGTCCATATATACATTTATATTGCAAAGTAATTCTAAAGCTAAATACTCTTAGAATATTTTGATTATAAAGCTTTCAAAAGTTAATAAAAAAGATGCTAGATTTAACAAGATTATAATAATTTATTTTTATAAATAAGGGATTTTTAATAAGTTTGAGATTTACTATTATTCTTATATTATATGACTATAGTTTCTATTTTCTCTATCTTAAAATAATCATAAAGAAGTTAGATAAACAATGTTATAAAAAGGAAAGAAACAATCTCTTTTAAATAATAAAAGCTATATTGCTATATTCAAATTTTCAAAAGTTAAAGAAAGCTTTTATTTTAATTAATTTTTAATTGTTGAAAATTTAAACTTCATAAGCTTAAAATTTTTAAATTAGTTAGAAGAGTATCATGATGTATTATGGTATTATATCAATAAATTTTACGGATTTTTTTAAAGCAATGTTTTTTTATTAAATAAAGGCATATGTAAAGGGAGAGTGATATAAATCTTAACTAATTGGAATAAATAGTGGTAAGTTTATTAAAGCTTTGCTTGAAATATATGCTTAATTTAAATCTAGAGTCGAAAAACGAGAAATAACTGAATAATTACAAAATTTGAATTAGAAAGCTTTAGTTTATTAATATTTTCTCTAAATGAATATCTTAAAAATATTTTCAAATGAGTAATGTATATTCACATACACAAACTAATTTTTTATATTCTTTCTAAAATTTATTCATTTATACTTAATCTTATCTTACAATTATTAATTTAGATATTTATTTATTTCAAGCTTCTTAATCATTTAGTCCATTTAAAAGTAGAAATATATTTAAAATCAAATAAAGGAAATCATAAATTTATTTTTTAAAAAAGTAGAAATGTAAATTTATTATTAAGTGCTATGTCAAAGATTTCTAATTAACAATGTTTTATTTAATTTTAGCGAGTCATATACTTAAATTAAATGTATCTAATCTCAGTTATTCACCTATTTAGTGATCTGATTTATAGAATAAATTAAAATATAATATTTTTACCTAAAATGATTTATAACAGAGTTATACTTATAAATAATTAATAAACAATAAGTATAGCTGATGAAATACTCGTTATTTTCTTTATTTATTTAAACTTTTATTTTTAATTTTTTTAATTTATTATGTACTTTTCTATTTCTCGTAAGATTACAGAAGATTGAGTAGGTTTTAATAGCACATTATTCATGCCTGCTTTCAAACATCTTTCAATATCTTACTCATATGCATAAGCTGTGTGTCCAATTATTGCTCCTTTGTAACTTAACTTTCTTATAGCTTTTGTAGCTTTCCAACCATCTAAAACTGGCATTTCACAATCCATTATTATTACTGAGAACTCTCTACAGCATTCATTTGTTCTTCTTTAGTCAACTAGACTTAAAGCTTCTTGCCCATTAACTGCTGTCATATATGAGTAACCTTTGCTTTCTAATATTTCTTATAAGATCATTCTTATGATTTCTGAATCGTCTACTATTAATATTTATTAACAAGTGCATGAATTTTGTTTATGGCTTCTTCGAGTTTCGTTCTTTAAAAATTAGTCAAAAATTGAATCTTTTTAATTTTTTTAAATAATTTTAATTTTAGAAGCTGATATTAGCCGTGATTGAGTTTTAGAAAGTTTTTAAATTCTTTTATCTCTTTTTTATTATTAAAATGCCTGCTCATATTCTACATCTTTAATGTTTTTAGAACTGATATTAAACGAAAATTTGCTATACTTGCCTAACTCAGATTTTATTTTTATATTTTAGTTTCCTATTACAAAAGCTATCTTCTACGCTATAAACAGTCCCATTCCACTTCCTTATGGCTTGTCTAAATTGATTTCTTGTTTATCAAACAAGTGTTCAAATAAGCATTTCTATTTTTCCTCGCTAATTCCTATTCCACTATCTTTTACTCAGATTTTATAATTTATGAACTCTTCATTTTCCTCGTCTTAAATTTTGGACTTTTAAATTCCAAGACTTATAGATCCTTAGTTAGTATACTTCAAAGCATTTTATAAGAGTATTTATAAAATGAAGATTAGTTTTTGCTTATCAGTAGAAATCTCTTCAGAAACGTTGGACTGGATGATTTACATTAGCTTGATATCTTTACTTTGAATATGAAATTATATAATATTAAATGCTTCTTCGAATAAGCTTTTTACATTAATGATATCATAAACTAATTTAGGACTCTCAACTTATAAGAATTGGGTCATAAAGAGTGTCATATTTATCAAATTTTAAGTTTCTTAGTCTATGATTTACGCTTTTTAGCTGCATCATAAAGCTAATTTTTAGTTGACTTCATATTTATTAAAGCTTTCTATAAAAGTTTAGCAGGTGAATAGAACATTTTAAGAATTACTCATATAAACTAGAGCTTAATTTTCATTACTAAGAATATTGTAACTTTCTTTTTCAGAATTTGTTTCTTCATTATGTTGAAATATTCTGGAATTCTATTGAGAAATTTTGCTATCAGCACTTTTATTTATGTAGGCTACCATACAATTTTAGATTTGTTGGGCAATGTTCATTATTAGGGTAACAGGATGTCTAACATGATGATTAAACTCTCTTAAAAACAGAGTCTTATACCTGGCTGACAGATTTTACCTTTCAGTGTTATAAGACTCAGTTAGATTATTAATATTTAGCATTACTGCCTCCTAACTGCTTCAGGTGGTATTTATAGCCTAGATTTAGAAGTACTTAATTTTTTTAGAGTCTTATTCATTCCAAAATTGCTATACCTTAACTACGAAATTTTCCGACTATTCTTGACTTCTAGAAGTGATATATTAATCTAAAGATTTCTTAAATTTAACTTATCTACTTTAGGTAAATTCAGCTCTTTCTAGAAACTCATAAAACTATGAGATGTCAATCATTTTTCCTAATATTTTGTTGCTGTACATAATTTGATTACTGTCGAATATGATGATTCCAGTACTGCAATTATTGGTTAGGAATTTTAAGGTTTTAACTTATTTCTAAATTAGTAAGTACTTTTCGAAAAATTTGATCGTAATGTTCTAGTTACTAATTATAGTAAAATAACTAAATCCAAAAGCAAAGAGGAGAGTCACTAAATGTTCTTGATTTAGCTTCTAAATGAACCCAGTTCATACAGAGAGGATAAGACTGGCTAAGATTTGTAAGGTTAAGAATATAAGTGAAAGCTTCTAATTCTTCAGGTAAAAATTGTTAAACATTGGAACGAGTAGCACGTAAATAAAAGAAAGCCAAGTATTGTCTACATCCTAGAGCGAGAATTTAAAAGTTTTGATCATGAAATAAGTAAAAAGAACAATTGCAGGAATTTTACTGTTCTAAAGATACTTTCACGAATTTCTTATTATTTCCATTATCAAAATTTGGGCAAGAGACAACAAAAATTATTCAAAGTCGGAATAAAAAACTAAGTTCTAAAAAAGATAAAAGTAAATAACTGGAGTTATAACATAATAAAGCACAGTTTACTCGTTTTTTATGCATTATTCTATAAACTTTAGATATGATTTTCCCTTAGGTTACTCCATTAATATCTAAATTTATTTATAAACCTAACTGCGTAATTTAATTAAATACCTACAAATTACATTAATAAATCTATATTGATTAAGTAATTATTAAACTTACCTTTAATTATTCAGTAGCTCATACTTGTGAAATTATTTCAAAAGGTAATAAAATTTTTGATTAAAGAGTTGAAAAATTTAAAGAATAAGGATGTTTATTAAATTTAAAGTAGATGAAAGTAAACTAAAGCAAGCTAAGTTTATATTATAAAGTTAGAGCCTAACTTATACCATTATTGCATCAGTATATCATAAAACAATTAATGAGTTTAAAGTTTTGTAAGTCTCTTTCTAGAATTAAATAAGAATATTAAGAAACTTAGAAAAAAGAAACATGATGAGTTACAGCAACTGAAATAGTTTTTATAAGTTATAATTAGATAAAAGTTTACAGTTTGAGGTAAATTAAAGATGAATAGCAAAAAATACATTAGTCCTTGGTTTCAAATAAATTCTGTTATAGTTAAATAAATGCTTCATGTTAATATGAAATATTTAGACAAATAACTATTAAATAAAAATAAATGCAGTGTATGAAAGAGTATTAATACGAGAGAAAAGTGAGATTTAAGTAAGGAAATACTTATAAATTATTTGCTAGTTTTATTGAGAAATTTCTTAAAATGTCTTGCTTATGAGTTATAAAAGCTAAAACTTAAATAAAAAATGCTTTTGCTTGTCAACATTGCTATTTGAAATTTGTAAGGCAGGCAGGCTTAAGTTAAATATTTATGAGCTAGTAATAAAAAAATTTAAAAATTAAAATTAAAAAAAGTAAAAAAGGAACTAAGTTTGAGATAATTTTCAAGTTTCTAGGCTTTCAATTAAATTAAAAGATTATTTGAAATGATTTATGTGATTATTAATAATATCTTAGGATTTTTCTATAATAAGGTATGTAAAATGAACTTTTTATTGTTCTTATAGTCTAATTTATAAAATTGCTAGTAAACCTTTGAAAAATTTAAAGTAGACATGTACTAAAATCAAATTTTTAAAGCATAACCACATATTTATTTTTATTATTGCAGCAAATTATCTTAGCTTTTTTAGTATATGATATTTCAATAAAGCTTCTCATTAATGAAACAGAAAATTTTATTTAAATTTTACTTAAATTAGCTTTAGACTCTAATTAATAAGTAAACTTTAAAACCAATCTTTTGGGATTTCATTCTTAATTATTAAAAAATGAATAAGTTTAAGGATATATAATTTTAACGGTCTAATTCTTGTCCAGCAACATTAAAATGTTTTAACTTAAAAGACTTGGACTAATATAATTTATCCTGTTTTTGAATAACTCTCTATCTTTTACTTTTGGATAATTTCATTTTTTAACCAAATAAAAATATTTCAAACGTATATAATATGACATATCCTTAATCTATTATAATTTTAAAAGCTTTTTTAATAACTAACTACCTTTAGACCTAATTAAGATAGCTATGTAATAAATTAATAATTTTATAGTTAAAGTATATAATAAATAATTTTCCTTTCTTCTTAGTTAAGATTCTTAAAGTAATAAATTTCATTCAATTAATCTTAATTTTTTCTTCTGAATTATACTTATCGTTGTTATCTTTCATTAAGACTAAAGTTAAAACTAATTTTATAGTTTAAATTAATAAAATATTCTTAGATTTAACTATAATCCTATATTTTACCTAAATTTCATTTCAACCTACACTTAACTATTTTACCAGCTTTATATCTAACTTTTATATACTTATTCTTTATATGATTTATATATCATATTAAATAATCCTTAGCAACCAATCTAATCATAATTATTTAGAACTAAGGAAATTACCTTACATTTAAAATATACATAATAGCTTAATTTTAATATTTGTAATAACTAGCTTAACTTAAATATTTTGTATATTTAACTATAAAGTCATTTAATTAAGAATGTTTATAGGATTAATTAATAAAAAGGGTTTATAAATTTAATCTTCCAAGTAAATCCAAATTGCTGTAATTTAAATAGCTTAATAAATTAATTAAGCTAATATAAACTAAAGCTTTATAGCTTGTGAATCTTTCATAAGCATGAAATAATTTATCTATACTAAAAATATAAAATTTAACACTTTTTTTATTTTCATGGTTTAAAATAGCTTTGCCAAGAAATTAATTTTAATTTATCTATTTAGACATTTCACAAAGATACAATAATAAATTATATAGCACTAAGGTGAAAATTAAATTATATGATAATGATGTTAAAAATACTTCATAAGGATTAAGTTTATTATATTGATTCTAATTATCTTTGTATTTATTGGAATAGTCTAATTATATGAATAATAATACATTTGCATAACTATCAAATTAAATATTTCAAAATAAGTATTCTATTAGGAAAAATTTTGATAGTTCATCTTACTAAAAGAGATTTTAATTAGTGTATTTTATCTTTTATTCATAGAGGAAAATTCTTTAATGCATTTATTCTTAATAAAGCTTCTCAATTATATATTAATACTTTAACCTCTTATTAAATTTGCAGCTTTTGAGTTAATGTGCTTTATCTATATATTTTTCCTTGGAATTTTATTGATAAAAAATGGTGAGATATACATTATGAAAAGAAGTATATTAGATCTAATAAGCAAATTAGGAGAAATTAACTTTAGAAAGTTGAATAATTAATTATTTAAGCTTAGTATTTGCAAATAAAGCATAATAAATAGTAAAGCTATTCATTAAAAGCATATAAACTTAGATTATTTATTAAGTATCTTAATTATTATTAAACATAGTTGCTTTTTATTTCTCTATTCCTTTTTTATTTTTAGAGGAGTTAGTTTTAGTAATATGCTTATATATGTTCTATATCTTTATTTTAAGCATAATAAGAGAGGATAGTTATAGCAATAAGCTTTATCTCTTAGTATCCTTTTTAATTCCAAATATTAAGCATAAAGAATGTAAGTTTTACATTTCTTTAATACTTTTTTATAGAAATAAGGCATTTTCTAGTTAATATAGCTAATGCTTTAAAGTTTTGTTCTGGTTGTGATTATAAAATTTAGCAGAAATAAAGATAAAATATATAAACATAGAGCTTAGTATTTTTGAAAGAACAGAAGCGAGTCTTTCTGGAAGTGGAAATAAATAGCAAATATATGGGAATTCATAAATGGCTAGCAAAAGAGTATAATAAAATAGAGCTTAAAATTTAAACGAAACACAATTTAGACTGATTCTTCATCTTATGATAACTATGTCTAGTATAATCTTAATTAAAGCAAGCTTAGATTAACTTTAAGCCATTCTATTTAATTTCTTTTGTGATATTTCAGGTAAAAAGAGTTATATATATTTTAATTGCTTGTATAGAAATAAAGGTTTAATATATTTAATTTAAAGAATGATATAGAAGTCGCTAATAAAGAGTTCTGAGATAAATAAATTATTAAATTTAAATTGATATTACATTATTAAATAACCAACATCATTAACTTTTGCCAAATAAAAATAGAGGTAGATGTATAAAACTTATAAACACTCTTATTTAATACTAATTCACAAATATTCTAATTAAGAGCTACTAATCTCATTTATTTTACAATAGATAGAACTTTATAGCAATATAACCATTTTAATTTGGAAGTTTATAAGGTTTAAAATTAAAGTATCTAATTTAACTTTTTAGCACTTTTGCTGTATAAATTTTAAAAACTCTTATAAAAATTAACTCTAAACCTAAAACTTAAAAAGAAAGATTATCCATCAAAGAAGGCATAAGATTATATACTAAATTAACTAATAAACAATAGAAATATAAGTTTAATATAAACTTATACAATCTTAGTATAACAATGAGAATCATTTTATAATTAAAAGCTTCATAGACAAATTAACTATCTAATTAATAAATTTAACTAAGTAATACATAACTTAGACATTATGCTAAACAACTTCTTTTTTAATAGATAGTAAATGCTTAAACAGATTATTTACTTAATTTATATTTTTAATTTATACAACCAAATTTAAAAATCTATTATTAGTATTTTAGATATTTATACCATCTTTTTTAGCGAAAGAGATTAGATTTTAAATAAGCTGTGAAATAATAACTAAGAGGCACTATGAAAATAGTCATTTCTTAGTCTATTTAGACTCTTCTCACTAGTTCGTATTGAAATGTTTCAACTTATCTCTCAGAAGTTCGTTCAAATTTACATTCCATTTATTTTTCTACTATAATATCTAAAAAATGATGGATAAGAATAATTTAAGGTTTAAAAAGAAAAATAGGTAAACTAAATAAAAGGATTTAATATTTTTCTATTAATAAACTATTATAAATAAGGAGTTAATTATCTATTGATGTAAGAATAAATAATATAAGCTAGAAACTAAAATTTAAGAGTATTTTTAAGTTATTGCTATAATAGCATTATTAGATCCTTTTAGATGAAAAATATATAAACAATTTAAAGAGATGAAAACATTTATCTAAAGTGATAAATTTAAATTAACAAAATTATAATAGTATGCTTAATTATTTTAACTATAGCCTAGATTTTAAAACCCACTATAATACTAAATTAGAATTTAAAGATTAAAAAGAATAATATTTCATAAGAGATTAAGTGTTTTTAACTAGATAGAATTAAAGAGTGAGACCTTAAGCTATAAAATAATAAATAGTAAATTAAATAGGCTTAACACTATAATTATATTTAATTTAGTTATTTCATAGCAAATCATAAAAGCGTTACTAGTTATCTACTTATTTTCCTTTTAGTTTAGTTAATTATACTTATAATTGTTAATTATATTTAAAGGTATAATAGAAGAAGAAATACATAACTTTAATACTAAACTACTAGAAATAAATTAAATAGAATAACTTAGTATGGATAATTAATAATAGTAGCATTAGCTGCTTTTAAATCATATTTTATCATATTCTTTAAAACACTTTTATATTATTTCCTTTAAGGTTATCTCTTTAAAAATTATAAAAGAATATATAAAAATATAGGACTTTTAGCTTTCATATTTTCAATGCACAAAATAAAGCTATATTAAGTTAAAAGGGTTAAGTGTAAGTGTTACTATTTAGATTTAATTTAATGGAAAGAATCTCTTTTAGTAAATTTAAGAGCATTCATTTAAATTAGGTTCGAAGCGATAATTAAAAAATAGTAAATGAATAAAATTGATGAAGAGTAAAGATATAAAATGCTTATATTATTTTATTAAATTAAAATTTAGAGAATGTTAGATAAAAATGAGATACTCTTTCGAGTTCTATTCGTCTTTGCTTTGATCTATATTATTAAATTAATGTATTCTATTGACTTAAAGTCAGTTAGTAGCTAACTTTCATCAATTAATTTAGAAATATTTTTATCTTCTAATTTGCTTAATTTTTATATAACTAAAGTAAATTGCTTACAATCATCAAATATTCTTTCATTTTTTTTAATTAATTTGATTAGACATTAATAGTGTAAGTTTACATCTTACTTTATACATTTTCAATTACTTCATTTGCCTCCAATTATTTCTCAATGTCTAAACAAACTTGTGAACCTTTGATACTCATAAGGATAAAATTATATTTAAGCTACTTTAAGATAGATTATTGAGACTAATGCCTGTATGAAATAAATTTTAAATAGACAAAGAATAGAAATTTTTAAACTATTCTCATGATAATTTACATATAAAGGGAAAATAAAATAATTTATTTATTACTTTAAAAAATACATAAAAATAAACAAAATTTAAATATTTTATATTTTCGAAATAATTAGAAATTTGAATATTTACTAGGCCTTTAAAGACAATTAAATTTAAATGGGAAAAATAAAAATATTAGTAAGCAGTATTTTAATTGGAGTTTTTTGGAGAAATTTTTGACTTCAAAAACTTAAACTAAACAATTTTATTGATATCTTTAATTTTCAGAATAATTTCTTCCAATTAAATACATTAATTTTTTAATTTCTTCACATTCCTCTCTCTTTTTCAAAAATTCTTTTTAGCATTTTCTTATTCAGCTTTTTTCAATGTAAATAACTTCAAAAATATAAAATAATTTTGTTATAAAGACAAATAATCAGTTATAGATTATTTAAACTAATTAAATAGATATAATATACCTATTAAAATTTAATTATATTTAGTGAGATTTTTAATTATATTTATAAAAGAAAAATAAATAAAAAAGTTTTAATTATTATAGTTCAATATTTCTATAAGATTGCACAGATTTTTATCAACGAACTTAAGAATTGATCATCACAATCGAAATTTTTAAATCTGAAACTCAATATTACGATGGAAAATAGCTCTAAACCCGTCCCTGTAGCAATTTAATGAAGAATATCATGGACAGAATAGATCGTAAAGGAAATTTAAAGTTCTAGAAACTCAAAGCTAGAACAACTTTAATAACTCAGTGACCAAATGGGTATAGAACAACAACCACTAACGAAGAGATTCCCTATCGAAGAGTAAAGGTATGTTGGTACTGCAAGCGGTCAGAACAAAAAGTACAGAGCTGTTACAAATTTTAATAAAAATGAAAGAAAATAATAAGAAAAATAATGGTAAAAATATTTTAAATATAAAGTGCAAGTGAAAGTTAACTTAACTAAAAAAACATTCCAATTAAATAAAGAAGCTCCTTGCATCTAATAAAACAGTCAATGAAATCAATATAAATTAAGAAAATTAATCTTAAAATTATCAAGATTCATGACAGTTGAGATCCAAGGAAATTTGAGGTGAATAATTATTTTAAATATCAAAATAATATGGGGTAAACAAATAAAGGTCCCATCATTATTATAAATTTTGTTATTTATAAATGAATAAACAATTTAAGCAAACGAGTTTCTTTTAAATTTCTTATTTTTAATGTTTTTAATTTCTTAAATAAGATAATTATTTTAGCAATTTGATATGGATAGAGTAAAATTTCGAATGCTTTTGTAAAATTACTTTAGAGATTTAAATTTTTGTATAATTTAATAAATTTATTTTTAACTAATGAGAAGTCATTTAAATAATAATTTATTCTAAGTAAGAAATAAAAAAATACAGCTCTTCAGTTTTATATCAGTTTTTGCATAAGTATATTATTATTTATACGAACCTTAATAGTTAAAATCACCATCATTTAAAAATAAGATATTAATTGTTCTTGTAAAATTAACAAACAACTCCATTCATTTTCATTCCTTTCTTTTAATTTAAAAAAAGATTAAAGTACTTAAATCATTTTTTTATTCTACGGATAAAGAAACTTAAAATTTATTATGTTGTTAATATTTTTCCTTTAAAGCACAGATAAATATAATTTTTTAGATGATTAGTTAGTTTCTAGATAATGCTTTAACTAGCAAAAATTATTATAACTTTTTTAAAATTAAACATAGATATATCTTATTAATTTTTCATAAGATTGTAATTAAGAATTATCTATGCTTAAATAAGTTCAAAAGGAAAAAGAAAATGAATTAATGTCTATTAGGTAGTTAGTAATATATTTAAATATCTATGCAACTTTACTAAAATAGCTATCAGAAGGTATATAAATGTGATATTTCTAAGCTCAATAATTTAGAATTAGTACGAATTTATAATGATAGGAAATGGAAAAAATGAAAATTATGTACTAACATGTAATTCTAACCTCTAGACCATGCCCTTTTAAACTTATAGAGAGATACATTCGATTAAAATAGACAATATATTACTGTTGCTCATAAATTAGAAGAAAAAAATTAAAATCTTTAAACTAAAAAAGTTTTTGTCATCTTTTACTGTAAGAATTGCTTGCTTCAATTATAGATATTAGTAAATATTTTTAATGTTTAAAATATAATATAGTTCTCATTTTAAATTAATTTTTATATAGTCTCATTTTTACTTTTTTCTTCTAAGCTTGATCTATTCACAATAATTTAAGTCTTCTTTAATCTAACTTTTATGAAATATTTTTATTTATAAACTTAAATATCCAAAATAAGACTTTGAAAATGAGTTTATAAGTCCTTAATCATATAATTTAGATTTTAAAGTGATAATTTCACTCTTTTATTATAGTCACTCGCTTAGATTAGAATAATATGTACATTAAAAAATGTACTCGAATATATCATACTCTCCACATATGCATTTGAGTTATCAGCAGGATAACGACGATCTTAAAACTTTTTTCGAAAAATATAGAATTTGCTTTTAAGTTTATATATACTGATAATTTCTTGTCTAAATTATTTATTCAACTTCGTATAAGTTATTTGTAGAAATTACTAAAGATTACCTAACTGCTCAGTAGATATATTAGCTGTTTTCTTTCTCTTAAACCTTTTAATAGCTGTAATTATAGAAATAGCTTCGTATTTTGTCTCTTATGCATTTGGTAAATTTTCTAACTGTTGATAATCTAGGAATTATACAGGTTGATGCTAAAGACGTCTGATAATTGTAAAACTTGACCAATATTGAAATTTTTTGTTTCAGTTAATAATGAAAAGAGAGTCTAATATCAATCTTGGAAAATAAATACTCTTTTTAATAAACTTTATAATAGAATTTAAAAACTTCATTGCCATATTAAGCTTGAAAAGTATTAAAATGTTAATAAGTCATATTCTTATATCCCATTAGTTAAAAAAATTTATTTACAGTTATATACTTGAGCGCGACTTATCTGCAAAGGAGATTAAAACTCTTCTTTTGATGTAAAATTACACCTAATTATATTACTTAATCTTTTAAAACAATTAGTTAACTTTCTAAGCATAAATTTAAGTTTTCTTATTCCTAATGTCTCTTTAGAAATTACTTGCAATTGGATTTGATAAATTGGTCTTTAAGTTAGTTTATGCATAAATATATATCTATTATACAAATAATATACACTAATTATAAATTTAGCCACTTTTAAATTTAACTAGAAGCTTGCTTATAAATAGTAAAACTAAACTAAATGAAAAATAGTGAAAGCTTATAATTTTGATTTATTATTACTCTTAGGTTAAATATAGAATATGGAGCACTAAAAAGACACCTATTTGAAATTTAAATTGGAGAGGAAGAATTAATGAATATCTAACTATTTAGAATGATTTCAATGCGCTTAATTTTATTGCTAGAAAACTATGTTTTTAGAATATTTAAAGAAGTAAAATTACTGCTAAATAAGTCTTTATATAATTATGAAGTCTAGTATTTTTCCTAAATAAATCAATAAAAAATAGAATTTGCTAACTCATATCTATTATTCCCTGCTTTGTAGGATTATAGTAATATGTATACATTTTATACTTTCCATTAGATCGAAAATTTTTTTGATAGTTAAAAGTAAAATATTAATGTTTAAACTCATTAACTTTTAAATGAAAAATTATACTGAAATTTAATGAAATTTAGTTAAAATTCATAAATTATAGTAAAAAATTAATAAAAATACAATAAAGTATTAGCTTTTTTGTTGACACTAATATTAATATTAATATTAATATTAATATTTTTGCTTGCAAATAAAAATAATAATGTCACCACATAATTTTTAATTTCGCCACAAGTATTTTCATCAACATATAAATAGACAAATAATTTATTTTATTATTATTCTTCAATAGAAAGTCTGTAGTTATGAAATGTAAATTTACAGCTAATTAAAAGGTTTTTCTTATATAGTAAAAAATCTTAATCAGATAAAAGCCTTAGAGTTTCATTTAATTATTTTTAAAGCAAAGTTTTAAATTATATTAATTGCTTTATTTTTATAGAAAAAAAGACTGGACTCTAATAATTTAATAGATATAAAATAAAAATATACTAAAGTTGATAGTCTTTAGATATATTATTAATACTCATTAAATTTTTTGTTTCATTTTGTTTATATTAATGAAATAAATAAAGAAGACTTTTCATAAACTTAAAATAAATTTAAAAGAATTAAGATTGTGATAGTTAGAAATTTAAGAACTTTAATTAAGACAAAAATTTTTAATATATATAATTATTTAAAGTGGGTCTACCATTATTAGGTTAACCATTGTTTAAATGTTTAATACTGATAAATAAATAGATCTTGAAAATGGAGTCATGGCAGGTTACATCTCTTGAAACTACCAAGGCAGTATTCACATGTCACCCCAAGTCATATTTCAGGTCGCCACAGCCGAAGATCCTTCCGTTCAAAAATTCCGAGGATAACCAAAGCAGTGGAAGACATATTCGATCACAGGTACTTAATTCCCCAACCTCTGATGAAGCTATCCTTTTCTTCATCCTTCTATTATGGCTTTAGTTCATTCGTAGGTTCCGCTCCACTAAAGCAAGCTAAAGTTTGGGAACTTTCATCTTAAAAATAAATATAAATAAATAAATAAATTTGATTATAGAGCGCGTAGCACTCTCGTTGGTGCGCAGCTCTTTAAAAAAAAATGTTTCATACTGACAAGAATGTTTGTTACTGATAAAATTATCAGATACTGATAAATCTTGTTCAATATTGGTATAATTATTCAGTACTGATAAAAATGTTCAATACTGATATAATTTTGGAATACTCGTAATCTTTAATACTTGATGGAGGTCCAAGGACATGGCAGGATTGTGTCTCATTGCATCACCAAAGCAGAGAATGACATGTGTCAATTATGGGTACTTAAATTCCCCACCTCTAATGAAGCTCGCAATATTATTTCTTTTTCGTTCCAAAATTAAATCCAAATTAAGCCAGTGTCGAAGGTCTAAGAATCTTATGTCTCGAGGCCAAACCAAAGCAGAGGAAAACATAAAGTCGATTATGGGTACTTAACTTCCCCAACATCTGATGAAGATGACCTTGTTGTTCACCTTTGAACAACTATGGCGATTTAATAAATATATATATATAATAATAATTGTTGCTAGTTTAAAATCATTAATTAATAAATTCCATATCTAATGAAGTAAATGATTACTCTTCTTAGGCTATATATTTAATTAGTTACATTAGATATAAATAAAATATAAAAAGCTATAAGGTTTATTATCTTAAAAATTTTAATTTAGTTAAGTTAAGTATTTTTATTTAAATTTTAGGTATAAAAATAATTATATCCGTGCAGTTTAAATCAATATTACTATATTATACTTCCAATCTGCGAAAATAATTTGATTATCAATAATTTATATCTATCTGAAGGTAAACTCTTAACTAAGTAAACTTTCTTCAAAATCATGCGCTTGAAAAATATTAATTCAAAAAGTGAGAAATTTAAGTCATAAATTTCCTTTTTCTTAAAAAAATTATTATTAAAATACCATTTAAATAGGAAAAAGAATATTTTAAATAAATAATGATAAAAACTTATAATTTCATAAGCATCTTAGCCTTAATTATTTGAATTTATTTAGTAATTTTCATATATCAATAGATTTTTTATTATTCAAAAGAGATTAAAATATATAAAAAATCATGTTTAAGACTGTATAAAAAGCTAATATGTTTAGTCACTTCTCTTAATATTATAATATTTTTCTAGGATTTTTTGGTTTGCATATTAACTAAAATTTTAAATTTCTTAATAGTTCTAAATTAATTTAATTTAGTGTTGGGTAATTATATCTTTTTATTATCTTTAAGTTTTTAAGTTATTTGCTATAAACGTTTTTTCGCTTTAAATAATTCCCAGAGGTCTAGTTATTATAAAATTCTTAAACGTTAGTTAAATTATTATAATAATTAGATATGTTTAGGAGTTTTATTTAATGCTTTAAATTATTCTTAGTTAAGACAAATAAAATATTATTCAATTCTATTTGGAATTTTTATAAGTATTTTTAATTTAAAAGTATGATATACTTTTTTATCTATAATCCCATAATACACACCAAGTATAAATATTCAAAGTAGTATTTTCAGTCTAATCCAGCGTTCGTTTTATTCCTGTAAGCATCCTTATAGACCCAGCAGTCGATATTATTTCGTTACCGATTGTGGGATTTGAACCCAATTTATAGAAAGTTTTACTAACATAGATAATAAAATCATTATGAATAAAATAAGTTTGCTTGATTATTTATCTTAATAATGATTTTTGAAGCTTTTCATTATCTTATTTTCCCAAGTCATCCACAAAATATAATAAATGAAAACAATCTTTATAAGGTTTAGTAAATTATGAATTAATTAACTAAAAAGAAATAACTTAATTGTAAAAACTTAAAATAATTTGTCTATTTATGAGTATTTTTACTTAATTCAATAAGATTAAAGCCAATTATTTTACAATGAACAAAAATTATTATCATTTTAATTTTTTAGTAATCAAAGTCTATTAAGTTTTTAATTATCCTCTATTTATAAGATCTTAAAAAATACTTTTATTTTTTGAGATTATTTAATTTTTATAGTCAAATTTTTCTAAATAAAAAAAATGTTATTATAGAGTGCGTAACCTACAATAGGGCGAATCTCTTTAAAAAAATCAATTTATAAATCTCTTTAATCTCCCATATTCCCAAAGTTTCTCTCTTCTATTTGCGGGCAAGGTTGTGGTTCAAAATTTCCAAAGAACAGGAAGCCAACAGACGATTACAGGTAGATTTCCAACCCATGATGAAAAGATTAGTCAGGTCCAACATTTAGAAAAAGTTGCTTTACAGTCAGTTCGTCTTTGGGGAATTCTTCTCGCGACCTTAAAAGTTAAGGTCCACCCTATTTAAATTAAATTATATAAATAATAGTTTCATGCTTTTGTTATAAAATTTTAATATGATTCAATTTTTTTATATGATATTATATTTATTTTCTCTATTTTAGTATTAAAGTTCATTAATATTTTCTCGTTTGAGTTAAAGTTTAAAATATTTTGAAATTTTTTAATCAAGAAAAACTTTCAAAAATTAATTTAAATTTAAATAAATTGATTTTTTTAAGCAAGACACCTTGTAATTTTAGTTTTCACAAGATAATTATAATAAATTTATAATTAAGAGTTTCATAATAATTTTGAGATTATAATCAGTCTTACATTTTATGACTCTAAAATTTTTTATATTTTGTGATCTTAAAGTAATCACAAAAGCAACTGGTTAAACAATGTAATTAAAAAGCAAGGAAGCATTTCTCCTAAATATAAAAAAAGCTATATTGCTATATGATGCTTGTAATAGTTGAAAAGTTTTCTTCTAATGAATTTTCCACTGCTGAAAACTTATACTGTAAATGTGAAAAATTATTTTAAAATTAATTAGTAGGATATTAAGATGCATTACAGTATTATATTCGTTGATTTTTTCGATCTTTCTTTTGTTAGGGATATTTTTATTGATTAAGGTCTATTTAAAGGTAGAAAATTATAAACCTTAACCAATTAAATTGAGTAGCTTTAAGTTATTTAAATTTCGTTTGAGTTGTTTATTTAATTTAAATCTAAAATTGAACAGCGAGAAAGAAATGAATAGCCTACTAAATTAAATTTAAAAATTGTATTTTTATTTATGGACTTTCAAAGTGAATTTCTTAAAATTCTTTTTAAATAAGATGGAATTATTAATATACACATGCTTATTACTTTAAATTCTATCTAAATTTATTAATACATACTTAAGCTTATCTTACAATTTAAATTTATAAGTATACTAAATATAATGTCTTATTCATATAGTCCTGTTTAAAGTTGAAATATTAATTTATTATTAATTTTTATCTCAAAGATAGTTAGCAAATTGTTTTATTTAACTTTAATGCATTATTTATAAATTCAACCTAAATTTAGTTATTCACCTATTTAGTGATCTGGTTTAAGAATAAATTAAAAGCTAATATTTTTACCTAAAATGATTTATAATAGAGTTATACTTATAAAGAATTAATAAACAATAAGTATAGCTGATGAAATACTCGTTATTTTCTTTATTTATTTAACTTTTATTTTTAATTTTTTTAATTTATTATGTACTTTTCTATTTCTCGTAAGATTACAGAAGATTGAGTAGGTTTTAATAGCACATTATTCATGCCTGCTTTCAAACATCTTTCAATATCTTACTCATATGCATAAGCTGTGTGTCCAATTATTGCTCCTTTGTAACTTAACTATCTTATAGCTTTTGTAGCTTTCCAACCATCTAAAACTGGCATTTCACAATCCATTATTATTACTGAGAACTCTCTACAGCATTCATTTGTTCTTCTTTAGTCAACTAGACTTAAAGCTTCTTGTCCATTAACTGCGGCCATATACGAGTAACCTTTACTTTCTAATATTTCTTATAGGATCATTCTTATGATTTCTGAATCGTCTACTATTAATACTTATTAGCATGTACATGAATTTTGTTTATGGCTTCTTGGAGTTTCGTTCTTTAAAAATTAGTCGAAGATTGAATCTTTTTAATGTTCTTGACTAATTTATGCTTTAGAGACTGTAATTAACCTAGAATGCATTTTAGAAAGTTTTTAAATTCTTCTTTTTCTTTTTTACAATTATTTTATTTATTCTTGCTCTACATTTTTAATGCTTTTGGATCTGATATTAAAAGAAAATTTGCTATACTTGCCTGACTAAGATTTTATTTTTATGTTTTGGTTTCCTAGGAGAAAAGCTATCTTCTACGCTATAAACAGTCCCATTCCACTTCCTTATGGCTTGTCTAAATCGATTTCTTGTTTATCAAACAAGTGTTCAAATAAGCATTTCTATTTTTCCTCGCTAATTCCTATTCCACTATCTTTTACTCAGATTTTATAATTTATGAACTCTTCATTTTCCTCGTCTTAAATTTTGGACTTTTAAATTCCAAGAGTTATAGATCCTTAGTTAGTATACTTCAAAGCATTTTATAAAAGTATTTATAAAATGAAGATTAGTTTTTGCTTATCAGTAGAAATTTCTCCAGGAACGTTGCACTGGATGGTTTACATTAGCTGGATATTTTTACTTTAGATATGAAATTTAATAATTTTAAAGGCTTCTTCGAATAAACTTTTGATATTAATGATATCATATTCTATCTTAGGATTCTCAACTTATAAAAACTAAGTCATGGAGAGCGTCATATTTACCAAATTTAAAGTTTCCTATTCTATGATTTATGCCTTTTAGTTACATAAAGAAACTACATTTTGGCTTATTTCTAATTTTTTAAAACCTTCTGAAATAGTTTTGCGAATGACTAGATTATTTTATGAGTTACTCTTATAAATTAGAGCTTAATTTTCTGGATTAAGGAGAATTTAACTTTATTTGTCATTAATTATTTCGTCAGTTTATTAAAATGTTTAAGAATTTTATTATGAACCTTTGTTTTCACTACATTTATTTAAGTGTATTGTCAGACTATTTTAAATTTGTTGGGCAATATACATTATTAGAGTAACAGGATGTCTAACATGATGATTAAACTCCCTTAGAAATAGAGTCTTATACCTAGTTGGTAGGTTTTACCTTTCAGTGTTATAAGACTCAGTTAAATCACTAATATTCAGCATTACTGCTTCTTCATTATCTCAGGTGGTATTTATTGCTTAGATTTAGAAATACTTTATTTATTTTTCGTCTTCTTCATTCCAAAATTACTATACCTTAACTACGAAATTTTCTGACTATTCATGACTTCTTGAAGTGATATATTAATCTAAAGATTTCTTAAAATTAATTTAGCTATTTTAGGTAAACTCTGCTCTTTCTAGAAAGTCATAAAACTATGAGATGTCAATCATTTTTCCTAGTAGCTTATTGTTGTACATAATTTGATTATAGTTGAATATGATAATTCCAGTACTGCAGTTATTAGTTAGAAACTTTAAGGTTTTAACTTATTTTTAAATTAGTAGGTGCTTTTCAAAGAAATCTCTCGTAGTATTCTAGTTACTAATTACAGTGCAATAGCTAAATCCGAAAGCGAAGAAGAGAGTCACCAAATGTTCTTGAATAATTTTATAAATGAACCCATTTCAAAAAGAGAGGATAAGACTTGCTAAGATTTGTAAGGTTAAGAATATAAGTGAAAGCTTCTAATTTTTCAGATAGAAATTGTTAAACATTGGAACGAATAACACGTAAATAAAAGAAAGCCAAGTATTTTCTACATCCTAGAGCGATAATTTAAAAGTCTTAATCATGAAATAAGTAAAGAGAACGACTGCAGGTACTTTGCTGTTCTAAAGATATTTTCAAGAATTTCTAATGATTTCCATAATCAAAACTCGACTAAGAGAAAACAAAACTTATTCGAAGTTGGAATAAAAAACTAAGCTCTAAAAAAGATAAAAGTAAATAGCAGGAGTTATTGCATAAGAAAGTACTGTTCACTCGTTTTTGATACTTTATTCAGTAAATTTTAGATATTGCTTTTCCTTCTGCTACTCCATTTATAGAAAATGTATTTGAAAACCTTGCTAAAGGTTAAATGATTAAAGTGAATTAAATTATCTTGCTTGCTAAAAAAATAGTTATATTTATCTTTTCTCTATTCATATCTAGTTAGTTCTTACTTAGGAAAATTTGATCAGCAGGTTAGCAAATTTAAATTTAAAAGATAAAAAACTAGAAGGAGTAAGAAACGCTATGAAAATTAAAGTAGTCAAAGATAAAATAAAATAAAAGCTTAGTTTATATTTAAAGTTAGATTGAAACTTCTATTATTAGTACATTATTAAATAATAAACAACTTTTATCTGAAATTTGTGGAAAGATTTCCAGAAATTAACATAATGGTAATAAGCAAAAAGCTTGCAGTTTATTTCTGTTAACTGAAGTGATTATTTATAAGCTATAGCAAAATAGATTATATGGTTAGGGAAAAATTGTATACAAAAAGCAAAGAACTTAAATAAGGAAAATGTATCTAATTTTAATTTTTTAATACTAGTATAGCTAGTTAAAGGTTTCATGGATTGTAAAGAAGGTTCTATTAAATAAAAATAAAATTAGAGCCTTGAGAACATTAATATAATAATAATGACACTACAACTTTAAATTAGGAAAAATATATAAATAAATAAATTTGATTATAGAGCGCGTAGCACTCTCGTTGGTGCGCAGCTCTTTAAAAAAATGTTTCATACTGACAAGAATGTTTGCTACTGATAAAATTATCAGATACTGATAAACCTTGCTCAATACTGGTATAGTTATTCAGTACTGATAAAATGTTCAATACTGATATAATTTCAGAATACTAGTATCTTTAATACTTGCTGGAGGTCCAAGGACATGGCAGGATTGTGTCTCATTGCATCACCAAAGCAGAGGACGACATGTGTCAATTATGGGTACTTAAATTCCCCACCTCTGATGAAGCTCGCAATATTATTTCTTTTTCGTTCCAAAATTAAATCCAAATTAAGCCAGTGTCGAAGGTCTAAGAATCTTATGTCTTGAGGCCAAGCCAAAGCAGAGGAAGACATAAAGTCAATTATGGGTACATAACTTCCCCAACCTCTGATGAAGATGACCTTGTTGTTCACCTTCGAACAACTATGGTGGTTTTAAAAAATAATATATAATAAACAAGTTTATTGTGATTCTGATTTAATTATGAAAAATTGTATAAATAAATTATGAAAATTTAAATTTAAATAAAAAGTATTCTAATTGTCAAAATTGCTAATTTGAAATTTGAAAGAAATTCCTAAGTTTGACATCTAAAATTGTATAGAAGAGCTAACTTAAAAAATAAAAAGTAAATTGTAAATATAAACTTTAGCATATATTAGCTAAGAATAATTTATTAAGCCCTTGAAATTAGAGAAATATAGATCTACTTAGATAATAATTATTCTAAAGACTTTATTTAATTCTTTCTATTTATCTACTTTATCAATCAAACCCTTTATGTTTAATACTCCTATAATTCCTTAAATTAATTCAACTCAGATTAAAATAGAGTTATAGTGTTAAACTCTAACTGTAAGAAATATTTGATTGTTGCTAGAATGCTTATATAAAGATAAATCTTAAGGAACTGTTTTAGTTTGATGTTAAATCAGTTTAAAAGAATAAATATATAAAAGAGAAATTGAAAGCTATTTAATTAAACTGGTATGAGTTAAGGTTCCATTTAAGAAGATATTAGGTCTTTTAGTTAACTCAATTCCTAGTTTTAAAATCAAATTAAAAGGTTAGTTTCAATCTAGCATATAGTAAGCAACTATTAAAAAATGAATTTCTTAGAACTAAAATAAATAGTTGATGTGAATAATTTAAAGAGTTTAAATTTAACTAAGAAACAAATTAGTTTATTTTAAAGTTAAATATGAAATTATTAATTTATAATCTAGATATCAAGATTAAATTTAATGGATAGATAAGCATAAAACTAAAAAGGCTAATAATTATAATTTTAAGTAGGTTTAGAGTTTTTGGATAAAATATTTAAAGGATATAAAAAATTAAAATTAGAGATTAAAATAATAAAAATTAAAAATTCTATCTAGTCTTTTGAATTAAGATGAGTTTAATGCTATTGGATATGAAGCTTATCATAGAAGATATATATCATCTAAGGATATTAGAATTGAATCCTAAAAGATTGGATTTAAATTAAATTTGTTAATTAATAAATCAGAAATCAAAATAGGGAAATTTTTAAGACAAAGTTTCATTAATAAGAAACTTAGATGGAAATCTCATGAAAGTTAAAAAATAAAAGATAATTTACTGTTTGCAATGAAAATATACAAGCACAATTGTTGTTAAAATTTGATGGAATTATTTATCTTGTTAAACATTTTTAGCATCATAGGTATAATAAAATTAATAAATAAAATAAAAGCATTAATTAAAATTTAATCTGCATTTACTTAATAAATGAGATCAATAAATTGTAATTTATAATCTCATTAATAAATATAAATTATTTTTTAATTTATCCATAAGCTTAAATCTTTAAAAATTATCTCATAATATTTTCATTTTTGTTTTTTTTGATGCAAACATTAATTGGTTTATTTACACAGAAAACGTTCATCTTTTAATTTGATTCTTTTTATTGTTATAATTTAATTAGCTTAGTTGGTATATATTTTTTATCTATTTAATAATATCACTCATAAAAATATAATGAAACAACATTTATTAAGGTTGTGAAATAAATAGCTAGTAATAGAGTCAAAAACTACATAATTTAATGATTTCATACTCTTAGCAAATGTTTAACTATTTAATAAGATATAGGGCTAGCTTATTATATCTCTAATTTTCTTAGTACTCTATTGTATATAAAAAATCTTAAGATTTTCATTAGAATCTGATAGCAGCAGATAGAATTAAAAAAAAACTAATTATTAGTAATAAAATTAACAAAGACATATAATTAATTTAGTGAAGAACAATTAAAAATGAAGAAAACTAAAATATCTCACTTGTTCTGAGAGATTTTACACTATTTAATAGTTTTAAAATGGTGCTTTCTAAAAGCAATACTCTCAAAATTAAAAGCATAAATTCCATTTAATTAGAGATAGATAATTTGATAAGCTTTACATTTGTAAATAAAATAAAGGAAATGTAATAATTTCTTAATTTAAATTGTATAGATTATCTTATTTATAAGTGTATAATTTATTATAGCAAGTATTTAGTTTTATTTAATTTCTCTATTCTTTTTATTATTTTCTATCTTACTGAATACTAAAGGAATTACATTGCTAATTAATTTTAGTGAAGTTCATTTATTGATTTCTTATAAAATGTTTATATTTATACGTTTTATTCTAAATATATCAAATATGAAATAGATAAGTTTAAAACATTTGGATATTATTTTCCTTATTGATTGCAAGTCTATAAATATAAAGAATCTTTTTGCTATAAACCAAACTAAATTTAGTAAAAGACTGTTATAGTTAGAAAATAATATTATAGGGTTTCTTTATGACTTCTCATATAAAAATAATACATATCAGGCTTGTCTAAATAAATTATTTAAAGTCTTGCTTGATTTTGATTAAACATTTTACCTAAAATTAAATAAATAAACTGCTAAAAGAGTATACTTATTTGAAGGGTGTGATAGAAGTATAAATAAGCTTAGAATTTGTATTTAGTATCTTATTGACCTAAACTATTTTATCTAGAGCTATAAAATAAATTAAATAATTGCATTCTTTAAATCTAACTATTCTATCTTTAATCTCTTTCTTATTTCTAGTGTTAAGAAATTATTAGATCTTTTTCTTAAAATATAAAGCTTTCATTAAAATCTTTCATAGAAAGTATCATAAAGAAATTTATTCAAAAAATAAATTAACCCAGAAATCTAAACTCCAAAAGCAGGCTTACCTATAAAAGAAGGGATAAGATTGTATATTAAATAAATGGAAAGAATAGAGGCAAAAGTTTAATACACATTTAGACAATCTTCAGTATAATAATGAGAATCATTTGATAATTAAAAGCTTCATAGTAAAATAACTATCTAGTTCTAGTAATTAATAACTTTAAATGTATGCATAAAGCTGCTTTTATAAATAGTAAATACTCAATAGACTATTACTTAGTTGATATATTCAATCTATGCAAGTTTAGTATGAATATCTCTATTTTATTTTATAAATAAGAAAGAAGTTAAATTAAGAGGCACTTTAAAAAAGTCTCTACTTTTATTTATTTAAACTATTAGTAAATAGCTCTTACTATATATCTGAGTTTGTTACTAATGAGCTCATTCAGATTCATATCAATATAATTTTATAACTAATAGTTCTAAAAATAATTGATTAGATAAGCAATAAAATAAGGCCTATAGAAAGAATAATTTAGAATAAATTGAACAATATTTGATTGTGTTGATATAATAATTTAGTAACAAGACAAATTATTTACTTAGAGGGTTAATTTATTATAATTTATAAGATATTTAAAAATGATATACTATTAATTATATTAAATAACTATAGAATAATAGTAAGTATATCTTATATCATTTAATTATTCCTTTAAGCCTACAACTTATTTTAACATTAATACATAATTAGCTAGTTTTATTACTAAACTAGTATTAATTATTATTTATTTAAGCTAAATATTTTCCTTTTATTTAAAATTGTAGTTTCGTCACTTTTTTAACTAAACAAAATAAAAATAACTTTAAATAGATTATAGTATAATATAATTAAAATGAGTAACTATAATATAATTAAACATATTAAAATAAACTAAGACTAAATTATAATTAGTTTCTTATTTAAATAATTAAATTTTAATTTATTTAAATATCAGTCTAATTCTTTAGAAACTACTAATATTTGTAGTTTAAATTATAAAAGTTGAAGACATTAAATATAATGAATGTGAATTCTATGATAGTTTAAACTTAAGAAATTTAGTTTCTATATATTTAATTTATTGTTAAATATAAGAAGTTAAAGTATTAAAGAAGTGCTATAATAAATTAAACTCCATTTATTTAAATTAATAAATATCATAATAATGAGATATAAAGCAGTATTTTTAGAGTAAGAATGTTTTTATTGAATGATAAAATAATAATCTAATGTAAAAGAATTTAGTTATATAAACTAAAGAAATGTATGTTAAAATAGAATCTAAAGATTAAAATGAATAGATTTATATTCTTAATTTAAAACATAAAGAAACTATAATTAAGTAGTGGTTATTTATAATTTAATATATTATGAATAACTTAGAATATCTGTTTATAATGAAATAAATAGTAAAATTAGTTTCTCATTGATTTAATATAAAGATTTCTTAATTTGTTGGTTGCTATAATAATAAAATATTAAGGAAATAAATAATGAAAAGCTTACTAATTTAAAATAATAATGTTTATATTTTAATTAATTTATATTAGTTTTACTATTTTAAGTTATAATTATACTTTATTTAGTCAGATTATCATTCTCAATAATTAAAGTTTACAATTTAAATATTTATAAAACTTTCTATGATGAACATTAATTAAAATATTTAGTAAACTAAACTGTTTTAATTTATAATTTTAAAAATAGTTATAATAATAGACTTTATTAAGGAAAATAGTGAATGTAAATAATTATAAATTCTTAGTTTAAATTATTATTTATTTCATTATTATCAATTGCCTTATCAATTGCTTTTTCTAATATATTTCCAAATATTAAATGCTTATAATATCATTTTATCAAATTACCTATTTTAGTTTATGAGAAGAGTAACTTTATCTAAATATAGAGAAACTAAATAAATAGTTCACTTTATTTAAAATTACTTAGAACCAAAATTTAAGCATTATAAAAGTTAAAGTTAAAAAGCCTTGTTAAAGCCTTAGTAGTCAGCCATCTGACCTATTCTATCAGCTTGTCTCCATTAGTTTGTCTTGAATTTCTACTAGGCTTAGTTAGGCGGTGTAGCACTTCATTAGTGCACCATCTCTTAATATTCGGAATAGTTTTGGTCTTGCACGTAGCGTTCCTAATTATTTATCCAAGAATAAAGATTTGAATTAAAGAATTTTTTTCTATAAATTTTTGCGCTTTATGTTGGATATATCCTAAATAGTTTTCTAAAAATATCTTATTTATTCTTTCTTTAAATTTCGCTTAGTTAGTAGCAGTATTTTCATTGGTGTTATTTATTGCAAACGTAGCATTTTATTCTTCTTTTAAGCTATTATTCCTGTAACACTTATTTAATTTAAATTTACTACTTATTTTAAATAAACGTTTACTGTTTATTTTAATTTGAGGCTTCATTTTCTATTTCCATAGGATCTGATTAATTCTGTTAAATCGAAAATGGCATAACCTGAATTTATTATTAAATTTAAAGAATTCTTTGTTCCAGTTTGTTTTCTATTTCTTATGATTATTAATATTGTTTCTCAAGTAAAGACGTTATTAGTTTTTCTAATTTTTCTACTTTATCAGTGAGGTATCTATTTTTAAACATAAACTCTTTTAATGACTTAGATAATATTTCTATTTGAGTTTGTGTCGGAAGTTTTTTTAATTATAGATTTCTAAGTGGTTAATGTTCGTCATATCAATCATATTTCTCACTTTCACTCATTGTAATTATTTCGTTTTTTTATTTTTTAGAGAATTTTCCTGTTTAAATGTTTTGTTCAAAGTTCTGTTATTTCTTAGAAGCCATTTTATATATATATATAATAATGCTAGAGTGAACCATATTCATGCTTTATTAATTAAATTTTTCTAATTAATGCAAAATTAAAATTTCTTTTAAATAGATTTATTATGAAATTAGGAATCATTACAGTTATATTATAGAAGTAGTGCAATTTAGATTAAAATCATACAAAAATAATTTTCAAGTCCTTTAATAAAGAAAATGAGAAATTAGCTTTGTTTATAGATAACTTCGATGGCTCCAATAGTGATATAGTTTTAAAATAAAAGATCTTTATTAAATTGAATCTAAGAGTCAAATTAATACTTAAACTTCATAAATCAAGTAAATAATTATCTTTGGAATGATTGAGAAATAGAATAAACTAAATTTGTCTAACACACTTAGTTTAATAGAGATTAAGTTTAGTAATATTCAATAAATCTTTAAGATTGTAAATCTGAAATAAGAAACTATTTTAGTAATAAATTAAATGAGGCAAAAGCTTCGTTATTATTAAAATTATCAAAATTAGTTAGTTATATCACTTTTTTTAAGAGAAGCTGCTCATAGCAAAACATAACCATTTTAAAAGCTTAAAGATAGATTCAAAAATAAAATAAAACATTCTATTTTATGCTTTGCTTAATAAATAAATCATTAATAAAAATAAGGAAAAATAACTAAATAAACCTTTAATTTTTAAGCTTTTGCTCAAAGATTATTCTAATTTTTTCCACCTTTCATTCTAAAAAACATTTATATAATTGAAGTTTATTTAAATTATCTTTGGCTTCTTAAATTTTATCAACATTTTAGACTAAAGAAAATAATTAAGCATATCTACAAAAATAAAAAAGAAATTATTAAAACAAATGATTTGTATTTAAATTAAAATTCTTATTTAGTAAATTATAGAAAAACAATATATGATAAATTAACTTAATTAGATGTTAAATATTTCCATTATGTAATTTCATAAGAAAATCCCATTATAGTGTGAAGGATGCATCGAAACCATAAATTCTTTTAATAATTATATCTGGTTCTTTATCAGAGTAATTTCAGAGAAATCAATCAATTTAAGGGTTGTACTTGCTTTCTTCAGTTTTTTAAATCCTTCTTATAGTACATGAACGCTTTCTTCGCGATTTCATACAGCATGCTTACCACGAGGAATTATTGGACTTACAAAAGTTTTATGCTAGTTTATGTTAAAATGTCAGAATGCTCTTAAAATCAAATCACATCCAACAGATACATTTTTTAAATCAGGTTAGATGTAATCGGGGAGTATAAAATTCCAATGTCATCTTAGTTTATCATATCTAAACTGAAATAAAATATTTTCAAAGCTCACATTCTATAGATAGCTTGTAATTGGAATGGAAGCTACACGTTTTCCATTCTTTCCATTAAGAATAAATTTACGAATTGCTCATTTGCTATATTCATAAAAATCAACAGACATTAAAATATCATCCTCACATCAAAGTACTGATTAGCTCTTAGATACTAGAACGTTATATTAAGCATAAAGTACGCATTTTAGGCAATTAAAACTCTCTCTTTTTCAATATCTAAAAAAGACTTAGGAGTTTCTGTTCTAGGATGCATAATGTGGATAATATTTAGTATTTTTCTTCTTTTAAATTGATTAATCACATCAGTCATTTCCTAAGAGTTATCATATGCTTTCTGAAGAATCTAGATGTTGTATTAAACTTCTGATTTTATGTAGATTTAGTCTTGAAAAATTGGCATCCTTTGTTTGATCTGGTTTCTAGTAAAATTTTTCACTCTTTAATTAAATCGTAAGTATGATATAAAATAACTTCAGTAATCACTCAGCTTACTAAAACCTTACATCTTATTCCCTAAAATAGCAAAACAATTTTCTTTTGAACTTTAGATGTTAATGAGCTGACTTTGATCCATCAATTAGCTAAAATTTAACTTTACTCAAAGAGAAATATGCAACTCAAAGAAATCAAAAGAACGTAAAAGTCAATGAATGATAAACTACTAATTTGGCTTAAAATTAATTATAGCATTCTTTAAAGGCTTTAACTCTTCTTCCTTTTTTATTCTTTTAAAGTATTGAATTGTATAGCTAATAGCCCTATCAATTTTAAAGATATTATTAATTCTTCTTTCGATTCTGTTCTCAAATTACTTTCTAATATTTTATAAACTAAATTAATTCCCTTAGAAGACTTAAATTATCTTCCATCTTTAAAATATTCTTAATTATGATTTAGCTAGAATAAGGAAAAATAGTTAAATAAAGAAAAATAATAATAAAGATAAGTTTTAGAATTTTTATCTTACTATTTATAATTTCTTAATTATATAAAACTAGTTAATAAAGCAAATCTCTTAGCTATTTATTTGTTTATGAGATATATTAGAAATATAACATTAGTCTATGTTAGTACTCTTTTTCATCAGCTCTGCTTTTCTTTTATTTCTGGTATGAAAGAAATTATTTTATGGACAATGCGAAATAAAGTTTATTTAAACCTTTCTTAAATAGATAAAATTTTATTTTTTCACAAGTAAATATATAGGAATTTAGGTCATAAGATTATATACCAAGATTTAAATTAGAGCAAACTAACTTAATGGATATAAATTCTTAAATTAAAAAAATCATATAAGTGAAGATTAAAAATAGCCTACTATCTCCTATATTTGTTAATTAGACTGTGTTTGCTAATTTCTATTTTTGCATTTTATATCATCTGTATAGTACTGTAATTATAAACTCTTAGCTCTTGCTTATTTCATACTAATTTTGAAGCAATTCCGCTTTAGTTTGTTCTTATTAATATCAATAAATTTCACTTTATCATTTATTAATTTTCCAATTTTAATCTAAATCTTAGATCTTTAATAATAAATAAATATTAAAGCAATGAAGTTTAGATAAATAGTAGGCTTTTTCAATTAGCTTGTATAGATAATAGCTTATAAAGGAAAAAGTATCTAAGTATTCTTAACTTACTAAGAGTCTATTTTACTTTTATTAAGCTTTACTATTATCTTTCCATTTATTATTGCTCCTTTTAAAATTCTCTCTGTAATGTACTTTTCAATAAATCATAAAATAAGCAAAAAAAACTTTTAGCAAGTATTTTTAAAAGTGATAAAGAGTAGAAGAGCTATTAAGCTTGATATTCCTTAACTATCAACTAGCTTAAGTAAATTAGATCTTAAGGTTAAAAGTCCTAATTATGAATAATAGTTAATAGGTTACTCTTTATAAAGAGAGTAAATAGAAATAAAGCTTTATTTTAGTTTTAACATTCTTTTTCATTAAACTTAATACTTTTAAACCACTTTATTTCACCAAATAAATGAAGTTTTATTTAATTATATCTTTAATTGTATTTAAGACACTTAATCTATAAATTTAGATTGTATTTTAATAATGAGATTTAGTAGTTTAATACCTAAGGAAAATTAAAAATACTTAGATATAGCAGAGCTATTCTTAAATATATTAATGGTTTAATGGGAAAATTTTATTTTTAGCTAGAATTTTAGATTTAAAAACAATAACTTTAAGTTGAGATAATAAACTATATCAAATTTTAAGACTATTATTTAGTGAAAAATCTCAAACAAACTAGCTATTTTTATAAATAATAGGTATTAGCATTATTAATAACTTAGTTGTAATGATTATAGAATTTGATTAGAAAAATGACTTAATTTGTGGGAGGGATATAAGTTATAATCGGCTTTACATTAATATAATAAAAAGCTATTGTTGAAATTAGAAATTGATGTTTCGCTGGCATATTTTTCAAAAAAAGTCAACTTTATATAGAGAAATGAAAGTATTAACAAGTTAAGTGGTAATTGTTGCTTTTAAGGATTGCTTTTTTTGGAATTCCTTCATTTCAATTCTGTTTGCTTAATTTATTCTAATAACAGTTTAAAATAATGGAATGTATCCTACAATAAATGTCTGCTATTTTTTTCTATAATTAAACTATGATTGAGGTAAAATGTTGGTATAATAGACTTTTTTATCTTTTATAGTGCAAGCTATTTATGGTGTCAATCATCAAAATATTAAATAATCATTATTAAAGAACACTTAGGAAATGATTAAATAGAAATTAAAACCTAACAATATATAAATAAGTATTTTAAGTTAAGCTATAATAAATTAGCTTACTCCATAAATAGATTCTATTACCTACCTAGGTTGTATAATCTTTTAAACTGCCTTTATAAGTTAGAGGTACATTCAGACGATTTTAATTATTATTTATCATTTTTTTGTCTACCAATAAAAAAAATTAAGCAATCTTTTTATTTATTTATAAATAGCTTATTTTATATATTTTACATCTAAAGATATAATAATTTTTTAGTGTAGATTAAACTTTAAAATCATAATTTAAAAATTTATTTTAGACATTTCAATCTTCTTCCAAAAGATGATTATTTTAAACTACAATCTATTTAGTAAAAAGCAAGCTAATAGTTATAATAACTAGTTATTTTTCTTCATTGGCCTATTAATTTTTTGACTGAAGTATTACTTTAGTTTAGGTATGATTATTTTTTATTTTTAGATTAAATACTAAAATTCATAAAACCTTAAAGCATATTAACTAGTGTTTTTAGCAAATCCTTTTACTATTGCAATAACTATCCGAAGTTTTAGATTAGAAATTATACTTTTCATCAACTTAAATTCTTAAAAATTAACTTTAGAAACTTTATTCCTCAGCTCCTACTATAAAAAACTGTGCTAAATATCAACTGTAAGATAAAATTATAACTCACTTATCAAAGAATTTTCAGTGTTATAAACGGTAAAACTGGTAGTTTTCTATTTAGTAAATTTAAAGGAAATATGAGTTTCAGTTAATTTGTATTAATAAAATAAAACTAAAACTTGAAACTTAAAAGAGCTAGCTATTAAATATTAAAACTGACAGTTAAAGAAAATAGGAAACTCCTAGCTATTACAAGAATAAATAGGAATGCTAAAGTTAAATAATAAGTATAAGCTATTATTTCTTTTACTAAGACATGGAAAATTTTAAATATTTAAGTATAATTTTGGATATTAGAAAGCTAATTAATTTATTAAAAGTGTGATAGCTTTAATTTTAGTTAAAGCAAGCTCTAAAGAGAGAGGGAGATATTGAATGTATTATATATGCTTAAGTTTATACTAAAGTTTATCTCCTTAATAGTTAAGAATTATTTCATTAATTATTTTCATACAAGTAAGCTAATAAGCATATAAAGCAAAATAATAAAAATAGGTGCTTAGAGTTTTCATTGCGAGTTAAATAAATATAATAAAGATACTTAATCAAATAAAATATTAGACTTTAAATATTTTCAGAATGTAATAGTTGAATTATATTTAAAAATAAAGAGTAGGTATTAAATAATTAATACCCTTTACTACTTAGAAAGAAAATCCCTTAAATTAAATTAAACCTCTTTAATCATAAGATACTATCTAGATTGTTTCATTTCTATAAGCAAAATAATAAAGAAAAATAAGATTAATAAGCAAGTCATTCAGTATATGACTATTTATAAAAGGAGAAAAGTCCATACACTTAAGAAAAAAGTAAATAAAATGATATTAAAATGAAAAATAATATATTTAAAAATAAGCTGCTAAATGCCTAGAATAAATGAAAATAATTAAGTTTAAAAATAAAATAAAATAAAATAAAAATTCATTATTCTAGATCTTTTATAATGATACCAAAAGCAAGAATAAATAATCTATTTTTATAGCTCATAGCTATTATATTATGCTATAATATATATTTTTATTTTATTTTTAATTAATTTAGTACAGTTAAAAAGAGTATAAAGTACAATTTTAAATTGAAAGAAATTAAAAACTTTAGGTTAAAAAGAAAATAAAAATAGCTAATAATTAATATTAGTTTTAATAATAAAACTAGCTAATTATGTATTTAATGTTAAAATAAGTTGTAGAGGAACGAATAATTAAATAATATAAGATATATTTACTATTATTTTTATAGCAATTAAATATAATTAATAGTATAAGTTATTTAAAATATCTTAGAAATTATAATAAATTATCCCTCTAAGTAAATAATTAGATTTATTACTAAATTATTATTTCAACACAATAAAATATTTTTAATTTTCCTTTTTTAAGATTTTAAATTTATAAATGTTCAAACTATTTTCTATTTAAATTGTATCTTTACTTTAATTTTTTCTATAAAAGCTAAATAATTTTAACTTTTTTTAAATAATAGAAAATATATAGTAATAATTAAATTTAAAATTATTATTAATTTAAACTTTACTAATCTCATAAATAGATGTAGATGCTTATTTCAAAGTTTTATATTAGCAAAATCATTAATTTAATTCTTTTTTTAAATAAAATTTTTGGAGTTTTACATTTAAAAATTTATAAAAGAAAATGATATAAATATGATTTATTTATTCTAGAGAGTTTCAATTAAAAATAAATGCAAAATATGAATGAATGAATTAATTAATTTACGTGATTTCACCTTTTTTTGGTTAATCACAAATCAAAAGTTTAATGTTAATAAAAGAAACTTCGTATTTGCTTGGATCTTGTTTATCATACGTCCTAAGGATTTTTAATTTGTTTTTTCTGAGAGTTTCTGATAGATCGATTCCCATTCCTTTCTTATTAAATTCGTTAATTGCATGATATATTTTTGGAGCTTTTTTGTTTAGCTGGAGTATTTTTTTCCTGTAAAGTTTACCTTCTTGATTCCAATAGCTCCTGAAAATATTTTCCCATTAGTTTTCTACTATTTTCTTTTATTTTCATTAGAATTGGAAGCAGCTTATGACTCTGTTGCCTGTCGCTTGCAGTATCAACATCTCATTATTTTTCAATAGGAAATATAATTTGTTGTAGGCTGCTGTTCTACGACATCGGATCATTCATCTACATTTTTTACAGAAATATACTTTCAGTTAACTCTGCGAATTGGTTAAATTTTGTTTCTAATTATTCTATCCTTATAATTCCTATCTATTTATTTTCAATTTTTTTCTTATGAGTTAATCATCAGGTGTTAAATTTTTCTTTTGAGTTCTTGTACAATTCTTAAAAGTTTAAAGTTTTCTAATTGCATAACTTGGAGTTCTTAACGTATTTTTTATTAGGATATATAGTTTTAAATAGTGTGGAAAGACCTTTCCTTCGGATGCTGGTTGGAAGCCCAGCAAGGCAACTAAAAAAAATGAGCCCGGACGGAGGATAAATCGGAAGAAGAGAAACAAATAACAAGAGAAGAAAGATGTGACAAACTGGAGAACTCTGAATGCCAGGAGGAAACTTTATTCATCATAGGTCGGGGAAATGTACCCGTAATCGCATATTGCATCCTATGCTTTGGAAGGAAAAATTACATGGACGTACTGCAGGAAGAGAAAACAAGGATAGAGAGACCATAAATTTTTTTTCGACATTAAATAAAATTTATTTAAAGAGCTGCGCACCAACGAGAGTGCTACGTGCTCTATAATCCAATTTATTTATTTATTATTTAGTCGTAACTTGACTAAGATGAATCCTTTTGAGAAGAGAATCTTTAAAAGTAATTTTCCATTTTATTTTTTATTATACATATAATCTAAGTAATAAAGTTAGCCAATGTAAATTCTAAAATTTTTAAAGAAAATAATTCAAATGCTAGTTGCAATAAAACATTTTTAACTACTGAAAAAATGTGCTTAAATAATCAAAAATAATAAATTTTCTTAATAGTTTTTAAATTTATTTAGTATATTTTTAACAATTTAAATCTATTTTATTTAAAACTCTTATATGATATAAAAAGGAAAGATTTAATAAAATTATTAGTTATTATAAATAGAAATAAATCATAAATTACAGTTATTTAATTATGTATTTAATACTCTGTAAATAAGCTGTTTTTTTAGTTATACTTAAATTATTAGAAACTAAATTAAAATTTTATGATTAAATGAACTAAATATTTATCAACAAATCTTTAAATTTCTTTTTAGCTATATTAAAAGATTATTTTAATTAATATAAAAATAATATAAAATGGCTGGTTTCAAGAAGGGTTTTTTACCACTTCCTCAGAACAGGAGAGAAAACCAGAAGCACATATTCTCATCACGTCTTCTTCAACTTAACGGTCTTCTTAATAAAAATAACCAGAACTAGAAGAACTTATAAAAAATACTAACTCCTACAAATTAAAATAAAGCGGATCCCCCCTTCCATCGAAAGACAAATAAGAACTGAGATAAAAATTCAGAACAGAAAAATTAACACAGCTCTCAACACCTCCATTTAAAACTAAAAAAAGAGACCACTTAACTGAATCGCCGAAAATAATAACAAAGAAATAAAAAATAAACGAAGAAGGTAAAGTACGATAATTCAATATAGATCCTATTACCTTTGATTTAGACAATATTGAAATAGAGCAAATGGAATCTTAGTAGATGAAACAGCTGATTTTTCAACTTATTAAAAGCATTAAAAAAATCGAAGAGGAATTAAACTCCCAAAAGGAAGAGATATTTGTAATAAATCAGGATTTGATAAATCATGAAGATGATGATGAAGTCCATATAGTAGACCGAAGAGCTAAAACCGGAGTTTATGAGCAAATAGCAAGTTTAGAGAATGATATTTGAATAATGCAAGAGCAAGACGAGAAAAACTGATTAAAATTAGATTCGAGACTCCAATTAATAGATGAAAACCTGTAGAAGCTTTCATAAGGAACTCCAATGGAAATAGAGGATCAAAAAAGACATTTCCGAGAGCGAGAAAAAGATGCTATATTTGGAACAGCACTTGACATTTATGGAGGAAATGTCCCCAATAGAAATAAATAAGAATAAATATCTGGAGAAATGTTAACTAATAGAAACTGAATTAGTGAGCGACGAAATTCTTCCCATCGGGAAAATGGGAAAATCTGGAAAAAAAATTCTCATCTCAGATTATTCAAAAGAGAGAAGTCAAGGAAAAAGAGCAATGCAAGGAACGAGCATGTTAAATTAATAGGCTTAACTAATTTTATTATTATTAAGAGATTATTTAATTTAAGATAAATATGGAATACTTTAATTATTCTAATTATACTTGAACAGATTAACTTTAGATAAAATATAAGATACTTATCATTAGCTTTGTCTAAGTCTAAAGTTTTATATAATAAATCTTAGTAACCATTTTCGATTTAATAAAATAGAACTTAATTTAATTTAACTAAGCTACCTAAATAAATACTAAAGCACTAAAAGCTTAACTATCAAATTAGATATATCTTCTCCTATGACTTTCTTTGTATTCTAAAAGCTCTATTATTTTACTAAATTAAGGTTATTGCTTGTTTAATTTTTATTATTTCTAAATGTTTCTATAAATTATTCAGATCTAAATTAAAAGATAAAAAAGGGTAAAAGCATAAAGTTTTAATTATTCATAATAGCAAATATACTAAATGATATTGGTTTAACTAAATAATAAATAGCCTTTTTATCTATAAACTACTTATAATTAAAAGTATTAAATCCTTTTAAAATGATTTCTATAATTATCATATACAATTTCTAAATTTTAGCAAATTAATATAATCTAACTATTTCTACATTTAATTTATTTGTAATTTAGTACTTTTAGATTATTATAATCAATAGCTAGTGGAAATAAGTAGACATATAGTGCTAAATAAAATCTATTTGTTGGCATATTAAAAAATGAAATGATTGTATTTTTGATTAGCTTTACAATGTATTCATAATAGAATGAACTGATAGAATCTCAATAATTAATAGTTTAAACAAACTTAAAGAATTTATTAACTAATATTAGATTTAATTATTAAACATTATAAATAATAGCAACTCTATCATCGTTTCTTATATTTAAATTAAAAATTTACTATGTGAGAAGTTCTAGTCTCGATAAATATAAAAACTAAAAATAGAATTTAAGAGAATAAATAAATATCTATACTTCTCAGATGCATAGTTTTAATCTTAAATAATTAAATTGAAGCTAATTTTTTAATTTATATCAGATTATTTCATCACTTTATCTTAAAGGGGTTTAAAGAAATTTCATTAATATCTTACAATTAGCTTTAATTTTTTCTATTTATACTTTTAAATTTAAATCCTGGAAAAATAATTAATAAAAGCTTTTAAAATAAATTATATTAATAATCTTAACTTAATTATGTCCTTACTAATGCTTGTGTCAAATAAATGTACAATAGACAACAATAGAAATCTACATTTATTCTTAGATTATTTTATATGTAAAGAAACAATCAAAATTTCATTTATGACAAGAAATATTCTAAAACTAAATAAATTTAAATACTTTTAATTTTTACAGAAATAATTAGAATTATGAACATTCTCTAAGATCTTCTAATCTTCCAAATTACAAATATTTATAATCCTATAAAGCCATTTTTTATCTAAAATAATTGGAATTAGAAGCTCTTAATTAAACGTTTATGAATTAGTATTAAACTAAAGTTTCTATAAGTTTTTTAAATCTGCCTTAATTTTTATTTGACAAAAGCTAATGATGTTTATTATTTAATTTATATTATAAATTAAATAAATAAATAGGAGGAGCAATCCTCCAACTGTAACTGACTTAAACTCTAGTACCAGAAAGTACCCCATAAGTGAAGAACCAGCATAGAGAAGAGAAGAAATAGCTCTTTTTGCTTGAAATGAAAATAAAGAAATTAAATAGAATGGCTAGATGTTAAATTAAGCTTATCTTTAATTAAGATTATTCTAGACATAATAATCATTAGGTAAGGAAATATTATAGATTATATTTCATTTAAAATATTTATTTTTATTATATTATACTCTTTTATTAACTGTTTGAGAAATCCTATATCTTTATCTTTAATTTCCATAACAAAAATTTAATTTCCGTTCTTTCAAAATTACAAGGCTCTTTGCTTATATAATGCTTATTCTTTATTTCTGCTACATTTTATAATTAAAACTACAACAAAATTTTAAAGCATTAGCTTTATTAACTATTGCAGGTATTATTTCTATAGTAAAATGATTAATGAAATTAGAAAGCTAGCATACTCTCCCTAAAGCCTTCCTTTACTAATAATATTTATTAAAAATGGAATAATTTGCTATATTTTTAATATTTAGAATTAAAAAGGATATTAAGGGTTAAAATTTGCTAATATAATTTTCCTCTTATTATACTTAAAATGAAGATAAATAACCAAAGTATAAACATATTAAAAAAATAATAATAGTTCCTCTATAAAATAAAGAAGAATCTAAATTTCTGGTTTTAAACATAGATAGGAAAAAAAGTAGATAAATAAAAAGCAACTATATTTTAATATAAACTAAGATACTTAATAAATAACCTAAACTTATATAATTTTAATTAATAATTATATAATTCATTATATTTTATTTAAACATTAACCATAAAAAATAAATTATGAAACTTTCTAAAATTAATTTCTCTTATTTTGCTTATTAAATCTTATATACTAGTTATCATGTCCTAATATATATCTCAACTGCTTTTATTTTACAAAATTCTTAGTGAAGAGAGATATAATAATCAAGCACATTAGCTTAAAAGCTGCGGATTTGCTAAGAGATTAAATATTAATTTATGAGTGAGAAGTTTTGTTAAGAAGGTTTGCATGAAATAATTCTCATTAAGAAAGATAAAACACACAAATAAAAATATTTTTATAACTAAGCTATGAAATGTACTTTTGCTAATAAACATTTATCTTAAAATATTTTTATTAAATTACTATATAAATGTATTTCTATTAAAATGATTAGACTATTCCAATAAATACAAACTTAACTAGTCAACTTAAATAAATTTACTTATTGTGAAATACTTTTAACTTCATTATCAGATTATTATTTTTCAGCTTAGTGTTTGATGCTTCGTCATTGTTTATATTTGAAATATCTTAATAGATAAATTAAAATTTATTTCTTGGTAAAATTATTTTAAACCTTAGCAATAAAAAGAAATAAAAATGTTAAATTTTATATTTTTCAGTATAGTTAATAATTTCATACTTATGAAAGACTCACAAGCTAAAAAGCTTTAGTATATATTAGCTTAGTAACTTTGCTAAGCTCTTTTCATTTCATTAAATTTGGATTTACTTGGAAAATTAAATTTATATTAATAATTATTCCTGTCTACACTCATCAACAAATGACTGCATAGCTAAATATACAAAATAGTTTAAGTTAAAGCTAGTTATTACAAACAATAAAATTTAGCTATTATGTATATTTTAAATGTAAGGTAATTCCCTTAATTCTAAAATAATTGTGATTAATATTAGTTGCTAAGGATTATTAAAGTTGATATATAAATCAGCTTTAAAGAATAAATCTATAGAAGTGAGATATGAAGCTGGTTTAACTAGTTAAGTGGAAGTTGAGATGGAATTTAGGAAAGATTTATAATTATAGTTTAATCTAAGAATATTTTCTTAAATTAAGCATAAAATTAGTTTTAATTTAGTCTTAAAGAAAGATAATAGCGATAAATATAATTCAGAAGAAAAATTAAGATTTAAATAAATTAAATTAATAGCTTTCAGAATTTAGGCTAACAAAAAAGAAAAATTATTTTATCTATATTTAAATATAAAAATGATAATTCATTACATAGCTATCTAAAGGTAGATTGTTATAAACTAAAGCCTTTAATTATAATAGATTAGGGATAAGTCATTTAGTGTTTATTTGTAAAATTTTCATTTGGTTAAAAATGAAACCAATTCAAAAGTTAAAGATAGAGAAATAATTAATAGAAGGATAAATCATATTTGTCCAAGCCTTCTAAATTAAAATATTTTATATTGCTAGACAAGAAATAGACCATTAAATTATATTTCTTTTATTTATTTATTTGCTATTAATTAAGAGGGAAATCCTATATAATTAGCTATAAAGCTAACTTACTAATTAGAGTCTAAAACTAATTTAGCTAAAATTTAAATAAAACTTTCTGCTTCATTAATTAGAAACTTTAATAAAAATCTCATATGATAAAAAAGTTAAGATCATTTATTGCAGTAATACAAATAAGTTTGACTTGCTTTAAAAATTAGAAGTTTATATTGCATGCTTTAAAATTTTTTTCATAAGTTTACAAATATAAATTAAATGATAAGGATGATAAAAATTTATCTTATTATATAAAAACCCTAAATTATATTAATAATCACAGCAATAATTTTATTTCATTTTTTAATTTAATTATAAGTCCAGAAATTTGGAAATAATCTCAAATTTAGTTTCTTTTTTTGCTTCTTTAATTTTAAATTTTAAATTAATTTTAGTTAAAATTCATAAATTTAAGTCTTTCTTTCGAATTTAAAATAGCTTTTTTGACAAATGCATGCATTTTTTATTTAGTTTTAGCTTTTTAACTTATAGCTATGATATTTCACAATTATTCGCAATTAAAAAATATCAAATAATTTATTCATATTGCATAATTTTAATTTGCATTGCTACTCTAGTATGAATACACATTCATGAACTATTTTTAATTTTTATTCAATAGCTACTACTCTCAATTCTTCATATTAATATGGAACTTTTATATTACTATTATTATATTTAAAATTAAAAGCAGGCACTATTACCATTTTAATTATAGTTATTTATTTTATAATTTATCTTAAATAAAAATTTAATTTAATAATAGCTTATAAATATCATTTTAGTTAGCTGTAACTCATCAAGCTTTATAATTTTCTTAGTATTTTAATTTAATTCTTTAAAGAGAGTTTTTAAAGCTTTCAGTTTATTAATTGTTTTATTTTCTTTCAATGAAATAAATATAAAAGCTATTATTAAGCTTTGCAATATAAACTTAGCTTTGCTTTAATATAATTTATCAATTTTAAATTGTATAAAATATCTTTATTCTTTAAGTTTTTCAACTCCTTTAATCAAGCATTTTATTACCTTCTGAAACAATTTCATAAGTTAGCTATCGAATAATTAAAGGTAAGCAGAATTATTTTTAAGCAATTTAGATTTATTAGAACAATTTATATAAGTATTTAATTAAATCATGTAGCTTGGCTTATATATCTATTTAGATATAAATGGAGTAGTCCAAGGAAAAACAGTATCTTAAATTTATAGAATGAAGTATTTAAAACGAGTAAACCGTGCTTTCTTATGTAATAACTCCTGCTGTTTACTTTTATCTTTTTGAGAGTTTAATTTTTTATTCAGACTTTGAATAAATTTTGCTTTCTCTCATTCAAGTTTTGATTATAGAAACTATAAGAAACTCGCGAAAATTTCTTAAGAACAGTAAAATTCCAGCTATTGTTCTCTTTGTATATTTCGTGATAAAAACTTTTAAATTATCGCTCAAAAATGTAGACGATACTTGATTTTCCTTTATTTACGTGCTCCTCGTACCAATGTCTAATAATTTCTATCTAAAGAATTAGAAGCTTTCACTTATATTCTTAACCCTACAAATCTTAGCCAGTCTTATTCTCTCCGTTCGAAATGGGTTCCTTTATAAACTTACTCAAGAACATTTGGTGACTCTCTTCTTTGCTTTTGGATTTAGTTATTGTACTATAATTAGTAACTAGAATACCACGAGAAACTTTTTTGAAAAGCACTTGCTAATTTAGAAATAAGTCAAAACCTTAAAATTCCTAACTAATAACTGCAGTACTGGAATTGTGATATTCAACAATAACTAAATTATGTACAGTAACAAGTTACTAGCGAAAATGATTGACATCTAATAATTTTATGAGTTTCTAGAAAGAGCAGAACTTACCTAAAATAGCTAAGTTAAATTTATGAAATCTTTAGATTAATATATCACTTCTAAAAGTCAAGAATAGTCAGAAAATTTCGTTATTAAAGTGGAATAATTTTGGAATAAAGAAGATCCATAAAAAGTGATGTACTTCTAAATCCAGGCATTAAATACCATCTGAGACAATGAAGAAGCAGTAATGCTAAATATTAATAATCTAACTGATTCTTATAACGCTGAAAAGCAAAAATTGTCTATAAGATATAAGACTCTATTTTTAAGAGAGTTTAATCATTAAGTGAGACATCCTGTTACTTTAATCATGAACATTGCTTAACAAATCTAAAATTGTATGGTAGCCTATATAAATAAAACTTCTGATAACAAAATTTCTCAGTAGAATTCCAGAATATTTCAATAAACTGAAGAAACAAATTCTGAAAAAGGAAGTTAAAATTATCTTGGTAATGAAAATTAAGCTCTTTTCTTAAAAAGCAACTCATAAAATTATCTATTCACTTGTAAAACTTTTATAGAAAGTTTCAATAAATTTGAAGGCAACTAAAAATTGGCTTTATGATGCAGCTAAAAAGCATAAATCATAGACTAAGAAACTTAAAATTTGATAAATACGACACTCTCCATGACTTAATTTTTATAAGTTGAGAATCCTAAATTAGTATATGATATTATTAATGTTAAAAGCTTATTCGAAGAAGCATTTAACATTATATAATTTCATATTCAAAGTAAAAATATCAAATTAATATAATCCATAAATTCCGACGTTTCTGAAGAAATTTCCACCGATAAGCAAAAACTAATCTTCATTTTATAAATACTTCTATAAAATGCTTTGAAGTATACTAACTAAGGAGCTATAAGTCTTGGAATATAAAAGTCCAAAATTCAAGAAGACAAAACAAAAGAGTTCGTAAATTATAAAATCTGAGTAAAAGATAGTGGAGTAGGAATTAGCGAGGAAAAAAAGAAATGCTTATTTGAACATTTATTTGATAGACAAGAAATCGATTTAGACAAGCCATAAGGAAGTGGAATGGGACTGTTTATAGCGTAGAAGATAGCTTATCTACTTGGAAGCCAACATATAAAAATAAAATCTGAGTCGGGTAAGTATAGCAAATTTTCATTTAATATTAGGTCAAAAAACATTAAATATGTAGAATAAGAATAAAAACTTTTATAGTAAAAAAGGAACAAAAAAATTTAAAAGCTTTCTAAAACGAATTCACTGTTAATTATATCTCCTAAAACAAAAATTAGGCAAAGTAATTTAAAAGATTCAATTTTTGACTAATTTTTAAAGAATGAAAATCCAAGAAGTCATAAACAAGATTCATGCACGTGCGAATAAATATTAATAGTAGATGATTCAGAAATCATAAGAATGATCTTATAAGAAATATTAGAAAGTAAAGGTTACTCGTATATGGCAGCAGTTAATGGACAAGAAGCTTTAAATCTAGTTGAACAAAGAAGAACATATAATTGTTGTAAAGAATTCAAAGTAATAATAATGGATTGCGAAATGCCAGTTTTAGATGGTTGGAAAGCTACAAAAGCCATAAGAAAATTAAGCTATAAAGGAGCAATAATTGGACATACAGCTTATGCATATGAGTAAGATGTTGAAAGATGTTTCTAAGCAGGAATGAATAACGTATTATTCAAGCCTACTCAATCTTCAGCAATCTTACGAGAAATAGAAAAGTACATGATAAGTTAAGAAAATAAATTATGAAGTTAAAATAAATATTAATTTGAATAAATCCTTTATCATATATTCTTAATTTTTATTAATTATTTACATAATATAATTATGAAATAAATCATTTTAGTTTAATATTATATTTATACTTATTGTATAAATTAAATCACTTCATAGGTAAATAACCAAATTTAGATTTAATATAAGCATATAACTTGTTAAAGTTAAATAAAGCAATTCTAACTATCTTTGATATAACACTTAATAATAAATTTAAAGATCTACTTTTTGAGAAAAATATATTAATGATTTCCTTTATTTGATTTTAAATATATTTCTATCTTTAAGTAAACTAAATGAATAAGATGCTTGAATTTAATAAATATCTAAATTAATTATAAGAAAGATTAAATATTAATAAATTTATGATAGAATATAATAATAAGTGTGCATGCATAATAATCATTAATCATTTAAAAATATTTCTAAGATAATTATTTAGAGAAAATATTAATAAAATAATGTTTAAATTTAGTAAATTATTCAGTTATTTCTCGCTTTCTGACTCTTAAATATACATTTTAAGCAAAGTTTTAACCAACTTATCACAACTTATTTCAATCGGTTTGGATTTATATCATTCTCCCTTTAAATAATCTTTTATTTAATAAAAAAATGTTGTTTTTCAATACAACATCTAAAAATTTATTGATATTATACCGTTAAGCATCTTAATATCCTAACTAATTTCATAATAATTTAAGCTTATGAAGTTTAAATTTTCAGCAGTGAAAAATTAATTAAAAGCAAAGCTTTCTTTAATTTTTGAAAATTTTAGTATAAATAAACAATAAATAAATAAATGAGATTATAGAGCGCGTAGCACCTCAATGGTGCGCAGCTCTTTAATAAAAATTTTTAAAGTTAAAAAAATTCCTTGTTAAAGTCTTCCACAGTTCTAGCCTTCCCTTGTGAGTTTTGTCTTCTATAGGGCCGCGATCGGAATGTTACCTTAAGAGACCTTAGTATCTGCCATCTTTCGTCATTAATGCTACTTGATGCCTCTTCGATCTTGTCTTCTATGGGATACTTCCTGGCACCGGAGTTTAAGTCATTTACAGTTGGAGGATTGCTCCTCCCTATTTATATAATAATATAGCTTATTATTATCTAAAATGAATAATTTCTTGCATTTTTATAGCTTTATTTAGCCAACCTTTTATATGACCATTTTAAGATTAAAGGATATAAAAAATTAGAATCCAAAAATAAAGGAAAAATAGTAAAATCCCAATTTTATTATAAAATCCTTACTTATAAAAATAAATTGTTATTCTCTTGTAAAAGCATTTTTGGTACTTGTTTAAAAAGCCAATTTATTTTTATTACATTTTGAAAGCTTTATTATCATAATATATCTAATAGTTTTAGCTTTAGAATAACTAGAAAATATAAATGTATAAATAAACTTTTATTCAACAAACAGAGAAAATAAATATAATATCATATAAAAAATAATTTAAATCATACTAGATTTTTATGCTAAAGCATTAAACAATAATATAAAATAGTTTTACTATAAAGAAGTAATAAATACAAAGAATATAAGTATAAGATATTATAAAATTATATCATTTAAAATTTAATAGGCTGAGATAGCTTAAAAAGGTGAGAATATGATAAACTTCAAAAACTATTTTTAAAATAAATAATCAAATAAGTTTATTTTACTCATAATTACTATTTATAAAACAAGGATTGCTTCATTCAAAAAGTCTCTTACAAAAAGGATATTACTCAGTAAAATTACATTTAACAAATTATACTCAAAGAACAAGTTTGCAACACATCAACATAAAATGAAATTGATTGTTCATGTGGTTTAGCTCATGATGAATTTGATCATATATTTGAAAAAACTTTCTATGAAGATATCTTTTAGGAATTATCTAATCGAAAAATATTTTAAGACAAACTTTATAAAAACTAATTCTATACAACTAAAATTATATTTATTCAAATTTCGTAATAAACAAAATCCCTAAGATTGACAAATACAATAAAAATTTTCATCAAAAATCGCTTAAAAAAAGGACATAAATTTAAAAAATTTAATAGTTAAAACAAAAAGATAAATTGATGGGAGAAAAAAACATAATTTAAATAAAAAATAAGAAATGGTTATGCGAAAAATAAATAAGAAGGAAAATTGAAAATCAGGGGAGAGAGGAAATGTGAGAACACAGTTTAAAACTAATATAGAAGAAACAAAAGAATAAGAGTAGGAAGAATTAATTAGAGGTTGATTATAAACTTACATAAACTCTTATAGTTAATATAATTCGCATGAAGCATAACTATAAGTAGTGCAATTATGTCCCAATACTTAAATTATTGAAACTTTTTATCTTTCTATTATTATTTCTTTTTAAGCTCCTTGGCAAATTTTGCGTTGTCTTTCAGAATTCCTTTAATTTTAATATTTTAACTAATGAGTTTATTTGCTTGATACTTTTATTTTCTCCTAAAAAATTAAAGTTAAGTTAATTTATTAAGTAATAAGAGTTTAGTGAAATAATCTTAAAAAGGAGTTTATAAATAAAAATAAAAAAGCCAGGTTTATATCTCTATGAATATGATTAAACTATCTGAAATCTATTTAATTAATAATAATTATTTTATAAATCCTTTTTCTTTATTTTTAAGCTTTAAATAAAAATATAATATTAATATATTTAATAAAATATCAGATATTATAATAAAAGCATTTTATATAAAAGAATTTATTAAGCAGTAAATATATTTTAAGATCTAAATTAAAATATCTTAACTATTCATAGTTAATTTTAACTTCTATTGACATTCATTTATCTAAAATTTCTATAATCTTAACATAGTAACTTTAATATAAAAATATTTAAGTTAATTAATTAATTAACTATAACAAATTATTTATTTTAATATATTTATTTATATAATCAGGGAAATATATATGCACTAATGTTATTTAAACTAAATAATACAAATAGAAATTTATTAATTTTAGTTATTATTATTATTATTAAAATAGTTAAGATTTTTTAATCTATATCTTAAAATATATTTACTATTTATTAAATTCTTCTAAATAAATTGATTTTATTATAATATCTGATATTATTAAATATATTAATTTTATATTTTATATTTAAATCTTAAAATAAAGAAAAGGATTTATAAAAATTATTATTATTTATTATTGAAATAGATTTCAGATAGTTTAATCATATCCATAGAGATATAAGCCTAGCCATTTTATGTTTATAATATCATTTTTATTATTATTTCACTAAACTCTTATTATTTAATTAACTATTTTATTTTAACTCACTTGAATATCTTTCTAATATTTTCTAGGAAAAATGGAAAAAATAATAACTTATGATTAACTCTGCATAAACTATCAGTACATTTCTCAAAAATAAATGTATACAGACCTACAAATAAAAAATTTTAACAGGAAGCAACTAAAAAAGAATTGAAATTGTAAGACAAAATAAAAATAAATAATTGAAACTTAAAAAAGAACAATAATAATAAAAAATGGAAGGATTCAAAAGAGGTTTCTACACCACCTCCAAAAAGTTGGAGAGGAAACCTGAATCCAATCTTGGATAGTCTTCTTACCCTTAACCCTAACCTTTTTTTTAATTCTAACAACCTGAAGTGGAACAGAAACAAGCTCAGAAGAGAAGTCCAGAAAGCAGATGAAGTTTGCTCTTCACCAGGAGGTCTCAAAGTTCAATCCTTCTGGCCAGATGAGCATGGAACAGCTCATCAAAGTGGTACTAAACCCCCAGGAAGAGGTTAGGAAACTGAGAAAGGACACTGAGAAACTGATGGAAAAACTCAACCTAGAGGAAGGAATAGAATCCAGACTTATTTCCTAAGAAAGAGAACTAAGCGCTTTCTGAAACATATCTTAAGACCAGAGTAGCTAATCCTAAAATTAGCTTCAGAAACAATCTGATATGAATATTAGACTGGAAATACTAGAAAAGAAATTAGATGAACAAAGGGGAGATCCAATGATGATTGAAGAAACCAATAGGAAGACTAAGGTTAAACTCCAAAAAGTAGTAAGAAATGTTACTATTGCAATTCGACAGAACACTTATGAAGTTGCTGCAAGGAATTCCAAACGTTCAAGACGAAGTACTGTAATAAATAAAGAACCATACAAGCACAATAGAGGAAGAAAAAACAAATGTAGTAGAGACAAATAAAAGAAAGATTATACTTAAATGAATAAAGATACATTTACAAGAGAAAATTTAATTAGAAATAAGGCTAGATCCGGAAATGACAAGATTAATGGGAGGAGAGAGGAGCAGAGACATCTAATACTTTATTTTTAACACTGGAGCAATCTGGTGTCTAGCATGAAGAGGTGAAAATCCTCGAAAATTGCTAAACTTAATTTATCCTATTATTATTAAAAAAGAATAATAAAAAGTGCAAGAAGTAATGCGAAGAAATGGAAGAAGAAAGGAACGATACTTGAACTTTATGGATATAATTAAAATGAAGTAACTGATTCATATTAGTAACTTCATTTCATTATGATTTTACTGAAGTGATTTCTTCTTAATAAACAGATTTTACTTTAATTTTTAGAGAAAATGAAAATATCAAGATTTGCAAGTATACTCATTAATTAAAATATTAAAGTTAAAGGAATTTTGAAAGACAATGAAAAAACTTGCCAAGAAACTTAAAAAGAAATAAATGTTAAAAGTAATGTTGATTTTTCCCTTGTAATTATACTTTAGTTTCTTTATCACATTGATTAAATAATTTAATCTAAAATAGCTTAAATAATCTAATAAAAGTTGTAAAATTCTATATATGAGAACTAAATTAATTATTTTAGTGCTTCATTTTATAATTATTATTATATATAGTAGGACCAACCAACTACCTGAAATACAATAAAAATAGAAAAGTAGAAACATCCATTTAAAAATTTATGAAATTCCATATTTCATACCTTTTAACTATTTTGCTAAGCAAATCCAATTAACAATTTTTTTGAAACTATTAGCAAAATTAAATTTTTAAATATTCTTAAAAATGTTTTATTTATAAAGAAAGGAGAAAGATATATGACGATATATAAAATATATGATTTATATATATTTAGTAATTAGTAGAATAGCTTTATAAATACTTTATACTTAAATTTATTTTATTTTGTTTATACCTTATTAAAGTTAAATTCTCTCCTTATTGATTTTAGAAGATATACAAAACCACTACTAATAGCATTTATTATAATCCATATCTTTGAGTCTAAGCTTTTATTAATCTTAAATTTAATACATCAATACTCAACAATATATAAGGTATTGATATCAAATATCTTAATATTAACTTAATTTTAATATAGTATATTTATCACTCAAATTTACTAGACTAGTAATAGCATTTAAATTTGCTTCCTATGAAGCTTTTTAGCTAAATTTAAATTAAAAAATAAGATCTTAGAAATTTTATGCTTGCAATTATCTGAAGATACAATGCTTATATTATAACTAGCTTGATTTTATATGAAAGACTGCTCATACGATTTTGTGCTTTTTATTGAAAATTATATGATTTCTTTAAATTAAGAAAAATATTCTGATAAAAGACTGCTGTTTAACTATTTATAACTCACTCTTTTTTTTCTTGCATGCCTCTATATGCAATATTAAAGTTCACCTTACAGCTCATCTTTTGTCTTAATAGGTATAAGTAAAATTGATAGGATATAATTTTCGGGATCAGTAATCTAAGTATTAAAATTTTTATTAAATATTTGGATTTGTATGAGTGGTATTCTATTAAGTATGATCTACTTGAGGGTTGAATTTACTTGTTTAGTTTATATGAAAAAATGTTTTTAAATAACTATAATTAGCAGAGTATCATTCTCATTCTCTAATTTTATGTATTTAAAGAGTTATTTTATCACTCTTGTTGAAATTACTATGAATAAAGCTTTTCTTTTCTATAAAAAGGACTTAATATCTAAATATATGCTGCAACTACATTCCTTAGAAATTTGTTTATTGGTTTAGTGTACCTTAATATAGATTTATTACCAACTTATATATCACAAATGTTTATAAAAGCCTTAGTAAAGCTAATATATTCAAATCTTCCTTTTTATCTTAATTTAGGTAAATTACTATTTTGATTTAATATGTTAAAGACTGAGCTTCACTAATAAAATGTAAGTCTTGATTACTTGATATAGAAGGTTATTTATATCTAAGTAAGTGCTTATATTGATCCATATTCATTTATTTCTGCTTAAGTTTGATGAATCTTTGACTTCTATTTATTTTAATTAGCTTATTCCCTTAAACAGTTCTTCAAACAATAGCTCGGTGAGCACTTTATCCTATAGACTTCTTTAAACTAATTGTTGCTTGTTAAACACCATCTAAATTTATAGTTTAAGGCTATATAAACTTAATGCTTTAAAAGCTAAAGGTAACTCTAATTTACCTTGGTATAAAGAAATGCTATACTTATACTATGAACTGATAACATAGACTCTTTAATAGTATTTATATGGTATTAATTAGAGTTTATTGCTAGTATAATATGAAAGCTTTTTAAGTATAAGTTTAAATATTAGTCCTTAATAAAGTTTAAATTATCCCTTCAAATACTTCTGTTAAGTTTTTCTATAAGAAAGTCATATGAAAATGGTCCATTAGTTTGATTAAGATCTTGTTTAGCTATACAATAAAAAGAAGGATCTTAGTCCTTGTAGTCTACTTTAAAATCGATCAACTGTAGTCTTGATATTAAGATCTCAGTTTCTTCAATTTTACGTTTTATAGGATGAACATTATCTTTGTCAGCTCAGCTTATATGCTTACCTCGAGGTAGGTAGGGAGATAAATGAGTTTTCCTTAAGTTTGCAAATAAATACCAAAAATTACGTATAACTCAGTCACATCTAATAAATTGCATTTTCAAATCAGGCCACAAATAATTAGGAGTAATAAAATCTCAATGCCAATTAGGTCTTTCGTAAGTAAATTAAAATAAAGTTTTATAATCGCTAAAATTTCTAGCTTCTTAGGTTAAAGTTACGAATCCGATTCGCTTTCCTCATTTATCGTTATGAATTATCTTTCGATTTACTCATTTGCTGTATTCGTAGAAATCTTTCGACATCACTATATCCATTTCGCATCATAAAGCTGATTTTGCCTTGAGATATTCAAAAGTTAAGTTAAATAAAAAAAAGGCATTTGAAGCGCATAACGTTTCTTTAAGTTTTCTACCTTTGAAAAAAGAATTAGGAATGGAAGCTCTTGGATGTTGAATATGAATGATATTAAGAATGCCTCTATTTTTGAAGTCGTTGATTACTTTTTCAACTTAAGGAGTTCGGCAGTCTTGAGATATTAAAATTATTGTTTAATTTATGCTATCAGCTACTTCTAGACTCTGAAGGACTTCTTATAAAATATAATGTCTTTTATAAACAGGCATAAGAATAGGATATAGCTCTTCAACATTAAGTTATCGTTGGGTTATAATGTCATCATATTATTTTTTGATTTACTCATATAACTCAGGATAATATTCCTAGAATTGGTAATTATTACAAGCTAATTCACTTCTAATTCAAGGAGTAAAACTTGTTTCTACTATTTATCCATAATGATATTATCCAATCTGAAATGCATTTTCTATTTAAAAATATTTTAAATCCTTTTTTTACGTAACAAAACCGTAGAACATTCCATATAAATCCTTCTTCTAAAAATAATCTCTTAAACTACTTTTGAAAACTGAATCTTCTTCTATTTTTTAGCTTAAAATTTAATATTCATTAGTTATATAAAAGTTTGAAACTATAAAAGAGTTCAAATTTCCAACTATTTCATTTTATCCTCGTTCTACTGAAAATTTTTGTACAACTTGAGCTCCTAGTTTAAAATGAATTCCTGTCTACATTAGTCGATAATAACTGCTTTCGTATACTGATACCACTTTCTCGTTTACTCTCAGTTAAGCTTTTGGTTTATTAAAGTTTTCTTATTTATCAAAGAAAGAAGTTCCAAGTGCAGTTAGAAGAAGTTGTATGTTATATCACTTTTATTATTCTATTTAGGTATCAATTCAAATTTCTTAGCAGCCTTTATCTGAGCCAGTTTCGAGAAGAATTTATCATGATTGATCGTTTTTATTAACAAGATATAAAAAATACCCTCAGTAGTAACTAAGAGAACCACAGCCTTCTAATTTATTTCCTAGAATAGCGTATCTTCTTTCTGTAAAATGTTGCGTAGGGTTTGAAAACAAGATATTATTAAAATCGAACTTGATTCAAAGTGAAATATGGAGTTCTGGGAAATCAAAGAAGTTCAACGGGCCATAGACGATAAATTATTGCTTGGGCTTTATATTAATTTAGAACTAATTGCTTGAAGGCTATTTATGATTTCAGCTTATTTCGGATTATATTTGATTAAGAACTTTTTCCTTTCGATCACTCAAAGCTTTCTAGTTATCATATGCTTTCTAATAGTTAAGAATCTTTATGTCAGATAATTTTTTAGTGCTTTATTAGTAAATAACGTAGGAGAAAATTGAGATAGATATAATGCTTGCTAGTGACAGATTAATAATGAACCTTAAAATTTTCATTTAATTAATTTGACAATTGAAAATAAGTTATGATAACCAAGTCATTTCAAAATATTAAAATCCTTTTCATACATTTCTAAAATAAGGATAACAAAGCAACTACATCAAAATCTTGATCAAGTAATATGAAAGCTACTTTCCACATGATAGAATTAACTACCCAAAAGTATATTTATTTTGAATAGGTTTGGAGTATAAGATGTAGTTTGAAGAAATTACTAAAATTTTTTAAACAATTAGCAGTTTAGAAATATTGGTAGTTCAATTACTAGCTCTTAACTAATAAATTCTGCTTTTAAAACTGGTTTTAATTATATAGTTTCTAATTATCTACCCACTTTAATATGTGCTTAAGTGTATTTTTGCATTGAAACTTATCTTGGAGATAAAAATTCCTTGTATGCTTTATTTTTATTAAGAAGGATATTTGGATTAAAGGTGATTTCTAGTAAGCGGAACAGATTATTAAAATAAATAGCTGTTTAGGATAATCTCTTATACTCTATATTTCCAGGAGTAATAAGCAACTATTTTGCTTACATTCTTATAAGCTTTAAAATAGAAAGCTTGATTTAGTTTTTAGGAAGATTTTAGAAGAGATCTCTAGTGTTTACACTAATTACTCCTTCAGTTATATTTATAAGATTATTAAATATAAGCTTGTCAATTTGACTATTGCACTCCATAACACTCAAAAGCATCAAACTATTTTCATTTTATATTTTCCAAAACTTTCCTACATTTCTTACTTTTATCTTATCTGATATCGATATGGTTATCTTTCTGTATCTAACAGAGATTATAAACAGTTTTCAATAAGTTGTAAAGTTTAGCTTTAAATTAATAGTTGCTTGCAAAGGATCAATGATATAAAATAGTACTAAGAGATAAAAACTTAAATTTCATAGTGTTTGCTTATAAAATCCAAGACTTGGAGAATTTATTTAAATAAAGCCAAAAGCCATCAGATAAAATTGGCATGATCCTCAATCCCTTTAACATAATAAATAGAACCATAACGAGAGTTTTTTCCCTGGTATCTAAGATTTTGTGATTAAGAAAGCTTTTTTGATCTTCACAAGAAATAGTTGAAGCTTAGCATAATCATATGATTAGCTCTTCAATAAAAAAATAAAAATATTAAATAAAATTTCCTTATTTAAAAGATCTAAATTAGCAATGTAAGTAAAATAGTCAGGACTCCAAATTTTAATTTCTGTATATATTTGATCAGATAAACTTTAGAAAGACTAATAGCTGATTTTAGACTACCGTTTAAAACTTTTTAAAACACAAGTGAAATAAATTAAAATTTAAGTAATTCGACGATTTAGATGTAAGGAATTATTTCAAAACTAACCTGATTATACAATATACACTATTTAATAGTTTTCTCATTAAAATTGAGAAATTAGAAAGTATATCTATGCAGTTTAAGCAAAAGGGATCACATTAAAATAGTTTTAAAGCACTTTAAAATGAAAATATACCAAATAAGCTAGGAATAATTTAAAGTATAAGGTAAGGAAATTTTAATCAAACAAAAGTTAAGGGACAAATAAAAAACAGATAGAAGTTTGATAAATCTTAAATAAGTAACTGTAAAAGATAATTCGTAAATGCTTATTTCATTTAAATAAAAACTTTCTATTCTTCAGAAAAAAGTCTGAGTAGAAAAAAGCTGAAGACTAATGTAAATGAAAAACATTTAAAGTTTAAGAATGCTATAATAGAAATAATCTTTCGTCTAAAAATTAAAAAATTAGCCATTAATCAAAACGCATTTCTTTGATATTACAATACACTTAATTTTCTTAATCAAGACATAATTTTCTAAATAAAGAATTCTGATTCTTAAGAATTTTAAATTGAGTAGAAATGAAATTGTAAAAGCGAATATAAAAAGAATAAATAAGGTTAATGAGGATAATGCTCATGATTAAGTTTGAAATTAAGATATTCATTAGGCTAGTTCTATATAATCAAGAATTTTAAATTTTCTTGACTTTCTGACCAAAATTATATACATAGAAATAAATAGATAAAATTTGAAAATTAGAATCAATAAAGATAATAGCAATTCAATCAAATGATATTGAGGTAAAGGATTGTTTAAATATGCTTTAGATATTAATTAATTTCCTAATAAATCTTTAATAAAAGCTCATTGTCCTAATTTATGACTATTTCCTTTAATTATTTATCTAATAGTTATAAAATAAAAGCTTAATGGTGTTAATAGGCTAATAAATAAATAGCTTTTGCTTTATATTTAATTTAATTTTTATCATTAATAAATATCTTTATGGCCTATTGAAAAATTTCAATAAGCTTTATTGTCGTTTGTCTGCTATCCCTTGTTTTTTATTTTTAGTTTTAGAATATGAAAAAAAACTTTTAGAGTCTTTAACAGATAGACATTTCAAAATCTAATAGGTTCGATGAAAAAACACATTTCAAAATGGTCAAAAATAAATAAAACTTTTTCGATAGAAACTTGAACTAAACAGTTCAGATTATAAGATAAGCTCCTTTGGATGATGGATTCTAGATCAAAATAAAACCTTAACATTAGTTTGTGATTTATGGTCCGATGAATTCCTTTGATTTCCCAGAACTCCATATTTCACTTTGAATCAAGTTCGATTTTAATAATACTCTTTAATCGTAAGAAAAGAGTGATTCAAAATAATAGAATAGATAAGCCTTTCAAAACACATAAAATAAATTTTATGCCATCTTAGGAAATAAATTAGAAGGCTGTGGTTCTCTTAGTTACTACTGAGGGTATTTTTTATATCTTGTTAATAAAAACGATCAATCATGATAAATTCTACTCGAAACTGGCTCAGATAAAGGCTGCTAAGAAATTTGAATTGATACTTAAATAGAATAATAAAAGTGATATAACATACAACTTCTTCTAACTGCACTTGGAACTTCTTTCTTTGATAAATAAGAAAACTTTAATAAACCGAAAGCTTAACTGAGAGTAAACGAGAAAGTGGTATCAGTATACGAAAGCAGTTATTATAGACTAATGTAGACAGGAATTCATTTTAAACTAGGAGCTCAAGTTGTACAAAAATATTAATTGGACAAGGAAATTTTTGAGAAAACTGGAAATATGAATTCGTTTGACCTTGCAAATTTTTATATAACTAATGAATATTAAAGTTTAAGCTAAAAAATAGAAGAAGATTCAGCTTTCAAAAGTAGTTTTGTTGAATATTTATAAGTGTTAGTTTTTAGGGAAACTTTTTATTCTGGATTTTATTATAAAGCCAATAAGTTATAAATACTTGAAAACGCATTTAAAATAAATAAATAGCATTTTGGGTCTATTTTCAATAAAAGATTTAATCCTTCTATAAAATATAAAATTAAGTGCTAAAGCTTTACTTTTAAAGAAGATTATCCTGAGTTATATGAGTAAATCAAAAAATAATATGATGAAATTATAACCCAACGATAACTTAATGCTGAAGAGCTTTATCCTATTCTTATGCCTGTTTATAAAAGACATTATATTTTATAAGAAGTCCTTCAGAGTCTAGAAGTAGCTGACGACATAAATTAAACAATAATTTTAATATCTCAAGACTGCCGAACTACTTAAGTTGAAAAAGTAATCAACGACTTCAAAAATAGAGGCATTCTTAATATCATTCACATTCAACATCCATAAATAAAAATTCATAAATGATTCAGCAGAAATTAAAAAGCGGATGAATTTAAAGAAGCTTTAAATGCATTTTTTTTATTCAATATAACTTTTGAATATCTCAAGGCAAAATCAGCTTTATGATGCGAAATGGATATAGTGATGTCGAAAGATTTCTACGAATACAGCAAATGAGTAAATCGAAAGATAATTCATAACGATAAATGAGGAAAGCGAATCGGATTCGTAACTTTAACCTAAGAAGCTAGAAATTTTAGCGATTATAAAACTTTATTTTAATTTTAGATTGATAAACCTTTTTAAAGAAGAAATTTCATCATCCCTAGATATATCTGACCTGATATTAAGCATGATTTTTCTGGATGTGATTGAGTGAAAAGAGCATTTTGGTATCTGAATTCAGTCTTAAGAAAAACTATTTTAAATCCACTTTTAACTCGAGGAAAATATGGGATTTAAATTGAACAAGATCTTTTAAACACAACATAAAATTATTAGATTTTATAAGAAAACAAATATATAAAATTGCTTGATTTTAAAGTGGATTATAATAAAGCCTAACCTTTCATAATTGAAAACATTGATTTTGATCATCTTAACAGGAGTCAAGCTTTTTCTTGGGATTTACAAATGGAAATTAATTATGGAGAAATTTAACTTAAATTAATTATCATTATTAATGTAAATATCTTAAATAACTTTTACATATTAAAGATAAAATACTACGATCATGCTTAGCAAATATAAGGGCTTATATTTTTAAACTTTTTAAAATTTAAACTAAAATTTATGCAATTTTCACTCTTATAAAGTTAGTTTTTGTTACTTCTTAAGAAAATTTATTTTTTTTAATGAAAAGAGAATAAAAAATGTCAGAGTTAATAAATTATAAAAAAGCTAATGAAATTTTAGTTGCTGATTTTAAATCTCCATATCTTTTATAAAGAAAAAATAAAAGCTCAAAAACTTCTTATTTAGAACTGCTCTTCACATTTTTAAGAAAAATTTAATAAGTAATAAAATAAAAATCTTTGGATAAATGCCATTAAATTAAAATAGACTATTGAAAATAAATAAAAAAATAAGCATTAATGAGATTGAATTTTACATAATTTTATTAATTTTGTTAGAGATTTAGTTTAGTAATATAATAACTAGAAATTTGATTAAGAAAATACAGAAATTTAGATATAAGATAAAAATGGAATAAATAAATAAGATTATAGAGCGCGTAGAAGTTCATTGGCGCGCAGCTCTTTATAAAGATTTTTAAGTTAAAATTTTTTTAATCTGAAGTCTTCTACAGTGCTAACATTCCCTTATGAAGCTTGTCTTCTATAGGGCCAAGATCGGAATGCATCCTAAGAGACCATAGTATCTGGCATCTTTCATCATTAAAACTACTTTATATCTCTTCAATCTTGTCTTCTCTTGGTTTCTACCAAAATTTTGCTCGACTATTTGCCATAGGGTATTTGCTAGTACCAGATTTTAAGTTAATCTCATATGGAGAATAGATTCTCCCTATTAAAATTTAATAAAAAATAGCATTAAATTAATTTTCATAAATCATAGTTGCTATTTAAAACTAATTACAGCATGTCATATTTTTAGAGTGAAAGAGTCACTAAAAGGAATATTTAGAAACGATAAAAAAATTTAAAAAGTTTAAGAAAATTTAAAAACATTTAAAAAGATTAATATAAAAATTATTAAAAAAATTAAAATAAATAGCAAATATTAAAGAAGCATAAATAAAATTCTTTTGTGATCATAAAAAAAGCTGAGCTAATATTGCTTACTTTATTTTATTATAATAATGGTAATAATTAATTAGAATGTTTGAGGCAAAAGTTCTAGTAGATGTACTCTTTGAACGGCCTTTTTAATTGATATAATAGGGATATTATGTTGATCAGTTTCTGTAAATAAGAGTTACTATGAGTGATGTATGCATACTTCATAATCGTTGACATCAAGACCTTGCCTTGATCGGATAATTTTACAGTTGTATTTCCTTTAAAATTTTGGATCAAATTAAGCATCTCTAAAATAAGAGCTAAATCCAGACAGCTTAAAATCTTATTCATGCATTATTTTTATTATAAGTTTCATTTTTTTACTTAGGCAAAAAAAGTAATTTTTGTGTTTTCCATAATAGGAAATCTCTAAAAAATTATAAGTAAATCAAAATATTTAATTTTGAAAACGAACTGCAATAAATGATACAAAAACAAAATAAAGAAGCATATAGAAATATACTGAAAGAATATAAATAGGCTTTAATTTTTTTAATTTAATGAACTAAGATATTTCTTAAACTTATAAATAAATAAATTGGATTTTAGAACGCGTAGCCCTCGTTGATGTACAGCTCTTATAGTAATAATAATTTTCGGAATATAAAAAACAAAATAACTAGAAAGAATGCCTGCATTATTTAAAAAATATGTGTTAATTATGATAGAATATTTGTTAGTTTTAAAAAATAGCAATTTTAAAGAGAATATAAAATTTTTAGTATAAAAATATATGCTAAATTTTTTACATTTAAAATATCTAAAAAAAGAAATTTTTAAAATTACGAAATTTCAACTAAAATTATATAAAAAATTTCTTAAAAATTTCTTAAAAATTTAAATAAAAAATAACTTTTAATAACGATAAAAAATAAAAAATTTAAATAATATTTCTTCAAATTTAATATAATAATAAAGTTAAATTAAATCAGCTTTTTAATTAATATAAAAGGAAATATTAAAAAATTATAATAATTTAATAATTATTTGTTACTTTTTTAATTTTAATATGCATTTTAATAGAAATTTTCTTATTTTAAATAAAATTTAAAAAGGAATTTATAACAAAATCTTTTATTTTAATTTTAGCAATAATTTTATGAATTAAAATTTTATACTAATTAAAATAAAAAAATAAAACAACTTACTGAGAAATAGCTATTAAAATTATTGTAGTAATGCTTATTTTTTATACTTTAAACCTAATTATTTTATTTTTAGATAAAACAATTTTAATAAAATTTTATAATAAATTAATAAAATGGACAAACTCATTTATTAAAGTAAAAAATCTGTTTATATTTTTAACACAGTTAGTTTATATAAATTTATTAATAAATATTTATGAAAATTTATGAACATTTAAATATTTAAAATCAGCTAAATAAATTTAAAATATTTTAGGTTAAAGCAATTTTTCTAATAGAATAATTATATAATAAAATGATTAAATAAAAACTAAACAAATTTTAAAAGATATTTATTTTGTTTATATTTATTGATGCTAGAGTTAAATAATTTTTTGAAAAAAATACCCTATCATTGAGAGTTTATTTAAGATTAATTTAGTATAAGTAAAAGGCATTTAATATAAAATTTTTCAAAACTTCTCTCCTTGGTAAAGTTTATTGGAAAGATAAAATAGATTATGTAAATTTGATATGGTTTATTTGCTTTATAAAGCAATTTAAAAATAGAAAAATAAAATTTTTAATTTTTGATAAATTAATTAAAAAGTAGCTTAGAGCATTATTTTATTTAAAAGCATCAGTTTACTTAGCATTTTAAACGTAAATTATTTAATTATATAAACTTAACTTAAAATTAAAAAATATTATGAAAAAAAGAAATTATAAGATTATTGCCTTTATAAAAAATAATTAAACAATTAAAAATTATTTACTTTATAAATGATAGTTAATGCTCATTTATAAGCTTATTACAATCTATATTATTAAGGATATTATATAAAATGGCTTCTAAGAAATAACAGAACTTCGAACAGAACATTTAAACAGGAAAATTCTCTAAAAAATAAAAAAGCGAAATAATTACAATGAGTGAAAATGAGAAATATGATTGATATGACGAACATTAACCACTTGGAAATCCAGAATTAAAAAAACTTCGGACACAAACTCAAATAGAAATATTATCTAAGTCATTAAAAGAATTTATGTTTAAAAATAGATACCTCACTGATAAAGTAGAAAAATTAGAAAAACTAATAACGTCTTTACTTGAGAAACAAGATTAATAATCATAAGAAATAGAAAACAAACTGGAACAAAGAATTCTTTAAATTTAATAATAAATTCAGGTTATGCCATTTTCGTTTTAACAGAATTAATCAGATCCTATGGAAATAGAAAATGAAGCCTCAAATTAAAATAAACAGTAAACGTTTATTTAAAATAAGTAGTAAATTTAAATTAAATAAATGTTACAGGAATAATAGTTTAAAAGAAGAGTAAAATGCTACGTGTGCAATAAATAACACCAATGAAAATACTGCTACTAACTAAGCGAAATTTAAAGAAAGAATAAATAAGATATTTTTAGAAAACTATTTAGGATATAACCAACATAAAGCGGAAAAATTTATAGAAAAAAATTCTTTAATTCAAATCTTAATCCTTGGATAAATAATTAGGAACGCTAAGTGCAAGACCAAAACTATTCAGAATATTAAAGGATGGTGCACTAATGAAGTGCTACACCGCCTAACTAAGCCTAGTAGGAATTCAAGACAAACTAATAGAGACAAGCTGATAGAATAGGTCAGATGGCTGACTACTAAGGCTTTAACAAAGCTTTTTAACTTTTAACTTTTTTAAGAATAACATTTAATTTTGAAATTAATAAATAAAATAAAAATTTTTAGAATTTAGTAGAAATAAAATAAAAATAAAATATTAGAAATAATATTAATTTTAATATATCTAAACTTATTATATAAATTAAGAAATTAAAATTATTAAAAGAAAATTTTATTTCTATGAAAAATTAAAATATTTTTTATAAAAGCATTCAGAATAATATAATAGCAAGGATTTATATAGAATATTTCTTTATTTTTTTCAGATTTAAATTATTTAAATTTGATTTAAAAGTATATAATTTTAAAGTTTTTCTCTTAAAAACTTAATAAAACAAAATTTCTTAAATCATTTAAGGAAATTATCTAATAATATGATTTTGATTTCTAAATATACTTAAACTAATTTTTGAGATTTTCGTCTTATAATAATACAATTTACCTATAAACACAGATGTTTTTTCATTAAAGTTACTTTTTATATTTATCTAATTACTTTTATTCATATCCATTTTTTAGTTATTAAAAGGTTAATCTAAGAATGCTTTAAAAAAAAATATTTAATGGGTCACACTTTAAATATTTGCATTTTTTAACGAAAATACTTATAAAAGTCTTAGTATAAATAAATAAAATAAATAACTAGCATCTAATTTCCTTACAGCTAGTGCTACAAATTTAAAATATCTAACTACAATTTTACTTGCAGTTTTTTAATTTTAAAGTAAGATACAATAATCTAATTATAAAATGATATAATTAAAAAATAATAATTTATATTTATCTTTTATTAACATTTTTTATATTAATAAGTTGCTTAAAGAATTTTAGAAGGATCATGTTATAAAGTTGGAACTAATTATGATTAATCAAATAAAAAATAATCTTTACAAATAAAAATACAAAATTAAGTGTTTGGAGTTCTTGGAGGTATTTCAACCTCTTTCCCGCCGGCCTCTAGATTGCTCTAGAGTCTTAATATAAAAATCTGAAAATCTCTACAACTCTTCTCCTTGCCATGCATGTTGTCCTTTAATTCTTCTTTCACCTAGATGCTAGATGTTTTTTTTCTTGTAAATTTTCCCAAATTTGTTACAGTATAATCTTTTTCTTTCTCTTGATAGCTTTATTTAATATTGTTTCTTCATTTTGTTCTCAAACTACTTCTAATAGTTTCAATATTCTTACTTGAAATTGAGAAATTTCTAGAATCTTTTCCACAGATGATTTTGAGAGTTACAATAAAAACATCTTTTTGCTTGTAGTTAGGTTTAAATATTGAGTTATTTTCATCTTAAATTATCATTGGATCATTCCTTTATTCTTTCAATTCCATTTAAAGCTGCATTTTGTACTGATTTTCTTCTATTTTTTCTAATTTGCTAATCAGTTCTTCTGTTTCTATTGTTAGTTTTGAGATTAACTGCTCTAGTCTTGTGATATATTTCAAAATGCGTTAAGGTCTCTTTCTTAGGTCATGAGTCTCGATTCTATTTCCTCTGCAAGTTCAAGTTTTTCCATTAACTTCTTATTGTCTTTCTTCGACTTTTTGACCTCTTCCTGGAGGTCTAGCACCACTTTAATCAGCTAATATAGCTTATTTACTATTATGTGATGAGATTAGAGACTTCCGAGCGCATAATAGTATTAATCTATTTCCTAGGCTTTCTTC